>RCWM02000281.1:0-512500 GCA_003667255.2 Euschistus heros | reverse complement strand
TAAAACATTCTTCGTTAATCAGCTTCATAAAAATGACCACCCACATCTTCACTTAATCATAAGTTTCCCAAGAAGAAATAAGTATTTGTTTTGTTTTTTCCCTCAAATATAAAAAGAGACCCGTTACCTCTTCTGTATCCTTACACAGCAGACATAACTCTTCCTTGCACAACGTATAAATAGTCTTCTTCCTTTCTGAGGACCTCGTGACTAGGAGTCCTGAAGGCTCTGAATTACTATGGGAACATCCTTCGCCTCCTGTTCTCCTGTCGAAGCACTTCTTCCGCAGCCGAAGATGCCTTGGTATCATTCTGGAACAGTTCCCACAGTCCTACCTTTATGTCATGTATTTATTTAACGGTACCTATACGAGGCATTACGAAGCTATTGGGATTACGTTGCGTTCAAAATAGATATACATTCATCTCTTATTTTTGGAACTGATTGTGAGTTGACTCAAAATATTTGGGTTAAGTAAATCTTTTTTCAAATTTTAGATGTTCAAAAGAAATCAGTATAATTTTTATAAAAGGCATATTTTTTTCATTATCTAGGTCTTGCTTGTTTCGTATATGGGGCATTGGCGATGTTTTAGAGAAATTTGGATTGAATCTGCCTTATAATTATTATAATTTTGGCGTGAATTGCTGATTCCTCCACACTCTCTCTAAGTGTTAGCCTGTATGTATATACAAAAAAAAAAAAAAAAAAAAAATTGTTATCAGCTGAAAGATAATGGCTTACTTTTTTAAATTTTAGACTGAGATTTTTGTGCAAAATACAAGCTATTTTGCAACACAATAATGCCCCTGCAGATCGTTCTCGTCTGACAAAGGAAAGATTATCAGAACAGCAGAGAGTAAACGTTTCGCTTCATCCTGTATATAGTCAGATATTACACCATCAGATTATGTTTCATTTTTTGAAAGGTTGGATGTTTGATAATTACGAGGACATAATAATTGGATGTGTAGAGTTCCTTGCCTCAAAACGAAAGGAGTGGGCATGGGCATGATGTACAATTGAAGCCAAAAAGATGAGTGAAGATTGTTAAATACAATAAAATTTACTTTGAAGATTGTTGTGCAATAATGTTTAAAATATATTTTCTGAATATATGCTATACTTATGCATATGGACATGATACTAACAATAAGATCTAGTATGTAGGATGATAAGATAGATATGTGCTTAGGGATGGCAGCTAGGAAGGGATTAGTTGGTAACATTTGTGAGCCTAATCATCGTATCAGGCTCAATTTATATTATATTGTATTTGTTTGGAAACATATTAATTAAGTATGAAATAAATAAGGGAATAGAGCAATTATACATTGATCATATTTTAAAAAAAAATTGTATAAATTAAATAATGGAATTAAATAAAATATTTGTTTATAATTTAACCCAAGGAAAGGAGAAGGAAACTAAACAGGGAACATTGAATAATGAAATTAAAAGATAACAAAAGTTAATTGTGCAAAACGATGACAAAAAGAGAATAATTACATTTCCCTTTACTTTTTTGCAACCTAACGAGAGGATAACATCCTGAAGGTAATATTTGAAGATAGAAGAGTGCTCTTAAGTATTAGTATTGTACAACCTTTCGTGTAATTGTTTTTTTTTTTACCCACATCAGTTAACTGTAAAAAACATTGTTGCATTATTATCATTATTTGTGTTCTTATAACATAAAAAAATAAAATGAACAAAAATGTAAAAAAAAAAAAAATTAAGAAAAAACAGTTTATTATTCTCCCCCTCTAAGATTAGTCTTTGGAACTCAGACATTTCGGGTTACTTTTAATCACATTATTCAGAAATGTGAATTTTCAAAAGTGTCTGTTGTACAAAATTACCAATAAAATACTTTTTTTTAATTTTAAATCAATGAAAAAGATACAGAGAGAGCTTTAATATTGTTAAACCAGGTCATCTGTTATGGTCTTAAAAATTATATTGTGTTCTAGTAAAAACTTTTTCCTTGCTTTGTAATCAATGAAAAAGTCGTGGAATTATTTTTTAATTGTTTCATGATAATTAATTTTAAAAAAGAAGTATAATTAGGAGAGGGATCTGTTGAACGAATGATTTTCAGTCTCGCTTTTAATGATTCCCAGAATACCTCGGTATACCGTACTGCTATTTCCAAAATTGAGGAATAAGAGGGAAGATTGGTTGATTTTGATTGGAGATGGCGAAATGGATATATGATTCGAAACAGTATGGTACAATATATGTATGAAAATGAAATTGTACTTCTAATACGAGATTCAACACTCTTTCTCTAATGGGCTTGGTTTTAGGATCGATGAATTAATTGCCACTTCTTTTGGAATAGATAGACTTATGGATTCCAATAGAAGTGGCAATTAATTCATTAATTCCAATTATATTTATCCTCCTATACTATCAAGCGTTATATCAAGTGGTTTGCTCTTGGTACATCATATATATTCCTTGATCATTAACGATTAATTGGCTTTTACCATTGTGCAGTGTTTCCAATTTCTTTTTTTCAATTTTGTTTTTACCATATTGTAATCTTACATTACCTCTCTAATGTTTTACAAGTACCCTCAGTTTTTGTTTAAAAACCCCCTTACTTTTTTATTCAAGTCATATTGATTTTTATACTCTCTGTTATAATTATTTATAAACGTTATTTATTTGTATGTCCTTTTATAGATGTAGCTACAAGTTGATGCCAGTACTTATACAGACTTATTGACAACATATAGTAGCTTCGCACGTTAAAAAATCGTTTCTTGGCCAAGGAGTGAGGACTTAATGCCATGTAACCTCATTATTTATTCAGGCTAGTTGACCGCATATTTCTGTCTCTTGCGTAAGTCCCTTAGCTAGAGAAAACGAATGTAGCCGATACATAATATACTTTCTACCAGGGTCCTATCTCGGTATCTTAAATAGGACACGGCCTGTAAAGTATCTAGAGTTATTTCAATGACACTATCATGAGCCTGGTAGTGATAGTGTGACATGTAGGTGTAAAATTGTGCTGATAATATTTCTAGATTAAAATCTACCAAATGTATTACTTTTCCTGTTTTCTCAATTTATTTTATTCTCTTGTAGATTATTTTAACTTTGTTAAAAGTTGGTCATTATTTTATTATTAATTAACGCAAGAGTTAATGGTATAATCAAGCTCTTCTCTTAAATTCTGGTAGAGTAATTCCTCTAAAATTAACTATGGATATAAGATACTTGAAGGCCCATTATTAAAATATTAAATACGCCAGTATAATTTTGATGCTTCCTTTGTTTAGGCTTAACGTCCTTATGTATAATGCTAGAAAGGACAGGTTATCGCTCTAGTTACTAACTTATTATAGCCACAGTTTGAAATTCGATATTCATTCCATGGATCCGCCACGAAATAAATGTCTAGCCACATTGGGCCGAATTCACATCGTCGCCGCTGCTTACGAAGATGCTTTTTGTTAGATCCTGGTAATATCAGACACTCGGCCGCTACGGTCTCGTTTGGATATATTAAATTTATTAATTTGGTTTGACAATCAAGGTGTAATGAATTCAGATGGCTTACCAAAAGTATAAAAACCCTCGTAATTTGCCGGAATGGACCCTTCTTCCACTTTTCATTCGACTATGAAATAAAGCTGTTCTAATACGCTCGTATAATCTGTGTTTTTTTTAGTATAATACAAGTAGCGGATTTAGGCTTGTGTGAACAAATATGATGCCTTTGTTTAAATAAACTAATTTCATCTATCTATTCTATTTTCTATCTGTTCATCTATCATTCTATCTATCTATCTATCTATCTAAATAAACTAATTTCATTCCTTCATATACCGGGAAATTATCCTTTTAACCAATGGTCTAGGGTTGTAAACGCTACAAGGCGAAAATGAGCCCAAAACCCAAAATCAATTTCTCTTATTTTTCTTCGTAACGCTTTCATCCCCTCATGTCATAAATTATCTTTTATCTAAGCAGGGTTATGAAAGTTAATGTCTTTAGAAATATTCAGGCGGTTCTGCTAGTTTCAAACAGGGCTGGTTACTAAGTAAGTTCTTTAAAAAAAACAAAAAAAACAGTCAGGTCCGAAATCACCCTTCCCTTCTCTTGTGCTTTTTAAGATGAGATATTATTACTCAATATATCTCATATAGACCATGTTTCACCAAAATTAGTGATGCTTTGTTTTTATTATTTGTGTTTTCGTTTACTTTGTGGTTTTCTTGCTGAAAAAGATTATAATACACATTTTGATTCAGTGAACTAACTATTTTGTTGTTCGATTCTTCTGTGATCTATTCAGCAATAAGAACGCCTACGAAGCCTGTGACAGGCCTTCCTGCATAATCACTTTCTAGAGAAAGGACGTGCTAAAAGGCGTGACAAGGCTCCCAATTGAATGGTATCCCCAAGAACTTCGTGGCAGTAATTACGAAGTAAGACTACTTCCTCCCCTGATCCCGAGAGGAGAAATCCAGATGGCATTGTTTCTATGGCCATGCCCTAAAGTTATTTCCAGATGACGAAACTTCCCTAGCAATCTATAATAATTATTTTTTTTTTAATTTGTAGAACAGGCCTTGATGCGCCGAGTGGGCGATGTGGAATTCCGACTGCGGCGCAGAAGAATTAGTTACGTAATATTTAATTAACTCCTTCCATTTTTTAAAATTGAATCTTCAATGGAATTTATTTATGGAAAATTTAATAAGCTTTACTAAGATCTATAACAATTAAAGATAAGAACGAGAAATAAGTGAAATTTCGTCTGTTACCTGTCGGTTTGTTCTCTATTGCATGTTGTAGTGACTAGGACATTTATGTTACCAGCATAATTTACTATTAAAAGACTTTCATCGTAGTGTATTTCGAAAGTATTATTTTCAGTGTCTAATATTAAAATTTCAATTTAGCTTTTAGGAAGTAAATAACCGCTGTTTACGAAACCATTCTTCCCCTCCATGTAATAATAGCTATAATAGATAAATAGCTAGGATAGCGCCATTCTGCAATAGAGTTTGCAATTGTTAAACTATTGAACCCATCTTTACCAAATTTGAACTACATCATCTTATATGATCTTAGTTCTAGGAAGGTTTACAATTGTAAACTTTACTATAATAATAATTTAAATGAACAGTGTTGAGTGGCAGAAACGAGGTTTGCCACACTGTCATAAACTTTTATGAATAGAAATTAAAACCCAACCTGAAAATAAAATTATTCCTGCCGTACTAAAAATTATTGCCTTGTCGAATTGTCGAGCTTTTTTATGTTGCCTGTAAAAATGTAATTCATGGGCCGAACGGATAATTAAATTTGTCTTCTCCTTGGATGAATAACGGTAGGTTTTTAAAAATATCCTCACAATTTTGTTCAAGAAACGCAAACTAACAGTGATAGTAACCGACCTATCGTTGCAGATCTCCTAAAATTAGAGATGTTCCACTTACTTTAATGTTCGTAGTAAAACCGCACAAATGAATAACCGTCGGGTTCTTGGTTTATAGGTTTAAAATTAAAACTATGTGTGAAAATATTGAAAAACTAATATATACAAGATTTTTGTTGATAAAGAAAAACTTCAATTATTAATTTAAATTATCTAATTTATGAGAGCGAGCAAGGCAGCGACAGTGGATCCTAGTTTTATATATTTTAAAGCCTAGATATTGAATAATAACTCCTATAGATATTTAGGCATATTCCTCCTAATATTAATATCTCATAATTTATAGCCATTGTAGCTTCCAACTAGGTATTATTATTCATTTTTAAAATTTCCGCAACGATCATTTAATATTTTCCACCATTACATTTTATCATCATTATAGAACTAAAATGAAATAATAAATATTTATTTAATTAAAAGGAGAACTCTGTTAGACGTACCGAAGATAATGGAGGGCTGACCCTCAGTGGGGTGCTTTCGCCAGACAATTTCACGGTTGGCGATCCCACTGTCTACGCCGCGTACCGTTCCGATCATGTCGCTGTTTTAGAAGACATTGTTAACGTTTTAGCCTGCCTCTCCAACGGTTCTTGTAGCAAGCTCGTGTTTCTTCCTTTATTTTATGGGGCATAGGGGTGGCTTTATATAAGAGTTGGAAATTAAACTACACAAAAAAAAAAGTTTCCCAAAGGGATACTTGCTTGTAATGTATTTAATACGTAATGAATACAATATAGGTATGCTATAGTTTAATTATAAAAATATTATTCTCTGTTTATCTGTTTGTTGAACAAAAAGAAAGAAAAAATGTTTGCTCTTTGAAGAAGGTTATTTTATATTCTGCATCTAAGAACGTTGGTTTTGTATTGAAAATGGTACCCATACCAATGAATTAAGAAAATCTTTATATATTATTTTTATCCTTTGATCAAAGGATATTCAAATATATTTATTCTCGATTAAAATATTGTTGAAAGTAATTTTTTGTTCCTCGATACTAATACTGACATCAGGCAATCGATCTTGATTCTCCATATTCATACTTAGTTAAAAGTTTATTTAAAAAAAAACAACGTATACGAAAAAATACGAATGAGCCATAACAAATCAATTATATTTTAAGAAATAAATATATAATAGTGGTAAATAATAGTATTCATTGTGTTCAACATGTGATATTTATGATATGATATACAAATCAGCCTTGTACAAAAAGTTTTGTTTATAAATTCTTATGTTAGAATAATTTTTACTTCATTTGGTTTTAATTAATTTCTTCTGGAATCGGAAATGTTTTGGTCGAATCTGGATAACTCTGTCAAATTCGGATTCACATTTTAATTGAACTGACACTGTCAAGACCATTTTTGACGCTACTTACTTATAATTTTACCGTCAACAGATTGATGAATTTTTTACCATCAAATGTTTAGCTTGAAGTAGAAAAAATGTTTGATCTTTGAAAAAGGTTGTTTTATATTCTGCATCAAAGAAAGTTGATTTTGTTCTTGAAAATAGTGCCCATACCAAAGAATTAAGAAAATCTTTATATATATTTTTTTATCCTTTGATCACAAACCCTTGTGTATTAAAAACCTAAATAGGTATCACATTCCTACCATACATCGTAAAGACAACGTAATTATTAACATCTCTTATTTATCGTTATATCTGCCAACGAGATTGATCAATTCATAGGAATCTTCTTGATTGATTATCGATGCAGATACATTTCTCAGGACTTGTTTTTAGAATCGACTCATACCTAACAGACAATAAGTTCGGAGCCTAACGATGATTGTTTCTTTCAAACCAGAATATATAGGACAGATTAGGAAGCTCTTTTCTATGAAAATTTATTCAGTTTCATATATCGATATGTTAGGTACGATTTACTTTTTCATTTAATATTATTATTTAAATTAGTTTTAATTGATAAGAGTAGAAATTTTGTTGTTTTCAGATAATACCAAAAAAATAAATTAGAAACAATCCGTGTGATCAACCCTTAGGTGAGGGTTCTTTGCCAGTTCCGTCTAAATTACCAGCTGTTCCACAAGGAAGAACTCGAATGTCCGTTCCGACAATTGAACCCGATAAATTTTATTTCAAAAAGGAACTCGAGCTGACATCTTATCGCTAGAAATATTTTCAGGCCACCGTTGATAATACCACTTTTTTTGTTTACTATCACAAAGCAAGAAATCGGACGTACACGCTCGACCGACCCCATTCTCCTGTAACCAGGTGTAAAACGGATTTCACAAAGAGTTCACAGAAACACTGGAAATTCGCCGTTCCCAATTTGTTTACCGGAGGAAGGATTGTGGGGTAGGGATCAAAGCAGGAGGTCCAACCCAGCCTAGAGGAACGGCCCAGTAAATACGTTTGCCTTGGAAGTAGGAAGCTCTTAGTTGGGAAAATATCTACCAAATTATACTGGTTTTAAGTAATTATATATTCTTGATTTTTTCTTTTAAAGTTTTTGTATATTCTCTGGGACGCTAAATAATTTATTTCGAGAAATAATTTACTATCAAATGAAAAAATAAAAAAAATGCTAAGTGCTCCTGAAGATTTTGATGCACTCTAGTGCCGGTAACAAGTTTAGGAAAATCAAAGTATCGTGTCGAATTTTAAAAGGTTTTTTTTCTCTTTCTCGTTTATTGATATTTACAACTGTACAAGCAAGTTGGGAGACCAGTGGATTGGAGTGGTTATGGAGCTTACTATGGAAGGATAGGTATCTCCTCTGGGCTATATCAGCAACATAAGGAACATTAAGATCTTTATGGATAAGTTTATTGGTCACAAAGTAAGGAGCATTGAGGATTTTTCGAAGGATTTTGGATTGTAAGGATTGGATACGAGATGAATTGGATGGCTTAGTAGAGCTCCAAAGCTCAACTCCGTACGTCCAAATAGGTCTAATCACTGTCATGTAAATGAGTCTTTTGTAATTAATTGGGAGCTCTGATCGTTTGTCTAGTAAATATTGAAGTAGTGTGTAACAACGAGCAGTTTCTTGTCGTTTCAGTCTTGTATGTGGATATTTTAAATGAAAATTTATCTTTTAAAAAAAATTTCTTTCAAACCGTGAAACTGTTAAATAATACACAAACCTATTTCTGATAATGAAAATAACCTATTATTAACCAAATTTTATCTTTTGAATTTTAGTGTTCTCAGACAAATTATTTAAAATGATCAGTAATACCACTTACGAGTAATTTTGTGGTCACTATAAGGAAATGTTAGTCTTAATAAAAACGTGGCAGTTTAACGCCTGTAAATTGAGTTTGTTTATTCTTATTATATTTCCAAAATAATTTTGAGCACGATGTAATTTAGAAATAACTTAAATGTTTGCAAATTCAATTATATTTTTTATTATAATCATTATAATTGAGAGGTATAGTTTAGAAAGTATAGAAGTTCTCTTAATGTATGAATTGAGAGACCTCTACATTTCTGCTAGAAGGAGTTTCCTATTTCCAACCTTCAGAACTCACCCAACTCCCATCCATCAATCCAGCCAATTTGCAGTTACTTTCATCCAGATTGTGCTAATGCGTAGGTAATAAGGGCACAACCCTGGACCAGGTTTCACTTTCGCGCGGTCGATAGTCCGTGGTGCGCATCGCAGTGCCACTCTGGTGCGCATAAGCGGGTCCGTAAATTACACATGTGATAACTTTCTCTAGGAAATGATGCGGGATGACACTTTCCAATAGATTATGCTACGTTTTTTTTGTCGTCGAAAGTAACTGAAATTATATTGGCATTTTTTAACAAGTATGGAGATCTGGAGATTGGAAATCTTGACTTTGAAGAAAAAGAGGAATTTAATAATTTAAATTATATTAAATTATAGAAAAACAATTTTTATTTATTTAATTTTTTCTCATGAAAGTTATTGTTTAGCAGTCTATAAAATTATAATTGTAAATATTATAATTAATGTTATTAAATTGTGAGATGCAACAAATGTTTTCAGTTATTAATTGAAATTACTTCCTGAAAAAAAAGGTTGCGACTTTACAACCATTGAAACTTTGAAACCATTGAAAGGTTGTACCAATGGGGTACCATGAAAGGGTTTAGTATACGATGGTAGTTATAGTACTGTTTCTTAGCCAAGCGTCGTGTAAGGAGGAGATTTAGCTGGTATCACACTTATCCCCCCCGATATTTCTTTAATTAAAGGTACCCTCTTTATAGTCGTTGGGTGAGCCCTAGGATATCTGGGTCCTGAAGTTAGTAGTTCAGTGCTTTCCATACAACTTAATACATTTTTACCTTTGATAGCTGGCTTAAAAGAAAAACTGAGCCAATGAATAGTGTAAAACAGCATCGATATGTAACTTTTCAATGATGCTTTTCTTGCAGATTTGTCTGCTTTCTCATTCTTACGGAGTGCAATAATGGTTCTTTAAAAGTAATGTAAATTGGCTATTGGGCGTGAGATAAAATATCTTTGACACTTGTTACTATCTTAATTGCAATCTTATAAGCATTATTACTTCCCCTGGCTAAGCAATTTGATCTGATTTAGGGATTAATCATTTATATATTCAAAATATGAGCATTTGGTTCGTTAAATACGATCATAATTATGTGGATCTAAGTATGGAATGGGATCTAAGTAATATTCGTTTTGTACTATTGTCAACAATTTCAAAAATGATTTAGCCAGGTAAATATAATATATATTTACTAAACAGCTAAAGTTACTGGAGCAGCCCTGAATCGGGAATGAGTGACCTATTTGCCTAAACCGCAGGCTCAAATAAGATTAGGGACCGTATTCAACAGGTATCCTGCCTCTGACCACGCCATCATCCGAGTTATAGTTATTTATGGAAGACATTCTATTTATTAAAAAAAAAAAAATTTATTTATTTATACAACAAAAATTATGTGTAGATACTGCACTGGAGTGGACACTGCTTCAGTATTGGTCGCTTGAATAATTAAATAAATTAGTCAGGATTATATATTAGTTATAGCTTTTTTAGCTATAATTTAAAAACAAGAAAGAAATAAAAACCTTTGCTTTTTTCCTACTAATTATACGTTTCGATGCAGTTCCTCGTTTATGAGAATTCAAAATGTGCCGTCTCAAAGAAAACATCATGTTTGTCATTGAACGTTCGTGACCTAACACTACTAACTTTATTGACTGAAGGTTGCTTTGCAAACAACATTATATATTTGTGTGTTTAGGTATTTGTTTCTCGTGCTATTTATCATTTTTCATAACAACTGGAATATGTGTGTTCAGTGGAAACATAATCGTGTTTGTAATAATCAGTAGGACTACAAATTTGAAATCTGTAGAAGTTACTTAAAGTAACAAATATTGATTTTATTTTTTTTCAAATGCTCAATTACTTTAGTTACAGTTCAGAAAATTTCGATTTTAGATTTTATATATGTGGAATAACCTTTTGTATATTATAAAGTTTTATATTATTTAATTCTGCACTTAAGTATATTTTATATTTTTATTTATTCTTTTTTATATTTTAGTAAATCCTTCTTTTGTGTTACCAGTTTATAGTGTTTTTTTTTTCTATTTTATTGGTAGTCAACTAGTGTTTCTTTTATGGTAATTAATGTGTTTGTTCAATCTGAGAGGATTTCGCTGCTGTGTGAAGGTAACTGCCATTCAGTTATTGTTCCCATGTTATTGGAGCTCTGCGCTTTAGTGTCTCACTGTGTCTTACACCAGGTTGTATTTTCAAATAAAATATTAAAAAAAAAACTATTTCTGTCTTATAAGACAAGAAACTGCAGGTCCTTTCCGAGTACCCCAACATTTACTAGACAAGCGTTTAAAGCTTCCAACAAATTACAAAAGATCTATTTATGACAGTAATTAAACCCATTTGGACTTGCGGGCTTGAGGTTTGGGCCTCCACTAAACCTTCTTATTCTTCTATTATACTATCAAAAATCCTTCGTAAAATCCCTAAAGTTCCTTGTTATGTCACAAACAAACGTATCCATTAAGATCTTAATGTTCCTTATGTTTCTGATTTGTCCCCAACCAGATACTTATCCATGCATAGTAAACTCCATACCCACTCGAATCCACTAGTATGCCTGACACTCAATTCCCAATAATTTTCAGAGGTATCTAAAAAGAAGATAGCCAAGAGACTTTCTAATGTAGAACTTTTAACTTGAGTGCTATTAGTGAGTAGTTCTTAACATGTTATATATAACAAGTCATTGTAATCATTTCCTTCATTCAAATAGTTAAAAATGTATATATATGTATTCACCCTGAGACTGCAAACAAATATACAAATATTGATTTCACATACGGGTAATACTTGTCGGTTATTCTGAGGTAAATCTTTTTATTTTATTTTAAAATGAATATTTAACATAAATACTTTAATTTTCACACATGCATTTTTTATCATTACATCTGCAACCTTCTTTTGTACATGTTCATGTCTTATCCCTAAATAATTTTACCTTTTATGGGGTCGCCGTTACATAGTCACTGTTTTTTGCGGGTAGAATACTACTGTACAATTTTCTAATTAGCTGCAATTTTTTAATACACATTACTGATCATTACACCTTGAATATTGATAGATATAGTATCTCTCAACCGAATAGTGAACATTCCCTTCCTATGTTAAAATAATATAGAAAAAATATAGTCAGTAAAAAAATGTTAATATGTCCTTAATTTCCTTTAAATCGTCAATGTTTCGTAATATCAACATTTACTATGAGAGCGTAGTTGTTTTTAAATTTATGTATGCTACTAGTAATGGTTATCGTACTTAACTAATACAGAATATTAGAAATATATTTATTTCCCTTTTTTGTATACCAATCTCCTTCTTCCTACGAATTCTAATTTAAAGGCTGAAGAGAATACAAAGAAAAAAATTTAATTGCCATTTAGTGCGGTGGCTACCGTATCTGTAAGGAGGCGCTCTTCTACACAAGACCCCAGCATCTGCAGACAAAGACTCCAGAAACCGGTTGTGATCAGAATCCGGTCCTGACCGTGTGGGCGGGGGTGCAATGTCAGCCGCAAGGACGGGCCGGAGGTGTCGCTTTCTGTTCGCCGTACCATCGCCTTCTAGTATTGTCCCTTTTAGTACAGATTATTTTTTATTTCTTTTTATCCTAACGGGAATCGCATTTAATAAGAGTTATGATTTCGAAAATGTCAACTTTAATTTTCAAAAAGTAAATGTAATATTGAATACAATGCCAATTACTTGTAAAACAACTTACTATTAGTAGCACCTCAATGAAAGTCCTATATAAAATGTCTCGAGGCCATCTTCTTTCAGGCTCGTCAGAGGATTATCGGGAATCAAATACGAAGCTCAAGATCAGAAATTGGTGGTTTTGGGTGAAAGTAAGTTTATTGCAGAAGGAAAGGTTTATTAAAAGTTCTACATTAGGTTTCGCGGTCATCTTGTTTTCTTACGCTTCGGTGGAATATCAGGAATAGAGTATGAGGCAAGTTGGAAGACCAATGGATTCGACTGGGTATGGAGTTTACTATGAAAGAATAAGTATCTCGTTTGGGCCAAAGCAGCAACATCTGGAACATTAAGATCTTAATAGATACGTTTGTTTGCGACATATTAAGAAGCATAGAGGATTGTACGAAGGATTTTTGATTGTAAGGATTGGATACGAGATGAATTGGAAAGTTTAGTGAAGCCTTGAAGTTGAACTCTATATGTCCAAATAGGTCTAAGTTCTGTCATATAAATAAGAGTTTTGTAATTTATTGGGATGCTTTTCTTGTAAATGTTGGAGTAGTTGGAAACGACGAGTAGAATATTAATTCAGGTATACGATTAATTGAAAAATTAGAAAAAAAAAGTAAAGATTGGTTATGAGGAGCAATGTTCGATTAGGTCTAATTATAATAATTTACATAGTTATTTCTAATTAATTGGATGTTTATGACTGGTAATTATAGTAGACTGAAGCAACATGCAGTTTTTGTCATTCTAGTTTATTATGTAAAAGTTTTGGAAATGGTAAAAATACTGTGGAAATATTTGAATTTATTTAGTCGAAAAATATATACACTTTTTTTTAGAACATTTGAAATAATTCTTATTCAAAGTTTAGTTGTATGAGAAATCAGTAGGGACCTGTTGCTTGGTTAGGAGTTAGTTCTAACTTCCAGACAGCCTACCCTGACCTATGCGTCGGTCTTAAAACAAATCGGTCTCGCTATGGAGTTACCTCAAGAGTAAAACTAACATAAAATTAAGTTTACTCGAGGCTAAACGTAGAGCGACTGTAAACCTTTATTGCTTCGGTACTTAAAACAAACATTTCATGAACCCTTGACTTTTTTGAAACGACTTGATTTTTACATTTGTGTTTTTTCGTTTTATTTAATTGAAAAATTGTTTCAAAGTAATAATAAAATAACACTGCTCATTCAGCGCTTGATTTGAGATGCTGAAAACTTTAATGCATATATTTAGAAAATGTCTTGAAACCACTTAGATTTCAATTTTCATGGGAAACAGTTTAGAATAAATGAGATAAATAAATATGGTTATCCTAAAGAATCAGAATTTATTAATAATAATAATAATAATAAAGGATTCGGATTCAGTAGCTGAACAAGATATTACTGCTTCATGGCCGCGTGTAAAAGCATATGATGTGAACTGCATCCAAAGGAAGGTTCTTTACCACAAATAGATTTATTTATTTATATTTACATTTATAATATAAATTGCTGTGGATGGATTACACCCAGTTATACTTATTATTGATTATATTTGGATATATATTTTCAATTATTCAATACAGATTGTGGGACAAGATGGTTTCCTGATGGGCGAACTTGATGAACTGTCCTCAGTCTGTTATTGATCAGGCTGTGGTAGATTGTGATCTTGACACGTGGTCGAGATAGGCTCTGAGGTGTGACGTGTGGACGCGTTTGTTTGCGGACTGTTCGTAGTCTCTGACAATACGCAATATATGTCTGTATCATCAGATATTTACTTTTTTTTTTTTTTTTATACTTTGTTCAATGTTTTTTTTTTTTTTTTTTTTAATCAATCGTAGATACATCCACGGGAGCTTCGTAGTTATGCCACCAAAATAAATAATTTTTTTTTTTACTTTTTTACTTTTTTTCATCTTGCCGAAATATTTTATTGTATGACATTCCTCTGGAATAAGAAAAATAACGATGAAATTTTAAGAGATGAATATAATAAGGGCATGGAGTTGAGGCTTTAAATATATGTTTTCATTAGAAAGTATTAATTTCATATTTTCTATTAGGTTGAAGTGGTGGAGTAACAAGGATGCTGAGTAAGTGAGAATATAGCCTTAAAACCCTTAAATAAAATAATAACTACTTAATTGAACGTCTTATGAAAACCATATCTCTAAATTCAGATTTAGTTTTTCATGTATTTCTTGAAATTGGTTTTGATAAATCATTTTTTTTACCCACCAAACAATTTTAACTTACAAGGGGACGTTTTGACTTGTAACTCACATATTTGAATACCGATTTTTGTGTAGGCACTAGGGACCTATAATTGAGCAAAACTAGAGTTATAGCCGACCTGGCTTAAGGGTGCTCAAAAACTCGAAAAAAAAAATAACAAAATACCAATGAAATCCGCTGTAAATCAATGGAATTTTTTTTTATGAATGACTGTCTTATTCGGACACAGTTATTTTCGTATCATTTCATTGTTTGCTTTGCTATTTTGTTATTATTCCGAAGTCGCTGACACTTCTAACTTTAGCCATAAATATCTCAAAAATTAGAATTATAAACAAGAAATCATAAATATTTTAAACATAATATGTTGCAGAAAGTTTAAAAATAAATGAATAAATACATAGAACTAATATTATAATTATAAATAAATAAATAATATAATTACACAACACAACAAAAAGTTTTGAAATTTCGAGGTATGTATTCAACAAGTTAAAAACGAATTCGATTCAATACGGAACTAGATGATTTGCGTTCTAACATACTTCAATACTAATATAATGGATAAAATTTTATATTATTACCTTTCTTACTGATATTTTAAAACTGTGAATAACTCCATGTACTCTGTAAAATTTATTTTAGTTAAAAGCAATGCATGGAATGTGATGTACTATTTCGTATAGTACACGCCTGTACCCCAACACAAATGTAGACAAATTAATTTAAAAATAAAAATGAATGTAAAAGATTTTTTTTTATCTAATAACCATTGCTATTAAATAATTAATTATATTTAACAGTAAAATAGATTCCTTACATAATTGAACGATAATTATAAATATCACAACAGTACTCCAGTTACGTCTATAACTATGAAGTTATTCATTAGTATTCTATAATTAAAAACATACAATAGCGTTCTCACTAACTGATTCCATTTACTAATAGGTAATTAAACATAATCATAGAAATAAATATATTGAACTATTTATAATTAAAATATAAAATTTTGTTGTTTAATTTAATTAGCCACTTAATATCAAACAATTAGCTAGCTGTTATATAATAAAATTAATTGCTATATAATAAAATTATTTGTTATATAATAAAGTAAAAAATATCGTCCAACTGTGCGATAAAAAGTCACATTAGAGCTAAAATTTCACGCTATTATCTGACTGACTCGAAATATAATTAATTAAATATAAAAGATGTTATACAGAACGTTATGCAACAGTATCCTCCACGTCTCGGATTGGAATTCGAAAGTTGGTGGATTCACAGGCGGAATTTCGTATTCGTCATATTAATTTCATGGAATTCTGCTAACAACAGGATGTCTTCAAATAATTCTGAGTAATACAGTGTTAGAGAATTTACTCTTTATAATTCATGATTTCAATTTATTAAAATTCAATTTGTTCAGATTGCTAAATTAGCTTGATCAATATCAAGGGTCAGGCAATCAAGAATATGGATGACTTATATAATAATATTTAAATATCAAGAATGATAGAAGAGGAAATATCGAAGAAGAGGATGATTGAGATGATTTGATAGTTAAATAGAGGATGCAAGGATATTCTGGGGTAATGGTACTGGAATTCAAAAGAGGAACAGATTCTTTGAACGAGCCAATACTGAATCGTAGTTCTATAATGATGGTGTTTGAAACGACACCATATAGATCCTTTGTACTGTTTAAAGAAATACATAGTGCATCCTATTCTGAATTTTTGATTCAACATATTTTGTGTGCCATATTGTCGCGTGCGCTTATCTGATGATGACACTAAGGATTTTCGAAAGGAAAGTTCTTCGGCGAATCCTTGGAGATGGCGCACAATGTGGAGGTGTACACACTCTATGATGACCTTGATGTGGTCTCGGTCATTAAGGTCGGAAGACTTCGGTGGGCTGGATACATGGCACGTATGTCTGAAGGAGACATTTCCAAGAGTATATTAGCAAACGGAAAGAGAAGAGTTGGGAGGCCCAGACTACGGTGAACGGACGGCGAGGCTGGTGATGCAAAATCCCTCGGCGTCAGGAATTGGATTGTGGTATCACTGGGCAGGGACGCATGTTTTTGAGGAAATCAGAAGTCGTGCTCGGGTTGTAGAATTCAGTTAATAATAATAATAATAGTGTCGCACACACACACACACGTCTAGTATTTCAGAGGTGAATGGTGGATCTTAAGGAAGTACTATTTTCGGTTTTCAAAGATTAAACTATTTTTTGCCTAGTTAGTCGAAAACAGGATAAAATTACGCTATTTTAGAATATCAGCGAAACAATTGGTAGCTTCTGTTCATTCTGAAAATAAATGTGATAAAACATTTTATTAGTTTCCTACGTTTCATTTCCTCATTTCATGCTTACCATACAGCCCTTTATATACTAAGCATGAGAATGAAGTTTTCGAATATTTAATGGTAATAAATTGAGCTTAATGTAGCTGGATAAGGATTGTGCCAAAGGATTTGGATGATTAGAAAGGCATTGATGAAATTTAAAAAAAATAAACGGTAAAACGTCGTCTAGGACGTAAGAGATAATACGGTTATATCTTTAGTTGCAAAATTAATAATAATAGTAAAAAAAAACAAAAAAAAAAAACGCGAAATTATAAAATATACTGAATCACTTCAAAGACATAAATTTAATGTTAATTTTTTTAAATTATTAATGCTTATATAATTTCACTTTATATTAAATTCATTAAAGCGTAAAAGGGGGAAAGCGAAAATTAATAGGCTTTATCAAAAATCAATAGCGGACAGGATAAAGGAGGCAACGACCGAATGATGGATGGGAGTTAAGAGAGTCAGACGTCCATGAGGCGAAGACGAGATAAAACCTCTCACGATTCGAGTGATCGATAGTGAACGGAATCGAAACTGGGTTCTTAAGCCGTTCGAGATCTCTTTAGCGAGAAATTTATTGAGTTGTGTAACGCGGTAAAAGTAGTGGTAATAGTAGGATCGACATTGGGGGGAACGTTCGTCCGAAGAAGAAAGGATGCGAAAGAAAGTTACGTGATTTGAATTATCAGCTAAAGTAGAGAGGTAAATACTTAAGTTATCAAGCATTGCCATCGGAAATCATTACGTAGAACTACTCAACGCAGTGATAACTATCACTCTGATACGATATTATTTCTAAAATATATAAGGTAAAATATACATATATAAATAAACATGAAATTTAATACATCTTTTATAGGCTTCAGACCATTTGAATAAAGTTCAAATAATTATTTCATGTCCAAAAAAAATGTTGCTTCTGAGTATTCTAGTCGATAGATTATAAGCCAGTAGACATATTTAGACATATGGCGTTAAGCTTTGGTGCTCCAGTAAACCAATCTATTCATTTCGTATTCTATCCTTAAAATCTAAAAGCCTTTGAAAAATCTTCAATGCCCCTTAATATTTCACACATAGACTTATCTATAATGATCTTAATATACCTTATGTTGTTGATTTGGCCCAAAGTAGATACCCAATATCGTCCTAAGCATAAGGAAAAAAGATGGATTTGTAGACATTATAATAAAGATCTCCCATTGAAGTGATATCAAAGGTTAGCTGCTTTACAAGTTTTTGACACTTTATTTTAGTCATAACTCCTCATATTTACTAAATGTATTTATTCTATGCAGTTCAATATATAAATTCATGCATATATATTATTCCCACCTATGTTATCTTTACACAGAATTTTCCAAATTTTAAAGCAGTACATTAATACATTGGTCTACAATTTTATTGAACAGCAACCATATTATATTCTATAAGATAAATCTTCAGTACTATTCTAATCTGTTGGCTTTATTGTCCTTTCAGACCTCAGCATTACCTTCGCTCTTATCTATACCAATACCTAAGAAACCATAAACCTTGCTGTACCATTGAAGGTTTATTAGATCCTTCACCGACTCCTTGAGCAGAAGAACTCAACCTTCCCATCCCTATATTCACTCATGCAGAATTGCTTCCTTTATCGATTCCATTCTCATTTCTTTCATTTCATTCCTTCTTATAAAATTCCTTTACCATACTTTCCTGCAATACCTCTTTCATCCGAATATTCCTTCTATTAAAGAAAGTGTTAATATATATTTGCATCCCTTAATCTATCTCGCAGGCCTCGGAATCTGTTGTATAATTCGAAAATGGAGGGACCTGTTTAACTTTTACGTTGTAGAAGGAGAGCTGTTTTAAGGGTCCTCAGCCTGAGTGTGAATAGTGTTATATATATTTTTGTGCTATTATTATACCATAATATTTTTTTATTATATAAATACAATCAATATTATTATTTTTTATTTATTTATTCATTTTTTTATATGACTGTTACTTTTTGCTCTTAGTTGTGACATTTGTCAAAATAAAAGATTTATACACGCTCAAAGAAACAAAGTTTATATTAGTTATTTGATCTACTAAGTGAAGGTTCAGGTGTTTAAATTCCACAGCTAGTAGTTAGTAATGCAATAACCCCTAGCACCTCCCCCCCCCCCCCCCCCCCCCCCCCCCTCCCGCCTATAGTAGGTCTATATTTCCCTCGGAGTAGGCGAAGCTCCTCTGTAATTGACCACAAGCCACCAACTCCTGGAATAGGTAGGGATCTCGCTAGCTGCATTTGACGGGCTTTACTGAGTCCATTTACTGTTGTTAGCTCGAGTGAAGGGCCCGAAGCAGTAAATTTGCCTAATAAGAGGTTGTGTTCAGCTCTGTCTGGGGTCAGGGGTGGAGAGGAATCCATAATGCTCTTGGTTCAAAATATACTCCTCTTTTCTGCAAATATATCCATATTGATAAGAGTTATTACAATTCATTTTAGATATTTTAAATACTGAAGTAATTTAAGAAATCAAAATGGTGACTTGTGTCTTGAAATGTCAAATTACTAATGTAAATAAAGAGTGAGAGAAAAAATAAATTATGGCTAAAATATTAGTACCCTAGTATAAATTATTTTTTTAAAACTATTTATTGATATTTACAACTGTATATTTGTATATATGTACAATAAGTAAATTTGAGGAAATGATTACAATGACTTGTCAATAATATGTGAAGAACCACTCACTAGTAGCATTTCAATAAAAAAGAAAAAGAAAAAAAAATCTATATAATAAGGTCTCTCGGCTATATAAGAAAAGGAACAATGAAAAGTACTGTTCTCCAATTGTTTTTTTTTTGTATTTTATATATCTATTTATTGAAATTTACAACTTTAGATACATAAAAGTGTTCTTAACGATTACAATAACATGTCAAAACTTGAAAAGAACTACTCATCAGTAGCACTTCAATAAAAATTCTACGCTAGAAGGTCTCTAGGCTATCTTCTTTTCAGATGCCTCGGTGGATTATCGGGAATTGAATGAGAAGCAAGTTGAGAAACTAGTGGATTAGAAAGGTAATGAAGTTTACTATAAAAGGATAGGTATCTGGTTCGAGCTAAACAGTAACGTATGGAACATTGAGATCTTTATGGATGAGTTTATTTGTGACATAATAAGGAGCATTAAGGATTCTTCGAAGGATTTTGGATTGCAAGGATTGGGCCCGAGATGAATAAGATTTTGTAATTAATCAGTAGGCTTGAACGTCTGTCTGGTAAATGTTGATGAAGTCGAAAACGACGAGCAGTTTCCTGTCGTTTTAGTCTTTTATGTGGATTCCGAGTTAAACGTTTGTCTAGTTGGGAGTCTTTGATAGCGGATCTGTTCAATTTGAGCGATGTTATGTTAATCTATCTTTATTATTATGCCAACGTTTCGGCCACAACAATGATGGCCATCACCAAGGCAACAACAAAGAAATGCTGTTTTAATATTTTTGGGATTAAGATAATATGTATGATATAGTACAAGTTAATGTAAATAGGACACTAGTTGTTTAAAAAACAGGTTTAATTTAACAAAATTAAATATATTAAATTAGATAATTCATATGAAATTTATTTATTGTACTGTTTTTTCTCGTAACTTATTATTTATATCTCAGTTACCATTAGCTTATAATTTTTTTTCATATTACTTTTCTTATTTTTTGTGTTTTATATTGTATTTTTGTGTTATTTAATTTATATTTGGAATATATTTTCCATAATCGTAGTAGCCGAAACGCTGGCATAAAAATAAATATATATTGTTTCTTTTTTTAAATTATTTTGTTAAAATCCCATTATTAAATTGATAACTTTTCTTAAGCCAAAACTAAACCTAAACTAAGTTTAATAAGTTTCTTTAAGTAAACTGTCATTTTGTATAGACGTCAGTCCTGGAAGTTTTTCTGAACTTTTTGTCGTAGAAAAAACTTTTACGTTGACACCCGCCCACACCTCCTTCTTCTGGAGGACTTCTTATAGACACCGTCAACCCCATTAGACGTTTCCCGGCAGATTTCCTATGATGCGCCGTTAATCGTGGCTAACGGACCCCCACCAGCGGTGTAATCATGATTAGCCTAGAATCTGATTGGAGGGAAAGCCCGGGGATTCGGGGCGGATCATCTGCCTCCTAGATCCTAGGTTTTGATGGCCATTGTATTACTTCCTACTGAAGAAATTGATTGAATCCAACTACCACCTTTACTAGATCCACTATTTGTTTAATTAAAAAAAAAGTTTTATTTTATTTTATTTTTTTAATATTAGTGATACTAACAATAATAATTTGTCGTAGAGTTTCCTTATATATTAAAAAGTTGATCGCAACATTGGAATGCCATGTTTACTAACATTTAAATTCTCAAAATTTCGAATTAAGATCTCAAGACCCATTACAAGTTATTTTAGAGGTTAATATCTTAGGCACATTAAATCTTGTCTAAAATATTACTCGAAAGTTATTGAAGGCTGAGTGAAATCAATTAACCGCAAATTGAGAAAAAATGGTGTTTATTTGAAAATTATAAGTATGATAGAAACTTTATAATGATTGAGCTAGAGGATTAGAATGGTTTATACTGTGAAAATTCCATTTTATTATCTGTCTGAAAATTATTATATCATTCTAATTATAATATGTAGATGTACATAAGGTACAGAATTATGATTACAATAACATGATAATAACTGAACTAACAATTAGTTGCATTTCCATAAAATTTCCATCTTTGCGAACACTTTGAAGGATTATAGGAATTGGAAAGCTAGTTGGGAGAGGAGTGGATTCGAGCGGTTATGAAGTTTATCATGGAAGGATAGGTATCTGGATTGGGTCTATTTAGCAATACATGGGACATTTAGATCATTGTGGATAAGTGTATTTGTGACGTAATAAGGAACATTGATGTTTTTACGAAGGATTTTTGATTGTAAAGATTAGATAAGAGAATGATTGGAAGGTTTAATGGAGACCGGTAGCACAACTCCGTTTGTCCAAATGGTTCTGATTACTGTCATTTAAATGAGTTTTTTTTTATTAATTAGAAGACTTGAACGTTAAAATGTTGGAGTAGTCTAAAATGATGAGCAGTACTCCTGCCGTTTATGCCTCGTGTGTAAATTCCAAGTAAGACGCTAGTCACAGATGGAGTCGTGGGTAGCAGGTCTATTCAACTGGGACTAGTGAAATGTTATCTAAGAAATCGTAGGTTTAGAATGAGATTTGTCTTATTCCCCCATATTATTAAATGTAATGTGAGATTGGCGTGATTGAGATCCTATGAAAGGATCATTATTTACTTATAACACACATCATTAGAAAACTTGGGTGGACGGTGCTTAGGAGATGAGTTGGCAATTAAAAATTGAAAAATAAAGTTAGGAAAAACATGATTACTAGTCGTTGACCTTTTTGAAATATAATTTATTTTTTTTTTGGAGTGGGTTTGGAATTGGAATTCATTAACTTCATGTCCTTTACGGAAATTTTTGTGAATAAAAACATTTTTTGGATTAATTTTCCCTTGACTAATTGGAAAACTCGACCAGCGGTACTAGCTAAAAAGGAAAGTTGAAAAGCGAGCTGATAAAGGAGAGACATAATGTAGAGGGCAAACTAAACGTAAAGCATTATGAAGTAGGGCAGCACCCACAGAGCGCCTACACTGGGTTTCCTTTGTCCCAGGGAATGGCTTTGTGTACAACCTCCTTTTAGTTTATACATCTTGTTTAGTTCTTGTGAAAATTTAAAAACGATGTTGTGTACTAGATTATTACAATAATTTAATGTTTTATATTATTTATATTATATTTTAAAAGAAGAAGCCATTTTTTTTATTGTGATCACTAACCACGATAACTACTGAACCAATCTGTACCAAATTTTAACCTCATCATCTTCATAGTTGAAGAAATGTTTTGCAGTAATAAAACCTACCGGTATATGTGGATAACTGTGACATTTGAAAATTGACCGATAGGTGGCCAGCCAGCGCCTTTCTTTATAGATGGGAGTTTACAAATGTACGGTTGTATATAAAACTTTAAATTAATGGTAAAATATATTAATTTTCAAATAAATTGTTATAAAAAAATTAAATAGGTGGTGTATTGAATTAAAATTAAATATGGATCCCAGTGAAGTTTGAAAATCGATTGCTATGTCGTTAGCACTAATCCGCAAAAACGTTTACTATGGTAAAAAATTGAACGTTTCTGAGTTTAAAATCCAACCAGATGAAATCAATAAAATTATTACTAAATCAAAATTTCTATCCTTTGCGTTTTGATATCGTTTGTAAAAATATGATTTATAAAGGCCTTTAGTTGTAAGCAATGCTAATGCAGTCCATCAAGTGCAAGAGTTATTTTAATAGTCTATATCCATCTGATTAACCTACTCATAAATTAAAATTAAAATTTGAATCTATAATTATGCTTTTAAGTAATCTTGAAAGAAATTATCAGTGCAATTTAACCAGATTAAAAATTACTGCTATGCGTAAAAGTAAAACTTCACTTATTAATTAAAATTATTTGTTACTTATTTATGAGAGCTGGCTAGGTGTCAATATTTATTTGATCTTATCAATATTATTGTTATGAATTAAGTTAGGTATCATTTAACCTCTTTAGATTGATTAATAGCTAACTAATCGAGTGAAGCCGATATTGAGTTTTATAGTTCTTTATTTGTCTCCTCCAGACAAAATTCAAAATCCGTGAGGCTACCTCCGTTGACTTCATTACTTATCTATCAGCTTCATTGCTTCTAGCTCATTAATCAAGTTATTACCTGTAACTTATGATCCATCCAATAGGTTCATAACCTATTCCGATTCGATAAATTTTATATCTTTTAGTAACGCTGAGAATTAATATTTTAATTTTAAGTGTTCAGTTAACTCTCGTTAATTGGAAGTTAAATGTACCTATAATCATATTTGAACTATAGAGAGTTAATGGATAAGAAGATGATCAGGGATGCAGTCAAAAAGGAACACAACGTCTGGAGTCATTGTCGTCTCCTCACCAGTTTGGCTCGGTGGCGCTGAAGAAGACCTGCTAGGCAGGTCGAAACGTTGGCACGTATTAAAGTATTTCTACTTAGACGTGGTGTTCCTCTTTGACTACATCCCTGATCATCTTCTTCTCCATTCTTCATAACAGTCAACTAAACTTTAATAATTATAGAGAATTAATGACAAAAAATAAGGATATTAAGTTAAGTAAACTTTGTATTTTATTATGCTCCGATACTTCCTATCGAAGTTTCGATCGACAAGTGGCCTTTTATATAGGAATATTCCGGAACTGATCCTATAAGGTAAACTATTGATACTTCATTATCTTACTATCACAAACGTAATTTATAGTTTTATGATAAAAATTATTCATTTATTATTTAAACGAGTGAATGTTAATTTTATTTTATAATTTTTTTATTATAACATATATTCCTTTTTTTTTTAAAGAGTATAATATAATGAATGTCTTCAGAGATGAATGACAATCTTCGTTGTTATTAGATGTGTATTTGGTGTTTTAATTTATTTCACCTCTTATGCCTGGTAAGAATTACTTAGCATATATTTTTATCTTGTTTTATTTAATACATTAGCATATATCTGTGGCACTTACGAATAGTCAGTTAAGTACATTTAGGAATTTAGGAAAAACGCCTTTTTTAAAAATTGTTTTCACTATTCTTCACATATTAGCATTAATAGCCTCATAAATAAGTTAATTGGGCACTAATACAGAGAAAAAAATTAGCTTTCTGGTGATACCTTTAACCTAAAATTCACAAACACACAAAATATTTATTTTTAAAACTCACACCTGTCACTTGTTCCATGACACTAAGCAGAAGTGATCAATGGTATGAAATGAAAATGAAAAATAATATTTATTCTGGGACACCTTGTCCCCTAAGAATAAGACAAAAGTACAATAAAAAGGTATCATTGTCTGGCTGCGTACATAACAGGCAGCAACTTATACAGAATGTAAATTATATACATATATATATATAGGGTATAATTTTATATTTGAAAAAATAAAAGTCTTTGGGTTTATATAAAAAAAACAAGATAAGAAAATAACAAAATTAAAATAAAATATAAAATAAAGAAATATTCTAACACTAATATATTACATAATTTCGGAAGATTGATAATTTAGGAGGTAGATGAATAAATTATGTTTAAAGGAAGTGAGAGAAGGAGCATTGCGGATCGAAATGGGTATGGAATTCCAAAATAAAGCTGCACGATTAATAAAGGATTTTTCAAAGGAAGCAGTTCGATGAGAAGGGATATACAAATCTATAGGCTGGGATCTAGTGTTCAAAAGATGAATGGAAGAACGAAGGGCAAGCATGTCGTAAATGTACGAAGGTTTTTTGGACTTTGAGGATTGGAATAGAAAGGAACCAAGGAAGTATTGTCGCCGAAAACTTGGATAAAGCCACCTCAACTCTGAATACCAGCAGTTGATGTGAGAACGCCTGGGGATCCCAAAAATGAATCTTATGAAGGAGTTATGCCAGGATATGCAAGAGGTATGCCAGACCATGAGGTAAGTCAGCACCCAGCGGTACTTACTCCTAGCACGATAATTAATTCATTTCAACAGAGTAGATCTCTTAACCATTTTTAGCCTTCTCTGTATGCGTAGCGCATTCTTTGTTATGTTTCTCGAGGCTATAGTTTGTATTAAGTTGTTGATATATCCGTAGAGTTTGTCGTGAAGTCTTTTGTATGAAGTTTAATGTTATCTTGTACCTGGGTTTGCGTTTGCCTGTATGTAATGTTATTTTATTGACCTACCAGGGGATTGGGTAATCAGTCTTAAATTTTTTGCCTGGAAAGTGTGTATTTTTATAATACAAATATAAGTTAACATTTTATTGGTCCTACCAATGCAAAGAGAAATGGTAATAACTTGATACAAAATATTTACTAGAAGTACGTAGTGGAGCAAAAAAATTAATACCTCCTTTAATGTATCCATTTCGATATATTGTATTTTTTATATACTTTTAATTTATTGAAATCTAGTTTTATGTTAAGTTGTTCTTGTTGTAAATATATATATATATATATATATATATATATATATATATATATATATATATATATATATATATTTATTTATTTATTTATTTATTTATTTTATTTATTTAGACTAAGATATTGGATAATTTTATATTTTGACGTCAGTAGGTGATATAATAAAAGTATGTTACGTATTCCGGTTTGCCACTGCATTCCTTAGCTCCTGAGATATCACTGCCCTCGTTCCGAACCTGCAACTTCCTGCTTCAACCATGAAATATTTGGTTTAATTTCTTATGTTTTAATCGATAAGCAGTTGGCAATTGTATTAGAAAGAGGAAAACAGACTGTTATAATATTTATTATCAGTTTCATTAATTCGTAATAACCGAGCCATAAAAGATTAAAATTTTTCCTGTATAATAAAAAAATTCTGATACTAAGAATGACATCAGAATAGGTACAAAAAGGGAAAACATAGAAGTGAACTGTTTAGCCTTTGCAGATGATCTGGCAATAATTACAGAAAATGAGGAAATAGCTCAGATCTACCTCGAGAAACTACATGAAGTTGCAGCTAAAGCGGGTCTACAGATTTCGTTTGAAAAAACAGAATATATGTCTAATCATAATAATTACAGAAATAAATTAACTACTAAATATGGCACCATTAAACGGGTAAATAAATTTAAATATTTGGGGGAAATAATTCAATCGAATGCGTTAGACAAGGCAGCAAACCTAGCAAGGGCAAAAAAAATGGAGTTTGCATTTCAGAAAAGCAAAGACATATACAACAAAAAAAGCATTTCTATTCAAGCTAAATTGAGACATTACAGAACAGTTATTAGACCTGAATGCCTGTATGCCTCTGAGTGCCTGTTTCTTAACAGAAAAGGGGAAATGGAAAACATGGAGAAGAAAGAAAGAAAAAATTTTGAGGAAGATTTTGGGACCAAGAAAAACTGAAGAAGGATACAGGCTGAAGAGCAATGTAGAAATCTATGAAATGATAGAGAAATTGAGTGTCGCAATGAGAAAAAGAAGACTGACCTTCTATGGACACCTAACAAGAATGGATGAGAAAAGATTGACAAAGAAAGTTTTTGAACACAGCAACCGAAGAGAGAAAACGTTCAACAAATGGATACAGGAGATAAAAAGGGATCTGTCTTCACTCAACATCACCCAACAATTAATTTCGAATAAAAAATTATTTAGAAAAGCAATTAATGAAATTCAGTCACTCCCAGAGGAAAGGAGGGAGAGAGGTGAGAATCGCAAGTGGTCGGAGGAACGGAGGAAACACCATTCGGAAATGATGAGGAAGTATTGGGAAGAGAGGAAGAAGAAGGGAAGGAGTATCAAGGAGTGATTTGTTGAACGTGGTCCAAAGATGGCCGAAATCGAAAAAAGGAGGAAAAAAATTCTTATCTCAAATGAGAAGTGAAACTTAATAGATTGGTTGTCAATTTGGTTGCTGACTATCTAATTATTATTTTTATTTCATTCATCTAAAAGAAACTTTCTTTATTTACATTTATTATTTTTTATGAACTATATAAAAGTATAGTATTAATTTTTTAAGGTTCCGTCTCTAATAAGAAAATTAAACTCATTTTCGTTTTTGTACGTTTGTAACAATAAGACTCACTATTACCGTAAACTGTGTTAAACTAGTTTGCGAACAACTACCGGTAAATTTTCAACAATTATCTCGACCAACCCTTTAGCGGGCTCAACAAAGCGCTGTAGCACAGCCCGACACCCTCACGTAATGAGCGCATCACGTGCGCACTCAAGCCGCTAAAAGAAACATGATGTTTTAATAGAGGGCTTGGAATGGACCGCTAATGTGCTTGTAATGGATCTGTGGTCGACTTTGTGGTTCCCCCAGAAGTGGAAGAATATTAGCCACCATCAAGAAGTGGAGGCCTTCTCCCATGTTCTTGAGGATGGGCCACTTCCAGAGTGGAATCGGTGCTAAACGCTTTAGCGCCCCCTCTCAAATGCGGTGAGGGTATATCGATATTGGATATTTCTCGGATATAGAGGAACCTAGTTTCTCTTGTGAAATCATGATGATCTCCCCAGTAAGGGAAGCAATATCACGTGCTTGGTAAATAGTTTACTATCTAATAGTATTAACTAAATACTTTCATATTTCTATATCTATATATTTATATTATTATTATTCTATATCTATATATTTATATTATACATATCATGTTATTTGGTACCCTTTTCTGGCGAGATCAGGCTTTTAAAACCGATGTCAGCACTTTTATATTTAGCCTAATAGCACTGTTCTGCAACCAAATACTCCCTTAAACAAAAATGTTTTTTTTTTTTTTTTATGTTTTGAAGTATGCTAAATGCGAATCCGAAGTCAGAAAATCTCAATCTGGCGCCATTGTTCGTCAAATTTGTGTTTTAGGTCGACAAATCAGAAGTTTTCAACATTTCGAGCATTTTTTTTTTTTAACATAGAAAGCTTTAACAATAAATAGAAAAACCTATTTTATTTTGAAACTTTTATAATGTATTACAAAATGAAAAAAAATGGTGAGCATAAGTATTAGGCTTTCTTGCATAAATGACATTTTCGAAGAATTGCTTTTAACATATAAGGTCATGGACTGCAGCATGTCTTCAAAAATTCATTTTTTGCATTCCCATTTGAATTTCTTCTTTCCTAACTTGGGAGCAGATTTAGATGAACACGGAGAACGATTTCATCCAGAGATAGCTCAGATTAAAAAAAGGTAAAGCGATAAATGAAATATGAAGATGCTTGCCGACTACTGTTGGACACTACAACGGGAGACACGTGATGTAGAGTACAAAAGGAAAAAATATGCACATTAATTATTTTCAGTAATAAATATTATTATATTATTTATTATTGTTTTCCACCAAAAAAAAAGTGTTATAAAAATATATGACAAATGTGCTATTTCAGTCGTTTTTTTTAAACAATCTCTAATCAGTAAAAAATGGCACTTGATTTTTTTTTCTATTGATTCGAAATCAGCACACTTGTAAATATAAAAATCACAAAAACTGTTCAAGGGAGTATAAAAAAATAAATAAATAAATAAAATACACTATTTTAGGTTTTTTTGGGGTTTTTTTTTCTGAAGTGTTTTATTTTTCTTTATTATACCATCCTGAAGATGTCTTCCATCATATTCATTAAGAAGTTGTTACCTTAATGGCATTTTTGGTTAGTTGACTTAACTTCTATGGTTCTAATGCTCTAATAATATCTTTTTTTGAGTGAACCTGTATTTTATGTTCATTAATTTGTTTTTATTTTCTGTATTTCTGATTTAACTGAGATTTCTATAATTTGTTTTGTTCCCTATAATTTCATTTTCTTTTATTCTTCTTAATTATATTTTCTAATTTCTTATTTAGTCTTTTTCGTAGCCCTGATGATAGCTATCCTTGCCTTGATGAAGTGTTGCCCTAAGAATAAAGTATCGTTAAACTAACATATTTCTTGTAATCTAATCCTCCTTAAACCCAACACATAAGATTAAAATCTACACCCTTTGTTCTTGGCATAGTGGATATTTTCTACTTGCAAAAACTACAGAGCTCCACCCGTAGCTATTGTGTTCTGCTTGAATCATTTCTCATTTATTATGTTTTAAGATAATTATGTTATTTTATTTTTCGTAAATAAAATAAGACGTAATTTCTTTACGTCAGATATTGAATTTAAACCTATTTAGTTTGAATTTGCGAAAAACATTTAGCTTATGACCTTAACAAACTTGGTGGCGGGCTTAACATATCTTTACCTCCTCCTGACTAGCGTTGTAAAGCGTCTTTGGCATGCGTTGTTAAAATTATTAGTCGCCATGAAATTTATTAAATATGTATAAGGATATTTATGAGAATATTAGATAACTGTCTTAACGTAACTATATAAGTAGCATCACTATTTGTATCTATATAGAACATATTTTTGAATGTGTCTAGACACTCAAGCGTGCGAGATTGAAAATATTCTAGTGCAGAATTACTGTTAAGGGCAATATTTATATTGATAATAAATATTAATAGGTATTACGAACCCTTCGACTTCAAACTGATAACGATTCCTTGTTTTTCCTTGTATTTTGGATTGGTCGCCATGGATATCAGAAACCTAATTTTAACCTTCTAGTGCATAGTGTAGCATATCTGCAACATTATATCTATACTTATGGCAGCGAACTCTCTTTGCGTTTTCTGGAACCAAATCTTGTTGTAGAGATGCAACATCATCCCTATAGGCATGACAGGCAGACCCCTCTGGCCCTAACTGGACCAGACATGTCTCTAATTGTCACTTACACCTGCAAGTCCTTAGTTGTGGAGACTCCTCCTTCCTTCCAGTAAAGTGTTCTTATTTTTTTTTATAACATCCATTGTGTTTTTTTTAATCAAATAAAATTTCTGTGGCTTTTCTCAAGATATGTAGTTTGTATAATATCAATGAGGATAAAATTCTTATTTTTTATTATCGAGATAAATCACTTTTTAGTTATGTGCAACATAATGTATATTATTAATTAAAATGGTTTGTAGTTGAAAAATATTTTTTCAGTATTTTTCTATTAATAACCTGACCAAAACATATTCAAAAAAAAATTATTAGAATGAGAAAGAAAAAATCATGCACTAAAGGGTTAAATAGTTTTGAATCCGTTTAAGATATGATATGATAACTAAATAAAATCTTAAATAAACATTGTTTGCTACTTACCGTGATGCCTTGGACCAAGTTTGTTCCAATAGAGTGCGCGTTGAAGGAGTCATTCTCGATTCAAGTCACGGAGAGAATAGACTGGATATTGCCTTTGGCTGCAGCTTGGCGTCTCCTCTAATTGTGTCGGCATTGTCTTTTCCTTTTGAGTTCCAAATGTACTTATTTTATTATTGTCATAGGGGTTCAAATTAATTATTTTTGATTTATTAAAGTTGACTAAATTCAATGTCTTCTCGAGCAATTTCAATAATGATTATGTAATCATCAAGTTATATGATAGATTCAATATAATATAATGAAATATGATAGGCTTTCAGTGTCATATTTATTGTTATTTACAAACAAGGGAAACATATTAAAATTTATTCATATAAAAAAAAATATGGAAGAAAATACATTGGAATAATTTAAATAAAAAAATATAGTGTGTTATCCTTCGTGTCTGCTATCGAAGATTAAAATTGTATAGCTTGGTTTGGACTAAGTTTTATTAATCTTTAATTATAGTTATTGCTTTTACTTTTAATTAATAAAACCATTGTTTCTTTAGTGGACTTAAATATCTGATATTATGATTTTAATTTTAAATAATGTATTTTTTTAAAGTAAAAAAACATAAGAGTTGGCCCCATTCAGATCCTTACAAAACCCACTGTTTTTTTATTAACATGAAAAGGTTTGTGCTGAAACATAACGTAAATCATATTTTAAATGTTTCATTTAAGGAGATTAATATCAAGTTATTGTATTTAAAAAGGCAAGAGATGACCAGTGAGAATACCACAGTGTTAGAACTTGAAGATGGAGCAACATGACAAGCTCTGAAACATGTAGTTAAATGAATAAAGCAAATGGGGAGTTATGCCTTTTTAAATATAGTAAATCATATTTTACTTGTACAGAAAAACTACTGAGGCTTGTGACATTCATTTTCATCTAATATTGTTGTTATTGTGTGTGTGCCTAAATCATTTATTGTTTGAAATATATAAGTTAAACTTAGTTTTATCACTTTTTAAATAAAATATCTTAATGTTTCAGGTGGGTTTGATTTCGCTTAGTTATTTTTCTTGAATTGGTAAGTTGATATGTATAATATTATTACATTTATTTGTCTACATTTTTATTGGATAAGAATACAGAAGTTGTTGTATAATGGGTGGCATTTATTCAACCGCGGAACAAAATATTTCCCATTGGATATTGGATATTTTTTATTTCCATTCGCTACAGAATTCATTGACCTCCCTAATGCGGCTACTTATAAAAATAACGGCTAAATGTGTTACTAATCAATAAGTTGTTAATTATTGAATTTATATTCAGGAGCGAAATGGCCAAGACCCGCTTAATATTCATCTTGCTTAGCGGAGCAGCCGGCCAGTTCATGAACTATTTACTCTATCGCTCCGCGGCCTTCTATATCCGATGAGCTTCAATAAATTAGTTATTGTCCTCTCTCATTTATATTCAAGAGATTGAAATTTCTTCATTTACATACTTTTAATAGATTTATTTTTTTTTATTTTTTTTAGGTTTGAAATATTTCATTTTAAAATCTGGTTTTAACGCTTAAAATAAATAATTTAATTACAATTTATACATAAGGAGATTGTATAAAATTAGTTGTATAACTAATAAAATTAAATATGTATAGTCAAATAAAATTTAATATTAATTTAAGGATTTAATTCTATTTAAGTGGATTAAACACACCTTTGCTATATTTTCCAAAACATTGGATGCTTTGTTGATCTATTTTGATAACCCTTTCAAACAGGATTCGCAAATCTTTCTTTTTATCAGATACCGGTGTATTGGTCTGAGACGTGCCGAAGCAAGGCAAGGGCAGGCGAGCACGAGAGTGTACTGGGTCGCCCTTTGTTGCCTCGCCTCTGCTCGGTTCGGCTCGCCAGCGATCTGATTAAAGTCGGTCTCTGAACAAAAGTCAAAGATGTGCTCCATTAATAAAAAATACATTTTCCTCCCCAACTATATTGGGTAGCTATATACACAACATCTGTCTAATTAAAGGTTATCCTATTTTAATTAACAATAAGATTACTGCAGTTGAAAATAAGAGCATTTAGATGTTCAGATTTTCACAAAATCTTGTTTGAAGTGCTAATTTAAATTCAGGTACTTCGAGCAACTCATGTTTGCTGAATATAATCAAATTTGAAAACCAGTTTTGGAACTACAAGGTTACATATTTGAATACTTAGAATTTTGTTTTCTGCACTTAACACACCTTTGAGCTAATGCATCGATATCACATAATGCCGTTAAAGTACAGTTCTGACTATAATATAATAAAGGAAATCTCCGTTGTTTGAACACTGCTCGAAATAAAGCACCTTTCTGCATGTCTGTTATTATGTTATTGATTTATTTGATGCTGCTCCAAACTCAATTGTTTACTAATTGACAATTATCTTATAAATAACTGAAAATACTTAGCTTACAAATTTTATGTGAATAGTAAATATCACTGCATACTTCTTTTCTAATATTTGATAAATGATCATAACTATTTAAGTCTACTTCTCCTCAAATTGCGCTAAGTTGATCATTGTTTAACTCTTGGGTTCTTACAACTCTTTATAGAATGATCTCCCAAGAGAAAACTATGGGGATCTTCATTAATAACCTTTTACCAATAGTGTAAGAGCCCAAGAGTTTAACAATGTATAGTTAACTTAACTAGTTATGGATAATAACCAGAGACATTATAAAATAATAATGCATTATGGGTTACGTGAATCCAGGCTAGGTCGAATCGAATCACCAATAGTTTCGATTGAACGGAATTGCTATAATACTCGTATTTACTTTTAATAAAATTACTTTTTTCCCTCTTAATTGTAAAAATTTAAATTTAATGACATTTGTTTTTAGAACTGTTCCTTTTTTTAATTTTTTTAATCTCATTTGAATTACCTTAACGTCCGGATTGGGGTTCCGAATGACTGGGATTCCACTGTATTTTTTAAAATTACTGTGTTTCTGTATGTCTTTATATCTAATTCAAAACAACATATTATGCAGTCTAATATTAATTAGAATACAGATAGAGGGCTTATTAAAAGAACTATGAAGATTAATTATACTGAAGAAATGAATTTGTGTAAACATACGCTCAGTCAATACCAAAACTGTTGCTCGAACACAAGTACTATTCCTTTTAGCGTATAGTTCTGTGTACTGTGTGTACACCGCACAGGTGTGGGTTTAATATAGAGTGCTAGTTTAGGGATAAAAAATAATTATATAAGACTTGTAATATATATAGATATAGTATGTGGGGGTATCTTAGTTTTTCTTAGCTTGTTGAATCAATTGGGTACCTCAGTTCAATAAATCTGCATATTGGTGGTGTTTCCGGTATGTATACTGGTAATTAAAGAATATGCGTAACATTTTTGGAGCCGTAAAGGTGTGTCAGGTTTGGAGACACTTAGCAAACGAGGAGATCAAAAAATTATTAAAAGAATCAGATATGGTTTAAATACTGAGATGGCTGAGAGTGACCTGCCAAACAAAATAATGACCGAGGTATGGAACAAGGCTCAGAAAAAGACATTGGCTACGATGGAGTGATGCTAAGATCGGGACAATTGGTGGTAGCTGGTACAGGAGGCCAATCGAGTTGTAGCGTCGAATGAATAAGAATGAGAATAGTTATAATTATTAAACAATAAATTGATGTATTATTTTGGTCTTAAAATCAACCATTTTTCAAATATGTATGACGTATTAATTTTATTACTTGAGGTTCGCTTGAGGGCATGATTAGAAGGATAAATACAATTAGGATTGATTAGATTAATTAACCGACACTTCTATTGGAAGTTTCGATTCGAAGATTATTTTTGAGTGTTAAACATTTATCATCAATTATAAGGGGATAAAGAGCGGAATGGCTTCTTAAAGCATCTTTTCTAGTAAATTATCTCTATAACCTACTTTTAGAAGCTTTTTCGCTTTTCGTCTCTTTAGAACTGAAAATGAATGTTTAGCATTTAAAATTAGTCTTCGAATAGAAGTGGCAAATAATTCAGTAATCTTAATTGTATTAGTTTAAATCTGGCACTTGTCAAAGCGAATTGGCCCCGTACAATCCTTTGATGACTGTTTTGAATACGAAATGAAACGAAAGTGCACTCACTGCATTATGCATCTAGTTACTCCGCTAGATCCACTTTCTCCACGGGGCTAATCTCGTTGTGTTGTCCTCCGGATGAGTTCGCCAGATGGACTGCAGTGGTTAGTACTTTATGAGGTGGGCAGCACGCCTAGTTTAAGGCAGGCTTTATGTGCTTCTATAGTGGTCTCATATGCGGGCTATATCGTTCTCAGCCTTTCCTATGTTATTTACGATGTGAAGGGGGTTTGGTGGTGAAGGGCTGTGGGTGGTGAGCTGCTTGTCTGCTCCGTTTAATATCGGTGCTCCTTTCAGGGATGATTATTAAATGAAAAAAGCTTTTTAACTTTCTTGAAATGATCAGTACATTACATTTTGTAAAAAAAAAATCTCATTTTTTTCCAATAGGACTCCTTTTAAGTAAACTATTCTGTCACCTCTTTCATCTCTCCTTCAGATTTTCATTATTTAATTGTTTTCAACATTTATTACAATTTTTTATTTTGATTTATTGTATGGTTGTATCGCAGGTTTACTCCTGAACTGCTACTGAAAGCCACCATATTATTCATTACAGTAGGTATAAAGAAAGGGTATTAAACATCTGTATCCAAGGTGACAAGGTTTCGTGTTGTTGTAATGATCTTTTAAGTGCGTTACCTAACAATTAGAGGACTGAGACTGCAACCTTGGCTGATACTTTGTTTAGTTCTGAGTTATGAATTACACAATGGGATCGACGTGTATATAAAAAAGAATAATGAAGAAGGTAGGAAGGTTATTCCGTACCATAAAGCTGGATTTTCTGATCAACTGAAGTAGGTTTACGATAACATATTTTCCCCCACAATGACAAACTCCAGCTAACTGTAGACCCTTACCACAAAAGCCAAATCTAAGAGATAAAATTTGGGCCAAGTATCGAAGGAATAACGAGGAAGGGCCGCATCCTCCGAAAAACCTGGACGTAAGACCTACCATGAAGACCGTTTGAAGTGGTTTGGTCATGTCTCTTGAATGCCAGAGAATCGTGATGCCAATACTATAACAGAGAATAAAGATGATGGAGGAAGAACTTGAGGAAGCCACACAAGGCATCGTGGATGCCTTTGACAGAATAGCAATGGAGGTGACCAGAAACCAGCAGTTATTGGAGGATTGCGATTTGTGGATTTGGCCCACAATTAGCGATAGAAAATAATACAGTGTTAATATAAATTCTAGTACTGTGGTGGCTTGACGTATTGAAGATGCCCAAATCACATTCCTAGAACAATCTTGACTTCTCTCTTAACTCGGTTCTTGACCCTAGCCAATCTAATATTACTATATGTGATAGCCATTTTGTTGGTTCTGATAACTCCGCCATTAGCAACTTTCGGAAGTGATGTCCATTAATGGAGGCAGTGGCAGTTTGATAAATGACCGTGACATCCGCCTACTATTCAAATCTTCAGCCAGTTCTATTGTTGTTGGTTTGGTTACGGTTGAACGTCCTTTATTCTTATTGCACTTTTGGTGCTCATCATTTTACGAACTTAATATTCGAGTGAGATATTATTTTTATATATTGCTAACCGTTGATTGCGGATAAGATAGTTGGGTTAGTTCATATTGCACAGGTTTTTGATTATAATTTCTTTTTAAATGAGTCTTACATATTTTTATAGTACTGAAGAAGGCCTAAAGTCTAGTCATAAACGTTGTTGTTCTGATTGCACCCGTACCATCATATTTATATGACCCGGCTTCAAAAACTCTTCAAAGTAATAAATCTTTAATTCATTTAAACCATATAAAATTATAGCTCATTGTTTATCATCTTTCTAAATACGTTCAAATCGGGGCAATCCACTTTTATCAAGTAGGCTAACAGATAATCTTGTGGTCTTATTTAGCCATTGCTTTTCCTTCATTATAAAAAGCTAAAAAAAATACAATAAAAATCAATTTTAAGCTTTCCCCTCTCCCCCGCTGCCAATTCCCATTCATAGCTTCCCCGGTTGAACGACCGAGGACATAAACTCGTTAACGGGAAGGTGCAAAAAGTGACTCCTCCAGCCGAGGATTAGACTGTGTCGCCTTTAACGGCGCTTTGTGTAAATTGATTCTGTTTGCTCTTCTCTTCTTTCGCAGGACCTCTTCGCTTTGCAAAAGAACTGGAGGCCGTCAAGCTCAACACTCGGCTGTCGACTTCACAGTTCTTCACAGCTTTAAGGCACAAAATATTTAACATAGTCTGAGCTTGCAACGGGTCTGTACAAGTCATGTCATTGTTGTCCTTCTCGAGGGATAGCAAACGCACGGCAAATTCGTTTGATGTATTATGATATTCCATTTTTGAAAACATGTTTTAATTTAAAAATTATTACTATCAATTTCCTGTCTCGTATTAAAAATATAGGTATATATATATATAAAATTTGTTTTTATATTTATTTATAATTTACTTTTAGTGAATAAATTTACAAAAATAGAGAAATTGAATCCTTGTTTTTGAGAAATTTGAGTGTTAAAAGTTAGGTTTCCCTCACTTTCGCAAATAAACAAAGCAATGAAATCGAATTTATTTCCGTTTAATAATTGAATGTATTTTGTTCCAATTACTGCTGTGAAAAACAGTTAATGACAAATTTTAAGGTTGGTATTTTCATTTAAGGGACTTGTTTCTTTGTTTTGATATAGCATTCCTTGGTTTCATTGGTGGCTTAAGCATGAAATTAAAAAAAATCAGTCGCCCTGAAATAACAGTGTTAATTAAACTTGTAGGTTTAATCCAGTAAAACCAAAAAGATTTTTTACTTTTCTATGTATGCATTTCGCAGATCGGTCTAATATGTTACTTTATTTAAAAAATATATAAAAATATAATCCTTTAGGGTTTAATATAACATGAGATACAGTCAATAGTAACAAATGAGCTTTATCTCTATCGTATAACTACCATTTCTTTTATATTCTCTTCATTCTGGTTGTTTGGTTGATTATGTATTTAATATGTATAGTGAATAGATGGAAATTAAAAATTTTATAAACCTAAGATTGACCTATTGTGATTAGAAAGTAATTCTAAATGTTGGACATTACGTGAAATTAATAATGATATTAGAGAAAATGTTTCGATGATGTTGGAATGTAACTAAGAGGAGAGATTATTGTTTAGTTTTAAATAAAATGTTGTAGAAAGGAAGAGAACAGTTGCTTTAACTTGGTGCCGTTGTGAGAGTCATAGTTTCAAGGCAGGAACACTAGAATGAATCCGAAACGAAAAAATAAATTTCGTATTATATAGAAGACGAAGCCTCAACTAACTGCTAACCAATGGAGAGCTGCTATTGATGCCCGCGAGATGATAATCGCCTGGAACGGAGGCAGTGAGTTGGAAAATAGACTGGCTAACGAGACGTCGCGGTCAGTAGCACATCTCCTAACAATGATCTTCCACTCCGGACGGCTTCTTTACGCGCTTGGTCCAGCTGGAGCAATACGATTAGAAGAATGCTGGAAAGGAGTTCAGGATGACTAGGCGAAGAGCACTATAATCGGGCTACTACACCTTATGCTTCCGGCAGTAAAAATAGAACAGGGTTGAACATCATTTAGTTAGATATCTTTTCTCTGTTTCTTACTATGTTTAAAATTGTAATTAAGGAACTAAGAAATATCTAATTATTAAAAAGTTACATTTCGAAATATTTCTGAAGAAATATAAATTTTAAAAAGTACGTACTATTCCTTATACTAAACAAACTTACATTGAATATGGTCAAAAAAACCTTTGAATTAATATAAAGGTGTAATTTTACACGTTTATTTCCATATTTTTTTTTATTCATTTTAATATTAGTTGAAATCTGAATCATTTGCTTTTAGTTATTTCTGAGGGTACTTATATCCCTAGGTGATTCTCCTTGATCTTCATTGTATGTAACACTACTTTGATGCCTTAGCAAGCTTCTTCCATAACCTTAAAAAAAAAATACATGAATTATTTATTTAATTCAGATGTTCAGTTTGAATTTTATTTACTTAACTGTTTATGTTAAAAACTTCAGTTATTGTACTGAATATCGCTGAAGTGTTCATAGCTAACCCAGTATCATTTCTTAATATATGTTAAAGTCAACATATAGCGTAAATAGTAACATAACGTTTTGCTTGATTCGAAAAATTTAATTTTAAACTATGAAGTTAAAAGCTATGAATTATGATAATAAGAGCCGATCTCCACTGAGAAGGAAAATTAAGCGTTCGGCTCACCCCCTTAGTTTAGCGAGTGGAGTTAGTAGAAGCTAATCATTATTATGTATCACATAACACTTTATTGGAGCAGTGGTAAATTGATCACTGGTCTCAAGGATAAAAAGGTATTTCGTGTTGGAGCAGTTCTAAAGGATACCAGTACCCACTGAGGAAATATTAATGGAAGAATACAGTTTTGTAAACTAAGCGACCAAAAAAGGTCATAGCAAATAACTTTTCCAATGTTTTTAAATATATTTAAAGGTATCTATAATGAAACGAGCAATATGAATTGCTGAGGCATTAGTTACGAACATTGCATCGCTAAAAAAAAAAATCAGTGATTTCAATTAAAGATCCGTTTGTTTTTAATATTTAATTATTATGACTTGGTCAAACGTCAAATTATTCAGCTAAAATATTTTTTTTTTAATGGTTCATACATTTTTTTAATCAGTTTTATTAAAAAGTAACTTGGACGCCCGTAGGGTCATACAAATATCTATATTTTAAACAATCGCTAAGGTATTAATTACAAAAATTTCATCACTAAACAATTCAATAATCTTAATTGAATAATAATAAAATAATAAAACTGAATAAATTTTACGAAACCTGTTTTAATTAAAATAATTAAGATGCTCTTTTAGTTCCAAAAATGATTAAAATATATCCATTGAAGTGAAGTCCAATGTAAATTGAACGAGGAATTATTAAAAATTCCACATCAACTTTCCGATCCAATTAATTCTAATATATCAACTCTTCAATTTTATGAACACACATAAAAATAAATTCAAATATTTACAAATTATTCAGTTAATAACTTTTCAAAATATCCTACTTGAGATTAATTAATAATAAAACATCTCATATGGTTAATATAATATATAAAAGTGGCCTTTTATTTTAATTTAAAATTGTATCACAATTTCTTTTGTAAGAAACTATAGAAATCTTTTATTATTCCAGAGAATAAAAAAAACAAAAGAATTCCACCTTCATAAATTGTTTTCCTCTCACACCTCAAAATAAATAATACACAAATGAACCCTGTAGGGTATTTTTGCGAGAAAGAAAATTCAATTTTCAGTTTATTTTTTTATTTAAACAGAAATCGAAATTTCATACATTTAATATAAAAACAAAACACCCTTACTATTTACGCTAAAATACATTCCTACATAAGTGTTTTTCCTTAATGTAACAATGGATTTCTATATTCAGGAATTGGAAAAATAAAATAAATAGTTTTTATAACTATTTTCTTAATTTTGTGTAATTTATACCGCTTATTGTTTGTATATCTTCTTTAAGTAAATAATAATTTTTCCCACACCTTATAAATTAGGGAAGAAATTAATGAATGAATTAAACGAGGCAACTGATTAAAAGCCCCAAATGTTATATAAGAACTAGTTAGCATGAAATTACCCTGAAAGGCCAACGTGAATATAAAACTGTGTCCATTCTCACAGATGTGGGGTAATTGCTTGTGTTCTATGTAACTGACCTCGGACCTCGCCAGTCAGTTTGTCTCCTTTGGGGTTCTATGTAATCGTTTACTTCCTTAGGAAACGTTCATATCATATAATAATTATATATTGGATTGCAAGCGTTATTACATCATCTTTAATTGTTTTTGTTAAAAACAACAGTTTAATCCGTCAATTTTGTTCTTCCAACTACTTTATATAGTTCTCCTGGGAAGATGGCTAACTCATCCTCGCTTGTTGCAATTTATTTTTGTTCCGAGAGAGAAACAATCAGCAAAGAAACAAACTAATAAAACAACTGCTGGAGATTGTTGATTGTATTGTTGGGAGGAGGAGGTGGGGTCGTATAACTGTAGCCAGTTCCCAGAGATCACGATCCAAACCTTTCTCATCCTTCCCTGTCTTCGTTAGCTTTTATGTAGGTACTTAAAGCCTTTCTTTTTTCTAATTTTTTAAAAAAAATTATTTTCCTTACATAATTTCATTATCTTTTTTTTTTTTTATAGTTACATATATAATATAAAGTACACCAAAGTACAGAAACAAATACCATTTATAGGTTTTAATCGTAAAGGTTTTATTTATTTTTCTATATTTCTTTTTATTGTTATTATACATGATACTTGATGTATAAGCGACTAAAATTAACCTAGATAAGTAATTTCCTCGTGTAAGAGGTGTGAAGTGAAGTAAGAAATAATTCTGTTTACAATCTGCCAATGCCGAAGTTAGATGTTCTTTTGGCCTTCGTTGATTGGTCGAGTCACTTTTTTTCAGGTTTCCCAAGCACTCGTTCGCTTTTACCTTTGGCAGTAGTACTGTCAAAGGCAGGCAAAAGGGAGTTAAAACATAAAAAAAACTTCAAAGAGGTCTAACAGCTATGTCTAAAATGTTAAAATCTAAATTGGAAGAATGTTTCTGCCGATAGACCAGCTTGGTAAGCAATTGGTGACAAGGCTTTTGTCCTTGGAGGGCAGTAGTAGCCGACCATAACAATAATTCTGCTTTAAAAATTATTTTCTGTTCAGTATAATTGCATTATTCTATTGTTTTTCATGTGGTATGTTATATCTAATATACTGGTTTCTAAAGTAACTTGTATTTATAAAACTTGGGTAGCTCATTTATGAGATATTTTGATTCCATCTCTATTATGAAATGAATATGACAAATTCTTCTATTAAAGCAATCGAATTGGCAATCGCGTCAGGTAAGAAGCAGGACAATCATCAAACAGACAGTGGTTTGCCACCTAAGTTATATCAATATTTTATATATGTCCTTACGATTTTGTAATACACTTCTGTTCAATTTAGTTTTTATGTTGTACGATAATATACGATAGTAAGGTCATAACCCTTATTCTGGCAAAGTGACAGACATGACACCTTAACTTTCCTATGTTTTTAAGATCTGGCTGACTTACTACAAGTATTTCACCCTTTTCCCCCTCTCTCAGGGAAATATGAGTAAATCATTTACATTTCCAACAACTCTTGGAATGCTATCAACATATATTATCAGTTTAATTTAAAGAAATTACAAAAAATTAACTTCTTGCCAGGATAAGGGTTAATTTCCCTTAACCTTTGTAAGCATGTTAAATAGCACTTCAAACTGAAATTTTGAATTCCTTACCCTTAGTTCTCATTCTCGAAATTGGAAAATTGTTTACTCTTTACGATAAATTGTAACGATTTGTAATTTACGCGTACTGATTCACCCTTTCAATCGAGACTTAACTTACGCCAAACATACGATATTTACTGTTTTATATTGGTAAGCGATAAGCAATTGTTTTATTAACCTTAAGAGATATTATTAATTTAAGAGTTATTTATGACGAGGCTGAACAAATTTTATTCTTACTGCTTGAAATTCATTCGATTGCCATATAACTGTTTCTGATTATTATATCGAATTAGCGTGAATATGTACCGTACCTATTTAATAAATTCTTACGATTAGTGCCAAACTTATAGTGAAGTTGAGTTAGTTTAGGACGTACTACTATTTTTCTCCGTAATAAGTCTTTTTATATGGTGTAAATTTTTTGGTAACTGCTGTACATTTGTGTTTGTTTGGACTCCGAAGAAGCATCATAATAGAGCTCTGAGGGACAACAAACAGATACCATTTCTTTATATATATATACCTCTTTTTATTATTATTATTTTTTTCATTGACTTTAAGCCCTATTGAATTTTTGACATATTTTCAAATTCACAACCGATTATATCGGTCTTCTAATCATGAAGAACCATACGATCCAATTATTTCTTTTAGCCCTCGGAACTAAAAGAAAACGTTCAAGGGGCAAAATTGAAATCCCATACAGACAGGTTGATTTTCCAGGAAGAAGAACAAAAATATTAGTCCAACCTTTATCAATAATTAAAAGAGAGGGCGACGAGAGCTTTGTCAAAATCTCCCCTTTTTTTATAAACGTTCAATTTATCACAGGCCTAGTAGGGGAAGTTAAAATATTAAAAAAATTGAGGGATGGATTCGCTATTGGTCGAAACCTTTTAAGGGAACTCAGTCCGAATACTCCTTTCCTGCAAAGATTTTGGAGGACAATTTCCAATACAGGTTAACCCCCCATAATTCTCCTTAATTATAGTAAGTGGAATAATAAAAGTTTATGATTTTTCAATACCGGGATATTGATGAAATTAAAATGGAGTTAAATAAAAAAAATAAATCGATATTATTAGCATTAAAAATTAAAAAAAATGGTACCGAAATAGCTACACACCATTATAATTACTTTTCCAACACCTATTGCCCAAAAACATTCTGATTATTATATCGAATTAGCGTGAATATTAACCTATTTTACCAGTTTTTAATATTTTTAATTTTAAATTCATTTATCGCTAATTATAACTTATTACATGAAGTAAAATCACTGCGAAAATAGTGGCATGACTTCAATGTATTATATGCTCTTGCTAGACCTATACAGAAAGGTCGTGAAGTATTATTATTTACCGAAGTATCAAGATTATGCAAAAATTATAACTTATGTACACTATTTCCGAACCTCATGGAAATTATATTTGTAAAGCGATAAAAATAACAATTATGATAATAAATGAAAAATTATGATAATGAAATACATTCGATATCCTATAGATTTAAATAATAAATAAATATTAATTTATACTAGTTAATTTTATGTACACAACTAATATGCCTACAAAAAAGGGGTAAGTGCTTTTGGGTGTAATTTCTAGAAGAGTCATCTCTTTGATGTGCAAATTTCCGCACCATCGAACTCTTGATCTAGTTTTGACATCACATCAAGGGCTGATTGATCAAAAGGTATGAGATTGCTACTATTCATATTTAGTCAGTTGAAAGAAGATTGTGAAATTAAATTAACTTTGTATTAAAGAAAATCTTTGTACTAAAGTGTGTACTTAATTAATATTTAAATTGTCGTCAGTTAATTCAAATCAATAAGACATTATAATGGATTTAAACTTATTTTTTCTTAGTATTAATCTAATAAATATGTTCAATTTTTTTTTTAAGGATTACTTAATTTGTTATGGAACTTATACTGTATATATATTAGGTAATATATTAGTAAAAAATTAGCCATTGTTTGATACTAACAAACCAAAATTTAAAATATTGCTTACGTTTCGGCCATATTGCTTATATGGCCGAAACGTTAGCAAACTTTTTCATGGCCATCATCAAGGCTAAAAACAAGAAATAGTCAAATACAGAATAAGAAGAGAAAGGGGGAAAATAATCAATAAAAAATATAATAGAATACAAAAGGTTAAACGATTTGAAATAATAAAAAAAAAAAAAAAAAAAAGGAATTATTCAACGATAAAGAAAATAAAAAGAAAACAATTTTCAGGATTAATTAAAGATTTGAATTTTTGTACCCATATAAAGAATATATATATATATATATATATATATATATATATATATATATATATATATATATATATATATATATATATATAATATAATATATGACATTATGATATATTAATAATTTAAAAATTCCAGTTTAAATTAAAAACAGTAAAATGAGTAAGTTGATCGATTGAGACAATAAACAGATAAAAAAATTAAAAATTATTGAATAGAAAAAAAAGTGAAGGTATTCGTAAATACAAAGTTGTGAAATAAAAATTAATTTGTAAATAAAAGGCAATATAAATTTGTAACAAAAAACATACCAGATGGAAATTCGAAAGAACTAAAACATATTAACATAATGGATAATAAAAGGATGTGGGGGTTGACGATTTTTCAGGTTTATTTTATTTTTTAATATAGAAGAAAGAAGATTAATTAGTTTTATAAATATTATTAATTGAAGGTTAACTAGCTTCAAATTTATAAAACCATAATTTTTATGGACAACTTTCGATTGATGATATTATACCCTCGCTGATTTCCACTAATTTATTCAATTCATTCAATTGTTTTAGACATAAATAGTGATGTGTCGGTATCAATATATTCCGATTTCAGGTATCGGTACCTCGGTTAAAAAGTAAGTTTCCATTAGTAAATATAATCTGTGTGAGAGCTTAAAGAGCAAATAAAATCTGTTACCAAAACAATAACTATTCAAGAAATAAAATATTATACAGCAAATACCATTTAATATGTAGGGCATATACTCGTAATATATAAAAGTTAATTACAATTTTCACAATGTGCGGATAAAAAAATAAAATATATTCCTTAATCATTAGAAATCGAAAATGCCACTAAAAGCTATTACTTAACACTTGAGGTTGGATAATTCACTTATATTTCGCGAAAAGTTGTTTTTGTAATGTGCTAGGGCACGAAAACCTGTGTGAACAAGAAATGCAATTAAAAATTATTTTTGTTGATAATGTTCTGGAGAATAAAATATCCCAAGCATAAAAAAAAGTATATAAATTGTTACGGTATTTTGGCTGCATTTATTTCGTTATTGCTTAACTACAGCCGTTTACATTGTCATGTTTCGTTATTTTTCAATACGAAATACATTCATTCAAACATTTAAATTTAATATATACATTTAATTTAATCTAGTGTAAAAAAAAAAAAAAAATGGTAAAAACTAGATCAAAAATTCTATTCCACCTTTCTATTCCAATCCGTTATATACCTAGTTCTATAGATATACGATAAACCAAAAACTTCTTTGAGGAAACCACGTTTTTTTTTTTATAAAAGCTTTAACATTTCAATTTTGTTTCAATAGTTAATGTTAAAACATATGGAACATTAAGATCTTTATAGATGTTTGTTTGTTTCATAATAAGGTGCATTGATGATTTTACGAAGGATTTTGAATTCGATGAGAGAAGAATTGTAAGATTTAGTGGAACTCCAAAGCTCAACTCCTTATGACCAAATGTGTCTAATTACTGTCATGTGAATAAGTATTGTGTAATTTGTTGAGAGTTTTGAACGCTTGTCTAGTAAATGTTGAATTAATTGGGAACGACGACCAGTTTCTTACATTGTCTAGTAAGTGTTTCTATACTTAAACAGATTTACGAGCCATTCGATGATTGTCTTGAGCTTGAAGAAAGTTGATTTGGATGTTTCATCTAATTGATTTGTTTTTTACGTCCTTAGATTAGTTCCTTTTTACTTATGTAGAATATTTCTCAATTGATATCTTTATCCTGTTTCCATAGCTTTTCCATAGCTGAATTCGTGCCTCGGATTGCTCAATATTCCATGATTGATGAGTTGCATTGAATCTTTGGGTTGATCAGGCCAATGCTTGCGGCTCTGCAATATCTCTACAACCGCTAGCTAAACCCTCCAAATATAGTTTTCTCATACAAGATGGCCCTGCGATGTGCAGTACTGAATGTACCGAATAAATATTTGTATAATGTACTCCAACCATCTCCTTAGTCCCTTTGTTCTGCTGCTAGGAATTTATGGACCTAATCATCCATAAGCTGTATGTACGTGTGTTTCTTTCAACTATCCTATGAAATAGGTGAAGGTATGTAAAATAGGTGAATGCATTGTAATCACTTATTTTCAATCATCGCGTTACGAAAGTGTTCAGTGTCAAGAATTTGGTCATGGGCTGGTTTATCAAGTTGACAAACTGTCCTGTCAAACGCCGTGATAATTGCAAGAGTTGTATAAGAGTCGTTCCTGGGAGGGAACAGATCGGATCTATGTTATTTAGCGTTAGATAACGCAGCTCGGAGTAGAGACAAGGCTCAGAGTGTCAGCTTGCAGCCATCGCATATTGAGCAAGTATGGTTTAGAGTTACCCGGTGGGATATGGTCCTCCGGGCGGCCGATTAGAAAGTATTCTGTCTTGGGTTCGGCTGGTGAGGAAGTGGACGTTTGGGAGGGGTCTGGGGGCGTGTGCTCTTCCCCACGTGTTACGTCACAGCGATCTGGAGATGGACAGGAAAATTGCCAATCGGGGAACGAATATCACGCAACGTGATGGGGGAGGGGTAACTTATCGCATTATATAATTTATAAGGTTGTATTAATTGATTTCTATTTTTGTTATTCAGAGAAATATGAAAATATAAGTTAGGAAATTAGATATGTGTTATGTAACTACAGAATTACCATTTGCGAGAAAAAAAGGCTTCTAAACAGGAGAAAGTATGCTATGTAATCTCAAATTGTGAAATTGGATGATTAGATCGAACTTCATGATAATGAAATATCAAAAAAAAAAAAAAGAAGTCTATGAATTATTTAAATTCATTTTATTAATACAATTACTATGGTCATCTTACCTTAACTATGGTTTTCAGGTTTACGCTGTCTTCTCGGCAGTTCTCGAGGGGAGATTCGAATAATGAACTGCTTAGCCAGGTTTGCCCTAGGTGCGCCCATTTTCCCCACTTCTATTTCCAATTAAATTGGCTTTATCCCACTTTTCATGTACAATATTTTCTTAGATCATTCTTTACCAAATTATCAATACCCTTCATCCTGTAGTCAATTCAACACACACAAGATCCCATTCTTCTGATCTGTGTACCCCACCCCTGAAACATTTAAGTACTTGCTAACCATCTACCTATTCAGTTAAAAGATATGTTCTTGTATTTCTGGAGTCAGATTCAGGATCAGTTCTTGTATAATTATGATTCCACTTAATATAAATTTTACTTTCTCTGAATATAACATTTAGGCACTTCTGTTAGGCATACAACTCTAAGCATTGTACCAAAAGATTTTATTTTACTTTATTTTATTTGTTGCGTGTTCTCTTATTTTCCTTTATCCCACTTATGTTATCATTATTTTTTTATATATTTTTTTCATTTTTATAAAATTATTTTTCTAATATATTCTATTCTGTTAATATTTTTAAGATACTTCACACAATTAGGTTTATATTAATACTCTGTGAGCAATTTGTAATTAATTCTCTTTTTTCATTGCAGTTTATACATATATTTAATTTATTTGAATGTGATTCTTAGGAAAACATAGTATGGACAATATTTTCTATTCAACAACATCCTAATCCACTAGTTCTGTGAGCTTTTTATCCCAATATCCTGGCACCTTTGCATCGCCTTATTAGAGATTTAGTTTAACGTAACTTTTATTTCATTTCTTTTATTTATCTACTTATTTTTCCTGTGGTTTTGTTCTGATTTTTAACTATTTCATGTTAATTTCTAGAAATGAGATACAAATTACATAATTTAATTCTAATATATAAACTAAAAGTCATCCTTCATAGTAGGAATGCGTCCAAGTTGGAGATGTCCCCCAAGAACCGCAAGCCCTACTGTCAGAAATGACATACTCCTCTCATTACCTCCTCAACTAGGGGCCGTACCGTTTCTATTCTTGAAGGCTTCTATTCTCAGCAGCCTCTCTTTATTCTTCTAGAGTGAATGCCACTGATTTGAATACGATAAATTGACAAATTTATAAGTTGTTATTTATAAAAAAAAAAAAAAGTGGAGGAAAATGGGAAAAAGCTGATGAAATTTGTGCCACCGAAGAAGAGTCAGTTACCCATAAAAAAACTGCAGCACTTCGTTTGTATGGAAAGAAATTGATACTTTGTGTTCCAATGAACTTAAAAGGCACTCTGCGATATGTACTTGTTCCTGACGGACGGGCAGTATACTCAATATTTTACTGTGAACAGCTTTTATAGAGTTTATGCATTTGTGAGTTCTAAATAAATTTTGGTCAGTAGGAACCAAGGCATTTTGCACCAGGAGTAAACGTTTTGCGTTATCGTGTATATAGCCTAGATATTGGATTTTCAAATTATGGTTTGCTTAGGTGATTTGCTCATTATTAAATAAAAATCGGTAATAATCTTAGCTAACTACAAGAGCGTAAAAACTTGTGACGTGAAGAGTTCATTGCCAAGAAACCAAGTAAACACTTTAGTAAGAACCTAATAGTCTTCGACAGGTGTTTTAAGTTCTGTGTCAACATGTGCTGATCTAGATCACAAAAATGTCTATGTTGTTAAAGATGAAATAATATTTTTTTTTAAAAATATTAATAAGTAATTAGACCAAGATAATATCAAACATAAGAAACCCACCAAAACATCTTAAATTGGGCGAACAAAAAACAGAAATAGCCAAGGAGTTCAAATATGTTGGAGAATGGATCAGCTGGAATAGCCTAGAGAAAAAACAATGGAATTTAGAAGAAATTAAGTTGAACTGGCCTTCCAACTCACCAAAAACACCTACAACAAGAAGCACTATATGCAGCTGAAACATTGTCCATTACCAACCATGGCCCATTTGAACGGCTAGAGATCAAAGAAAGGAAAATATTAAGAATAATTCTAGGCCCCAAATTTCATAACAACATATTAATACACACCAGAAATGGAACTCTTTACTATAATATTGAGAAACTTTCAGACACAATGAGGAAGAGAAGAATTAATTTCTATGGACACATCCTCAGAATAAACCCAAACAGAATAACTAGAAACATTTTTGACTACTTCCCAACAAAAAGACCAAACCAAATTAGTTTAAGGAAAGAGAGAAGGACTTGAACTAACTCTGTATCACAGAAAATATGCTCATAGATAAAAGTGCAAACAAAATAACTAAAGACACAAAGAGATGTTCCAATTCAAAATCAAAACAAAACGAACCTCCAAACCGCTGAGGAGAAGAAGCAAGATCAGGAAGAATGAAGCAATACTGGGCTGAAATAAATGCATTGTGCATTTAGAAATAAGTGCATTCAGAAGTAATTGGTCCAACAAACCCCAAAGTCGGGTGAAAGAAAAAAAAAGTAATAAGAAAGAATAATATATTATTATATAAATTATTATTACCTGTTATGTTAATTATATAAAAGGTATGATAGTGATATATATAGGAATTACAAAACCATCATACGAGTACATTGGTTGACAACAAGATTGTAGTATACCTTCGAATCGTCACATTTATTAATTTTTTTTATTTGATTACTTCTTAACTTAACTTAATTACCCTATATTATAGGTTTAGATTTATCTTTATCAACTGAATATTATTCAACATTTTTTTTTTTTTTTTAACTCTGATTCTGATTTGATCTCTATTAGATGAAATCAGTAATTAAATACATTTTTCGAGATCATCAATGCTGTGATTCATCCCCTTCTTTCCTTATCCACGTAATATCGATTCCCGTATTCTTGCTTTGCCTTCTGCTTCTATGACAGGTGAAGATACTCGGTCCTCCAGTTCCAGACAGGCAACAGAACTCCAGCCGATGACGAGAGCGGATGCTGGGTGCTGAGTAGCCCCCTGGAAGCTAGGTTAGAGGCGATCAATAGGGCTTCAACCCCGCCCTGCCCTCCTCCCTAGTGTGTCGGCTTTAATTCCCTCTTCTCGTCTATTTTTATCTCCTAGCATCTATACTCTAATGTCACGACCAAAATAACTGTACCATAGTGTATAAAATATATATTAAATTTAATATCTGCGAGAATTCTTTAGTAGAAATATTAAACGAGTCTTTTCTAAATCTTAATCATAATTACTTCGTCTTGTCGCTGAGTTAAAATCCCTAAATAAGTAAATTGTCAGTTTTTACAATTTTAGAAATACAAATATACAGAACTAAGTACCACAGAACCCCTAGAAACCAATCTGGTTCGGATGGAAACCTTGAGCATTATCTTGCTTCTTCTATTAGTTCGAGGTTTCCTTGAAAGTTTGATTTACGTTCTAAAAGGAGCTATATCACAAAGTATTATTAGCAAACAAGGCGTTATTGCCTATCGGTTTGTTTTGCAGCCTTGGCAAAAATATTAGGCCCCTTGAAAGATCACAATTTGAAAACTATTATATTTTTATTATTAACGAAATCGGTCCTTTTAATGGGTTATTTTTCAATCCTTGGCTGCTAGTTTATACTCTTAGAGAAACATTTGCGCGATCAGTTTTACCGATTTTTTTTTATTTTTCATTTAAACAATTATAAAATTTGGCCTTATGTATAACCCTTATGAGTGTCGTAAAACGGAGCTAACACTATACTGAGGTCCTTTGTTCTCTACACATCATATTTCTTTGAGAGTAATAACTAGCAGGTGAAGATTATTTCTCAATTCTTGTCTGCTTGTCAACACTGGTACTGTTCCCATTAAAATGAACCATTCTATCAGCACAAGTTTTATAAGCAACGATACAAAATAAAATTAGTTTACTTTATAAAAAGTCAATTTTTTAAGGTGCCTAATGTTTTAGCCAAGGCTGTATTAAGGTACTCAAACTGTATATCCTGTCAGGTATAGACTGCTAATCATGATAAATTTTCCTTATTTCTATTCTTTTGAAAAGGTTTTCTTTGGCCCGGTCTTAAATGCGTCTAAAATGTTTTTCAGATTTAAGAACTCACTCATTTTAATTTAACTAGTTATAAGTGGGTAAAGGCAAGAACACGGTGTTATTCTTCAATCCTCTTCTGATTTTCAAGAAATAAATCAAACCTCCGTAATTGATTAATAGATATCAATTCGACTCAGAACCAAAAAGGAAACTTGATTTATAATCAGTCAACTATCAAAACACCTACACAAACAACAAATATATATATATATATATATATATATATATATATATATATATATATATATATATTTATATATATATATATATATATATATATATATATATATATATATTATTATGAAATGGTTCTTGTTTAATAAATATTTTTTTAAATATATTTTTTATTTTTGAAGAGAAAAGATTTGACCCCAGTTGGAATTCGAACCCAAGTCTCCACCTCTCTAGCGTGGCGCCTTATCCACTAGGCCACCGGGCTCGTATCCGAACCAGGGAAATCTTTTCTCTTCACTGATCCATACCCCCGGGCACTCGCAATTGCGATGTACAATTCGGGGATGAATGTTCAAATTGAACATTACTTTAATTAGATCTATTGACGAGCTGTCATATATATATATTAAATTATGAAATGGTTCTTGTTTAATAAATATTTTTTAAATATATTTTTTATTTTTGAAGAGAAGGTGGCCTAGTGGATAAGGCGCCACGCTAGAGAGGTGGAGACTTGGGTTCGAATCCTAACTGGGGTCAAATCTTTTTTCTTCAAAAATAAAAAATATATTTAAAAAATATTTATTAAACAAGAACCATTTCATAATTTAATATATATATATATATATATATATATATATATATATATATATATATATATATATATGTATATGGCAGCTCGTCAATAGATCTAATTAAAGTAATGTTCAATTTGAACATTCATCCCCGAATTGTACATCGCAATTGCGAGTGCCCGGGGGTATGGATCAGTGAAGAGAAAAGATTTCCCTGGTTCGGATACAGGCCCGGTGGCCTAGTGGATAAGGCGCCACGCTAGAGAGGTGGAGACTTGGGTTCGAATCCCAACTGGGGTCAAATCTTTTCTCTTCAAAAATAAAATATATATATATATATATATATATATATATATATATATTATATATATATATATACATTTATACACGAGAGATTGAGAGAGGGTGAGGGAGAGTAGGGTGAGAGAGAGAGAGAGATGTATATTACAATTTTTAAGGGAGACCCTTTGAGATAGTAAATGCTGAAGGCGAGTAAAAAGGCTTTAGAAGGTGACTCTTGGTTGAAAGGGAGTGGTTAAGGAAAATGGACGTTTTTATGGTAGCAAGCTTTACAAATGTCGAGCTTCGTTTCGTCAGCCATCCTTAACGATGGAGTACTTCTCATTCTAATAACTTAATTTCTAGTAAAGAACCGTCTTAGTTTTCCAAAACTTATAAAAGTAAAAAATAGTGTTATAAGAACATGATTTAAACCATATTTACAATTTTTTAGTTTAGCACTGATTGCCTACAGAAACGTGTGTGTGTGTAGTTCGATTGTTACTAAAGTAATTTTGCATAAACACAAGAAAAAAGTTTTAGGTATAAAGTAAGCTGTCGAAGGAGAGTTATTTATGCATCGAAATACAGCCGCACTTTGGTTAATCAAGTTTGGTTTACTTCGTCTTTGCTAGAAGATTGCGTTTTGTATTCTGAGTTTTTTTTTGATGGTCGAAGAGTTGTCACCCACCTTTACTGTAAACAGTTCAACGAAGATTTTTGTTAAATACCCCACATTGAGCAAGATGAATCACGGCATTACCATCACCGCCAGTGCCCTTATACATCGTTTGACCCGGGAAAAGTTATGGGAACTGCAAGGAGTAAAAGATTCACCTACTCCTGTGTATTGCACAGATATTAACATCATCAGATTAGGGTTCGTTTAAGCCAATGGGTTGTTTTTTTAAAAGGTCAGATCTTTATTAATTATAGGAATATCAAAATTGGATTGTTAAAAATTCTTTGCTTCAAAGCTAAAGGAATAGTACAATTCAAAGTTTTACTTTGAAGAGTAGTATGAGGTAGTGTCTAAAATATTTCATCTGAAATGAAGCTATAATTATGCACAAGGACTTTTGCAACAACCTGGTATAAATGTTTATCAAATTCATTTCCTTATTCCTCCTTTGTTTTATTTGTAATGAAAATAAAAATTTAATTGAAAGAAATAGGGCAGGGGAAAGAAAAAAAAAAAAAAAAAAAAAAAAAAAAAAAAAAAAAAAAAAAAAAAAAAAAAAAAAAAAAAAAAAAAAAAAAAAAAAAAAAAACTAGCTCCCTTGACCCTGTCAGCTAAAGAAAGAATAACGTGTTACACATTTTTTTATTCGAACCAAAATTTTTAACAGCCGAGAAGGATGGAGCAAGAACTGTCAAATCCAGGTTTAAATTTTTTATTTCGTATTTGGAAAAAACAGAGTCAAAAGGAGCTCACTCATTAGAACCTGCCCTCAAGTCATAGTGTTATTTAGTATAAGAAGAATAGGGCTCCTAACTGGTTCAACTCTCTTAACATCAAACTACGCCCTCGCGTTTCTCCAAAACGAATCGCCTTTGAACAACTGGGTGAGCGGTAAAACATGTTCCATGTTAAAAAATCACAATGTTATATGTCAGCATACTTATTGAATATTTAACTAGAGATAAAATGGTGAGAGTCGGAGGGAGCGATGAAGGGATTTCCAGAAGCTGAGAGTTTGATCAGGATCTGAAGTGAAGATTTTCGTTATATTTTAAGTTTACTCTCTATGATGAGATGGATCTCTATGAATTGTTAAGGAACAAAATAAGGAATTGAAGTATATGTATGTTTATTTAACTGAATATATATACTTATATCATTTGATGAATTAAATGAAAAATACTTAATATAATTTTAGTACTTAGATGCAACACAAAAGATAAGCTAGTAATTCGATATAATCGCGTGTCTGTTTGAATGATCGATACTTAAAGTGCTCATTGAATCGATTGGCCAAAGAGGTATTAATATCGATATTTGTAAGGGTGAAAGCGCCGCTGCTGGTCGGGTACTGCACTAACGACCGGTCTATAATCTGTTTTATACGCACGAGCAAGCATCACTTTGATTTATGTGCAACAACCTTCCCTCATGTTTTTTTCTTTTAATGGTCAAATCTTTAAAAGATATATAACAGCCTTAGTTATGGCATTTATTTGATATATTGTATTGTTATATGTTTAATATAATTATTTATGTTTTGTTTTCAATATTAGCGGATAGCTATACTATTCGTTACCTCTCGTTGTAGCTACATAAATGTAAAATATACGTTAAAATTTTATCACAATAATATATATAGTATTTGCGATTTAGTTTATATTCAGACGCACTTCTCAACATCTTATCACTCCATGTGCTATAGTTTCCACATTTAGTAAGTATAACTCCAATTATACAGTACGTATTAGAAGAGAGTAATCGACCTTAATAGAAATTGTGTCTGGACGATCGACGTATCTAGGGACATCCCGATCTCCGGTGATCTTAATTCTTGTTTACCGATGGTAAAACGTTTGATCTATCCAGATAATATTCAAATTGTTAGTCTCTCATTGCCATATTTTTTAAGGCGATATTTTTTCAAAGTTACAAGATGAAAAAAAAAAACTCAAATATGGTGTAGTTTAGTTAAGCGTATATATTTAGTGAATATGGTTTAGGGTGTAGTTTATAGCAACACTTTATTTTATATCTTTATTGTGTTTACTTTGTCAGATTTCATCATAATATCCGAAGATTCTAGAATGGGATCGTTTTGGATTCGTCCGTCGAATCCATTCATGAAAACTTAAAAAAGTAAGTCTGAGCATTGGTTTAATAAATCTGTAAACTATATATATTGATTGCTTTCAAACACGCAAATAAAAAATCCATTGTATTATTTAGTGCGATTAATGTTTCCAGTAATACTATCCATTATTTTTATGTTTAAGTTTATAGAGATCGAACTGGATAAGGGTTGAGACAGAGGATTCCGATTATTGGAAAGGTTTGGAAGGGATTTGAAAATTTGACTAGTAAGAAATAAAATAGGGACTGGAGTAGGAGAAGAGAACTGGCACATGATCGGGAAACCTGGTCCAGACTCTGCGGGATGAAAATCCAAACTGCTTAGTGTTACAAGGGGATTTTGATTATAATGATGGTGAGGAATCAAAGGCAAGGAATTTTTAAGGTCTTCGTGTAAAGTTTTGTTGGAGGTGTAGCAAAGGACGTTAGTTTGAATTGGAAGGATTGGTTAAGTAAGATTGAATATTTTGCTCTCTGTCGAAGTCCATACTGCCGTGATAACAAAGAAGGCCGTATCAACCAAAATTTTTTTATATCGTTTATTCGATTTCTGTCAAATCTTGTTTATCAATGTTTAAGATTTACATATGAGTTTTCCAATCAAATATGTGTGTATATATATATATATATATATATATATATATATATATATATATATATATATATATTTTTTTTTTTTTTTTTTTTTTTTTTTTTTTTTTTTTTTTTTTTTCATTAAAAAGAGAGGCCTACGATTTTTTAGTTTAGTATTATATCTGAAAATTATGACTGGGAAAGTTTTAAATTGCCATATATTTTTATGAACCTTAATTTGCCATTTTACTTAAATGAATTGAAATCGATTAAAATAAAAATCTCGATGTTGACCATTTTGGTCGATACGGCGTTCTTTCTTAGCAAGGGAGGTTAGGTCTAGTTCGGTCTGATGGTCTTGAAAATTAAAAGTTTTTAATGGTACAGTCAGATGAAACTTTCGACTAGTGTTTTTCATCATAGTCTAATAAGTATTAGGTTCCATGTGCGTCCTTTGTCTAAGAAAGAAATCGATTATCTTAACAATCAATACCTCAAATATGGAAAAATATAACTATATATTTTTCATTATCATGAAGTACTAATAGACTAAGTATTAACTAAAACAAAAATATAACTATTAAATAAGAATAAATACTACAGTGTCATCAACCTAAGATCGATAGTGATAGAGGTAGTATTCTTGCGGATTTATCTTACTTTCAAGACTCTGTTATTTATCATCAATTAATTCTGGTGCTGGCTAAATCTTCCCTCACTAAATGGCTAGACCAAAACCATCTTGATAGGAGTATCTTCCCCTTTATGGGATGTTGCCGGAAGTTCCCAGGCCTCGCCGAATAGTTGCTTCAAGTTCGATGACTTGTGGTCGTTTCGGCGAGTCGGTCTCACGCTATACTAGCGCTACTAAGTTTCAATTACCTTTGTCAAACCGCAGCATTGGCAGTCAATATCGTCTTGTTCTTGTCATGCTGCAGTTCCTCAACTGTCGGGGGTACAGATTTCTGCGGTTGGGTGCGTTCGATGCAAGGCTCTCTGACAATGCCAACATTTTTTTTTTACAAAACTTGAATACCAGTCGGCATTCTTATGGTACCGAGAATTTTGATGGCAATTTTGCCATCAACATTATATCATGCCTTAAAGGCATATTTGTCCTTGTGACAAGAATGATGAAATTGTTTTTAGTTTAGTTTTGGAAACATTTTCAAAGATTTGCATTACAATATTGTGAAATATGACTCCTCTGATTTTAAAATGCTATCGATTAAAGCAGTAAAACCTCTACTCAAGATAATCTATTAGCCATTAAAATGTGAACCCATCCTACTACTTGCCGGAAAAAGATTTTTTTTTTTCTCGTAAAAATTGAATATAATATGACTTATAAGGAAGTAATTTTACCCATAAACTTTCCTTGTATTGTCCATGAGACTATTGTATTCAAAATATTCTCTCATGGTTTTTTAACGATAATTGCAGATTGATTTTATAATTTTAAAGTTTCTCAGGTTGGTTTTATCAAAGTTGTGTTTCATTTGTTTTATGTTACTCCATGTGTTCTTCATGTCATCTAAGGTAATTTAACGTGTCTTTAAATTTTTTCTTTTGTGTTTCAATGCAATATGTTGTGATTCGTATTGGTAACGGTCGGGTTAAGAGGAGGCAGCTCCTACGCCCGCCGAGAATACCTTTTATCGATTCTTACCTTCTTCCGATTTATTTCGGTGTTTTAGTCGCTACTTTTCGAGGGGAAAGGTTATTCTCATTTATTTACAGAGAAACTTTAAATCCCTTTTAAAAGTAATATTAACTTATCTTTACCTTATGATATTAATATGAGAAATAAGAAAATAATGAAGTGGAAATAAGAAAATGTCAAAATATAAGAAACTAAATCAATTTTGAATTAATTAATATAATACTAAACCACCAGTAATGTTTATTCTTGATAAAGTTTGTGATGTGAGGGAAGTGTAAATAACAAATTATAAATATTTAAAAGACAGAAACCTTAAGTATTTATTTGTCATAACTCCTATTTATTTAACATTTGTAGCTACATGTTTCCGAGACAATGCTCCATCATCAGGCTTCTAAATTTTTTTTTAAAACACATTAATCTATAACATTATACCAACAGTTTTACAATTATATAGTAACGTGTTATTTACCTCTTAATCTGTGATTATTTTAACATTGTCTATTCTCCATGTTATAATCCATTATACATTATAAGACAGAATCCTTATTGAAAGTTATGATGTTAATTTCTGCTATATTTTCTCAAGGGAAGTGGAAATAAGAAAATATGAAACCTATGATATACTTTCTCAGATTTATTTTTAGATCGATATTTTTTATTGAAATAATTATACAATCTGTTTCAGTTTAGGGCAATAAGTATTATGGATGACAAAGAATGCATTCACAAAATAAGCATACTGAAATTTTATCACTTAAATTGATACAACAAATAAAAATATATAAAACACCAAATCCATGTACAAATTAATGTTCTTAAGTTTTGTAGCACTTTTATGCATTAGATAAGAGGAAATAAGAAAACATGAATTGATAAAACACTGAATCCTATATGAAACTCATTTTGTTATCTTCTATTTCACTTATTTACATTATACAATCGGGTTACACTTTAGGACAATAAGTATTATGGATGACAAAGAATCCATTCACAAAATATGCATACTGGAATTTTATCACTTCAATTGATACAACTAATAAAAATATATAAAACACCAAATCCATGTACAAATTAATGTTCTTAAGTTTTGTAACACTTCTACACATTAGATAAGAGGTAATAAGAAAACATGAATTGATAAAACGCTTAATCCTTTATGAAACTCATGTTGTTAACTTATGTTTCAGTTATTTACATTTAAGAAGACTAAATATTAATATAACACACTAAACAACACAATCCAAGTTGAAACTGTAGAAGTTATTGTTTACATGTGAGGTTATAGGAAAGAGCTATCGATAAATGTAAACTCGAAGTGAAGCGTAAGGATCGAACTGGTCGGTGTAGCGCTGGTCAAGGCAGTTTGCTGCCTCCTCTTAACCCGACCGTTAATTATATAATACGAATTATATAATTTCCTTTTGATAGTTTTCACTATTAGTTATAGGGTGGAAAATATAACTGAAAAAAATAATGCTTAATAGTTAAACGGCATCTGTGTTGGCTTTAGTGAAACATCGTAAAATCCAAAATCAGAAGTCGCCTGGGCTCTCTTCGTCCCGATTGACTGGATTAGATAAGGGAAGACGGTGGATGTGAAAGATGACGAGAAAGGACCTCCTAGAAGATTGGATTAGGATGGGCAGACGTCATAGTGGGGGAGGGGGTCGATTTATCAATCCATTCCTTATTATTGGAAAACACTCAGGTTATTTTATAGATGCGGAGTATGTAATGTATATATTTTGTCTGATTTTATATATATAATAATAATAATAATAATAATAAAGTTCTTTATTTATTCTGGGACCTTAAGTCCCTTAAGAATAAAAAATAATGTACAATCAAGGGCCTTCAGAGCCTTAAAATAAAATAATATTTACATAACAAAGTAACAGATATTAATAATAAAAAAAAAAAAAAAAAAGCAGAAAGAAGATATTAATAAAAAGTAACAGAAAATTTATATTAATTTTTTACAAAAAGAAAAGATTTCTTAAATATAAACTGTTTATAATTATAGTTTATAGTTTATAACAACTAGAAAGTGGCTATTGTCAGTTTTTGGAGGACAGGATCTGGGTGGATAGTAGGTGGTTAAAGAAGTGGTATTTGAAAGTAGAAAGGTTAATTGAATGACGAATGTTGAGAGGGATGGAGTGGAGTTCCAGAGAGAAGAGGATCGGATTACGAAAGATCTGTCGAAAGTGGCTGAGCAATGAGCAGGAGTATGCAAATCTGATTGACGGGATCGGGTTTGGCGGGTAAGAATTGAGGATTTGAGTTGAAGGAGTTCGGAAATGTAAGGTGGATGATGGGATTGAACGGTTTGAAAAAGTAAGGATGCCAGGAAATACTGGCGACGGTGGGAAGGAATAAGCCACTTTAACTCCGCATAAAACTGCGAAACGTGGGCGCTCCTCGGGATCCTGAAAATAAAGCGGATAAAGCAGTTAAATAGTCTTTTGATTTTGGCCTCGAGATCCCCAGAAACACCCCCATAGACAGCACAGCAGTAGTCAAAGTAGGGGAAGATGAGAGAGGTAACTAGTAATCTGCGGGTTTCGAAAAGAAGAAGGTGGCGAACGTAATTGAGACGTTTTAGGATAGGGATGGTGCTGCGGGAAATTTCAGATACGTGATTTTTCCAGGATAGGGTTTCATCGAAAACAACTCCAAGATTTTTGACCGAGGAGTAGAATTTGATAGGATCACTGTTCAGGGAAAGGGTAGGAATAGAGGATATGGTTTTTAAGAGGTGACTCGAACCTATTACAATCGCTTTGGTCTTTTCAGCATTAAGATTTAGCTTGTTTTTCGATGCCCAGTTTCAGATTCGATTCAGGTCTTCTTGGATCCTTTTAGTGGCTTGTAGTAAGTCAGAGTTGGGAAAGGATAAATAGATTTGGAGATCATCGGCGTAGAGATGATACCGACAATGATGGATGGAAAGCGGAAGGTCATTAATGTAGACAGAAAATAGCGTGGGTGATAGTGAATAGGAGTGGATAGGAGGATGTTGTGGTCAACTTTATCGAATGCTTTGGAAAAATCTAAGAGGATAAGGATAGTTAACTCTTGGCGATCTATTGCGGAAAATATGTCTTGAGATATTTTCAGAAGGGCAGATTGGGTAGAGTATCCGGGACGGAAACCGGATTGATAGGGATTAAGGAGTGAGCGTTCTTCTAGGAAAACTGAAAGTTGGGACTGAACAATGCGTTCCAGAGGTTTCGATAGGTTGGAGAGGAGGGAAATAGGACGGAAGTCACTTGGAGAGGAAGGATTAGGGATTTTGTTCAAGGGGCGGACGAGTGCTGTTTTCCAAGAAGAAGGAAATGTCGAATTTTGAAGAGAAAAATTGTAAATGTGGTAAAGGAGAGATATAAGTGTGGGAAGGCATGATTTGATAAGTTTAACTGGGATATTATCGGGTCCATAGTCATTTGTTCGGTATTTCATAATGGTCGAAAGTATATCATTGTAGGACACATGGGAAAAGAAAAAGTTGTCAGGATCAAAGCTAGGATAAGGTAATTCAGTTTCGAGCAGAGGATTCGGAGCTAGGGAGATGAAATGTTGATTAAGTTCATCCGGGGAAACTGGGAAGGAGTTGCAGTTGGGTTCAGAAAAGGTTAGTTTTCTCAGGATTTTCCATTTGGATTTAGGATCAGGAGCGGAAGAAAGGGTACTGTACGTATATTTTGATTTAGAGAGTCGGATAGCCGATTGGGTTTGGTTTCGTAAAATTTTGAAGGAAATATAATCTGTTGGGAATCGGGTTCGTCGGAATTTTCGTCTGGCTGATTCTCTTTTTCTCATCATCTCTCTTATCTCAGGAGTCAACCATGGAGCGGAAGGACGGCGCATCGTTAGTGTTTTTAGAGGAGCATGAGTATTTAGGATTGAATGAAGGTTTGAAGTAAGGGTGTAGATCATTGGTTCAATCGAGGTAAAGGAATAGATAACGTCCCATGGGATGGAATCAAGATCAGGTTGTAGTGATTCGAATGACAGGTGGTCCAGATTTCGGAAGGAAACAACTGTGGGAACAAAAGATTTAGTTGGTAAATCGTATGAAATCTGGATTAGGTCATGTGATGAGAGAAAAGGAACTGGATGCTGAGATGAAGAAAGGATTTTGTCTGGAGAGTCAGTAATATAAAGGTCAAGCCAGGTATCTGAGGATCGTGTGTGATGAGTGGGAAAAAATGGTACTAGATAAAGATTAAGGGAATGGAACAAATTGACGAGGAAGGATTTATCAAAGGATTCGGATAACATATTAGTGTTAAAATCACCGGAGATTATAACATTGGAGTAGGTTATATATATATACTAGCATCCCTGTCGCGGCTTCGCCCGCCCTCCATAAGTAAAGCTAATTTCAACTAAAAATTAATGTTTTATTTGTTTATCGATAAGATTCTTGTATTTTAGCATGTGGTTCAGCATGATTTCTTCAATGATTTTTTCACGCATAGCAGTGATTATTAATCTAGTTATAATCGCACTGATTAGGCAGTTGGAGATTGCGTAAAAGCTCCATTAGACATAAAATTTTTAATTTTAATGTATGAATTGGTAATCAAGTTGGATAAAGACTAAGAAAACTTTTGCGGAAAATAAACTGCATTATCAGTGCTTACGACAGAAGGCCCGTGGATCATATTTTTACACACAATATAAAAAAGTAAAGGATCGACAGAAATAACTTTATTGATTTCATCTGGTTGGATGTTGATTTCGAACTATAAAAGTATATGACAGTGTGGCAAACCTCAGTCCTGCCTCTCAACATTGTACATTTAAATTTTAGTTATTGAAAATTTTACCATTGCAAAACCTTCCTAGAATTATAAAAATTATTTATTTAGATGTCGGTACAGATAGGTTCAGTTTACCATTGTTAACTCATCATCGATTTCAAGCTCTTTTGTAACCTCTCGCGTAGAACCTCTCCACCTATCGGTCAATTTTCAAACTTCACTGTTGTCCACATATTTTCTTTTTTTAATAAAAAATAAATGAAAAATCAGTAGATTTTAATATTGCTAAACCTTCTTGGAACTATGAAGATGATGTAGTTAATATTTAGCACAGATTGGTTCAGTAGTATTCGTGGTTAGTGATCACAAACGTAAAATGGCTTGTCCTTTTATATAATAGTATAAGTTATTATTATGGTAAACTTTCTAATTTTAAATCTTTCAAGAACTATGAAGATGGTGTAGTTAAAATTTGGTTCAGATAGGTTCATTAGTTTTACTAAAACGCTATTGTCGCTTGCCACATATTTATAGCTTTTTGGATAACAATTTAATTGAATTAAGTAACTTTATTATCAATTTCTAGCTATATTTAACACCGGATCATTGTAACCTCTCTTAAATGGCGCTCGCTTTACTGCACTCCACATATTTATCGCTTTTTAAACAGTTATTTAATAGAAAATATATAAATTTTATTATTGCTAAACCTTCCTTGAACTATAAAGATGATATAGTTATATTTGGTACAGAATAGTTCTATAGTTTTCGCGGTTAGTGATAACGAACGAAAATGGCTTGTCCTTTTATATATAACTTCATCATCCCCCGTCGAGGCTTCGCCCGCTCTCATAAGTGAAAATCTTAGATAATTTTAACTAATAATTAATTTTTTTTAAATATTTATCGATAAAAATCTTGTATTAAAGTGAAGAATTGAAAATTTTATTTTTGATGATGTTTTCACGCATAGCTGTCATTATTAACTGGGTTAAATTTAGATTGATTAGGTGTTTGAAGATAACATAAAGCATAATTAGACATCCAATTTTCAATTTTAGTATATGAGTTGGTAATTCAGATGGACAGAGACTATTACGAAACTGCATTATCAGTGCTCACAACTAAAGGTTCAAAGTTCATATTTTTACACACAATATTAAACAGCTAAGGATCGGCATTTTGATTTTTAATAATTTTCATTCGACAGAAATAATTCTATTGATTTGATCTGGTTGGATTTTAATTTCTAACCATAAAAGTATGTCATAGTGTGGCAAAACCCGTTTCTAACACTAAACATTGTACATTTAAATTTTTATTGTAGCTAAACCTAGAATTATGAACATGATGTAGTTAAACTTTGGTATATTTTACTCCATATACCTGTTTTTGTAACAATTTAATTGAAAATAAGTAAATTTTATTATCAATGTTCACCTCTATGTAACACTGTACATTTTAACCTTTCATGTAGATTGCAATTGCCGCCATTTTTGAACTTCACTGTTATCCACTTATTATTTATTTTTCAATAAAGAATTAGTTGAAAATTATTAGATTTTACTATTGCTAAACCATCCTATAAAGATGATGTGGTCAAAATTTATATATATATATATATATATTCTGTTATATTGCATAAATGTTCGCTACAGAAAAGTAATAGTGAAATCGCATTATTAATTATATAGACATGCAGACTGTTTTTTTGTTGGATCTTAGCATTCTTATGTATTACAACTGAACGGGTCCTAGCCAAAGTGGGAAGGTCGAGGTTCATTCCGTGACTCCGCCGTCACGAAAGTATGTGAGATTATTCTAATTCGTTACCTTTTTTTTAGTTCAAGAAATTAACGGATTTTTTTCAAGATTTTTTTTTGTTGGGTAAGAATGTCTTTCATTAAACTAATTAATAAACCTGCTATCTAAATAAAGTAAAAACGCATTAAGAATACCAACGAAAAGTAGCATAAAGTTGTATAATTTAATGCTATGTTATTTTTCTCCGTTTTTCTTTAAAAAAAAAATAAATAAAAAAAAAAAAATTAAAAAAAAAAACCCTAAAAAAAATGGAAAAAAAGTGGTAGACATGAGAATTATTTATAACAAAAATCCTGAAGGTATATTGTCTTCAAACTCGTCTGATATAGTCATATAAATATGTCTTTTGTTGTTAAATTTATTTTAAAAGCGTTAGTCTAGTAAGTGTTGAAGATTGGAAAAGAATAAAATGCATTAATTTAGCAATCTTGATACATCGAAGAACCCAGATTCGATTGAGGCTTAAATAAGTCTAATTAAAATCGTTCCCGCTATCTTCCCAAGAAACACAGTGCTGCTGAAAGGAGAGGTAAGGAAAAAATGAAGTTTTAGATTAGGTAAATGTAGATAAAAATCGTTTTCGTTTTGCCTTGTCCAGCTTGAGTTCTGGGTGCGGATCGAATAATAGCACATAAAAAAAAAAAATTATTTATTTGTTTTTGTTTTTTCCTTCTTTTTATTTATTTCTAATTATAGATATTGTATGAATGGACCCATAAAGCCATCCATATTTCTTGTTGCCCTCTTTGAGACAGATTGTAACACTTTCTCAATATAAAAAGTGAAGGAAAAATATATAAATAAATAAAAGAAAAAAGGTTTTATACTGAAACGAACAAAAGGTCAAAAGAGAACCCTTAACTGGAAAGGAAATTTATTCATTTCTGTACATCAGCTGCCCTGGTTAATGGCACAATTATATTTTGCTGCAATTGTAAATTTAATGTTCATGGAACTTTTTAAAGGTCTCATTCAATTGGTAATAAAGAACTTTTTCCTTCATTTTCTGCTTGCGTTGTAGTTTATGTTGAGGAAATTACCTTATGGCTAGGGCTTGACCCTATTTTCTTCTTTTATATCGCCTGTATAAATATTTTGAGGATATTATCCTCGGGAAGGATTAAATTGCGCATTGAATAATGTAGGCTGTTCCTTGTTGAGGTCTTTCAAGGACGCCGCGTGGGCGGAAAGGTAATTAAAGAGAGGGAAATTCTTTTCAAGGACCTCTTTGGTCTCCGGCTATTATCTGTCTTCGCCCTCAGTCCTATTCATCAATTGTTTACTCCTTTTTTGTCCTTTAATTATATTCCATACTCCCATTAAAGTTTTCCTCGTTCATGTTTGGAGGGAGATTTCTTTGATGTTTATGCTACTGTATCTGTCCTTTGTAATCTTCGATTCTTAGAGTCTCCAATATATATATATTGTATCTAATTAAAACCTAGTATTTCACTCACTTCCACTAACCCCTTTAAACGGATATTACGAATTTCAATGATTTCTTTTTAACAAATAATCCTTTTAAACAGTGGACCTTCATTTATAAGCTAGACTACTCTAAAGACATATTTGAAGTTATATTTAATGTATGTATTATCCACTGCATTTGGAGAATACAGTACTATACAGCAATTAAAGCTCCAACACTTGCATTACTTAAGTAAAAGTTAATTAGCTGTATCGTTTAAAATTTTAACAATTGCATACAGGGTTATAAAAGAAAACTAACTTATTGGAACAAAACCATATTTGAATAATTTATCGTTCTTTCATACCGTTTAATCATATGAAACATTTCAGACATTGTAAGTAATGGAACTACAGGATGTTAAATAAGGATTCAAGCATTTTTTTTTTTTGCCTTGAAAATCAAAGACTGCCCCATCACCACCAAACGTCTGACCAAAATATGGGTTAAAATCGTACAGGCTGGATGGCAAATACCTTAACACAAAACCTACAATGACACGTCAAATGACCCTTTTAGGACTGTTAGGCAGTTCTTGCTTTTTGACTTTACTACGTTTATTGAAAAATATATCAAAAGTGTTTTTTCAATATGCACTCCTGCCTAGTTAGTATATACATGGGATGTTGGTAGGTTCAGTGTTTAAGAATTATTGTAATGTGTCGATTTGTGAATACTTTTATTACTACTTAATACTAAAATACCAGGCCTAACACTTAACTTTCGATCGACTTATATCATAGGTGGGTGCACAAATTTGTGTTGTGCACATCTTTAATCAGACAATTAGGATGTAGGCTTAAAATCCTTTTAGAATCCAATCCATACAATCCAAAATCCAAATAAATATTGTTATAATCTATATTTTGCAGATTTAAACCTAAATGAAGAAAGACCATTTACTTCCACTTCTTAATTACGAATTAGTAACTTTGTTTTTATAATCTTGAGTGCATCAGATTAGAAGTAGACCACAAGAAAAATCATGTTATTAATGAGTGTTTTGTTCAAGTTATAATTTCTAAAAGCATGTTAACTAGCTAGATTTTTTATTTCATCAATATATTTTAATTTCTTGCCCCTTCTACAATTTTATCAATAATGTTGGCCACTTTCTTTCGCATCTTCAACCGTACAAAGACATCTTTGTAAAGTTTCTTTTCCTTCAATATATCGGACACAAAAGCCACAGGTTATTTAAATATCTTTAGAAGTAGGTCTGGTTGTTTTTTTCTTTGCTCGTTCAAGAACGGCTCCACAATTGAATAGTGTCGCTAGAATCGATACTACGTGATGGCTTACTTTCCAGATAAGTATAGCAGGAGCGACCTCGCTGCAGCAACAACTATTCCTTTGATGTAGATCTCGTTGTGACCGGGTGGTTAGAAATCGAGCCAATTGTTGATATTATTTGTCACATATCCGGTCCATTGCCTTTGTTAGCAATTTTTTTCTGTCTCTATTGAGGTGTTCTTTCTAAATTGTCATCTCGGAGTTTCTTCCAATTCGCTCTTTCCTTTTGTAAATGTCTCATTTCCCCTTATATCCGAAAGTCAAATGTATTCAGTGAAAAGTTCTTATGGTGTTAATGAAATTTCGCTGAAATATTTAAAATTTAATTTTACCTTATTCAGGCACATTCTGGTCTAACGTGTTGGAATACACATACTCGACTGAAACGACAAGAAATTCCATTTCATTTTTGACTTCTACAACATTCACTTGACCTAAGCTTCCAATTAATTATAAATATCTATTTATAAAAAAAAATAAAAATCATTCCTATTTACACTTATAAAATTGATTTCGAGGCTTTTTTACCAAACTATCTAATTCATTTCTTGTCCCTCAATTTTTTTTTTTTACGAATTTGTAATTTTTTGTAAATTTGTAAATATCAATAACAAAATAAATTAAATAAAAATAAAATATTTTTTAATTTTCTTTATTATTTATTCGCTTTTAGGTTATCAGTTCGTTTATTTAATGGGTATACAATTTCAACTACATTACATTTCAGTAACTATTACGATAAATTAAAAAAAAAACAACTTTTTTTTACCATTTTCTGCAGAATCTATTGCAGAGAGGAAAAATTAAGTTAGGTATGTATCTTTAATTAATGTAGGTAAAGATTTTTTTAGGAGTATTTATTGTTTTATTTTTACTAAATGTTTGCAAAATATAGTTACTTTTAATAGTATCAAAACATTAACATAATAATTATTGTTAATTATAATTAGGAATTTAGGTGCTTATATTACTCATTTGTTTTATTCATTTTTTGAATACATGAATTTTGAAATCTTTAGAAATTGTGTAAGTTTAATTAATGGTATTGAATTCAATATTGCTTTTCATGAATGTATATATGAATTCTTAGCTTTATTTAACCGTCTTCAGATCTCAGTGCACTACAGTACGTTATTACTTGATAGATTGTTTGGAAGGGCCCCATCATTCAAAAACAATTGAATGAGGTTAAACAACAAAAAAAATAGTAAAAAATGATATTCAATTATTATTTTTTAAAAGATTTTTTTTCAATTTTAGACCAATAAAAAAGGAAATAAAGGCCCCTTTGAGCCTGTCGGCTGATGAAAGAATGACATGGAATATGTTTTAGGGTTTGCTGCCTTGACCGTCAATGCTCATACGTTTTCTATTTATTATTATTGTTATTATTATTTTTCCCACCAGAGTCAAAAGAAGCTCACTCATTAGAACCTGTCTCCTAGTGTTATCTATTATTTATTATAAGAAGAGTTGAGCTTCTAACTGCTCCTATTCTCCTAATATCAAACTGTCAAACTACGCGTAACGCCTTCGCATTCCTCAAAAACGCTTTTGATCAACTAGGTCACCGGTAAAACATGTTCCATATTAAAATAGTTAATTTAAATTTTGTGTGCTTGCTCTGAAAAGAGTTAATACCGTGTTAATCGCATAATCTTAAAGCTACATTTTTAATAGCTACTTTTATTAATACCTAGCTTGAGTTTAATTGGTTAAAAAAATTAAAATTTAATTTTGTTACCGTAATTTTATTATAGATTTTTATTTTATTTGTTTTTAAATTATTAAACAACTATATAGTTAGTTTACTCAGGATCTTTTCTTCAAAGATGTCTTATAATGTTTGATAACTTTAATTTCCAATTTCAATTCAGTCATCCTCGGGTTCTGGACGAGAATAGAGCGAGGCAAGAAGTCGGTGACCCTCCTCGCTCTGTTTGTGCGATCTGCCGATGATATTACACGCTCTTCTGGATCTATCACGGTCGTCCTGTTATCTTATCGGCATTCGGTGGTACGGTACGCTATTCTCTTTTCTTCTGCGTTTAGTTCTTGAAAGGAGCTGTGTTAAGACATGTCATGAGGGAACTTGTGCGTGCTAGGGGGAGTAGTAGTATTGGTAGGGAGTGAGTAGTTGATGAGTCATCTGCTTTTAACTTGAGGAACGTTTATATTGCAACTGTAATTTTATTTAATGATATTGCTACATTAAGGGGGGGGGGGATAATCGTTTATTATAATAATATAAAAAACTATTAACAAATTCAAATAAAAGAAATATAATTAATGCCTAATGAATGTACAAATGGAAGTACATAGGAGGGGGGGGGGCTTGGGTGGTCTTCCATTCCCACCATATCACATGACCTGGCCCCAACAGATCTGCACCTATTATATTGTACTTATTTCCTGCACTAGAAGTTATGTCATCAGAGAGAAGTCTGGTCTGAAAGACATAAAATACCATATCAAGAAACAAAAATGGGTGTATAAAAGGTGGAGGTGAATGTTTGGACACCCTATTGCTACAAAAGGTGAAGAAGGAGACAGATGAAAAGATAGATTGACTTCTTTAAGAAGAATTTAAGAAACTGGCCGACTATGGTGGATAATGGCAAGGGATAGAGATACATGTGAAGAGAACTCGGCTTCCCAGAAGGCTGGTCGTCTAGGAAAGTCTAGACCTATGCTCTCAGAGAGAAGGCCCATGTTCAAACTCACAGAAGAATTTTATCTATATAAATAAATGATAATAATTGTGGACTTATTGTAAATATGTTAAATTTTTTTTAGTTTATATTGTATTATATTTGAATTTAAGGTTTATTTGTTGTTATGAACATAATATAAGGTTATTATTATTATGATTTCCAGCACAACTCTTTTAATAGGAAACACCAATTTCCTCGAGGACTATGTATGCGGTGTATATTGCAGCAAGTGTGGCCCGCTTGGAGGAGCGGTATTCAGCCTTGTGGAAGATCCTTTGCCATTATTCTCTCCAGCCTTCGAGAACATCTCGAGGAAATAATTGAGGTTGAACAGAACAAATAGTAAGATCCTCTTAGCCAGGAGGGGCAAGGATGACAGTAATAGACTGCTCTAAGCTCCTTTCGTATAAACCTCTTGTGCTCTCTCTAGTAAGGTGCAGATATTTAGTTAGAGCTAGGCTACTTCAGTGGCTATTGTAAGCTCTGCGGTGTTTGATGCTGCATTCTCTCAGAGCCTCTTCTTTCATCGTTTACTATCAAATTACAACTATATACTCTAGATCTATTTTAATAAACCTTCCTATGGAATTATCCATCTATTTGTCTAATATTTTCTATCAGGCAGAGGTTTTTTTGTGGATGTGTGTTGTTTATTTCTTATTCTTACTGGTTTATATAGTTTGTATGTTTTTCATTACGTGATTCTAGAAAATTATTTAGTGCTACTCACTGTAATGAGAGCTTTGAGGTTTTAAGATATTAGCTTTTGTTGATAGTGATGCGGAATTGAATTTTTAGTGAGTCTGATTAGAAGTGTTTATCAGAGACGATTTCTTTCACCAATTAAATAAAAAACGTTATGAACTTTATTTCGATATACTAGACTTAAAATACAAGAAACAGCTCGCAGTTTCCGACTACTCCAACATTTACTAGACAAGCATTCAAAGCTCACAATAAATTACAAAACTTATTTACATGAAAGTAACTTAGTAACGGATTAAACGTTGAGGCTCCACTAAACCGTCTAATTCTTCTCGTATACAATCCTTACAATACAATATCCTTCGTATATTCTCAATTCTCCTTATTATGTCATAAACAAACTTATCCAAAAAGATCTTAATGTTCCATATGTTCCTTATTTGCCTTATTTGCCGAACCAGATCTACCTTTTTATAGTGAACTCCATACTTCTGTCACTATAGTAATCTCCCAACTTGCCTCATTCATTCTCGATAACCCTTCTAGATTTGTGACTGATGACCAAGAGACCTTCGAATGTAGAACTTTTATTGAAGTGCAACAAGTGAGTAGTTCTTTACATGTTATTATTATCATTTCCTCAAACTTACTTGTATATAATGTTACAAAAAAAAATCTATATTCAAATTCTGCAATGAGCCATGTCTTACATTTCTAATATTCTGTGAACAAAAGTGACTGCTCTCATTCTGCTCTTACACTGAAGAAGCCTATGGCAATCCGAGAAACACTTGAAGTTATTATGATGGTATAGGAGGATCAATCCTAATCTGAGGAACGATCCAACTTTCGAACCAAGTTTATCACAACCTCACTTACACCGCAAGAGGTAGTGAACCATTTCTTTCGGTATTTAAACTTGTCCAAACAGCCATCAGAGGTTCAAGGATCTAGGTTCAAAGAATGGATTCTACTCTACTAAGAAGCAAAATCCCTGCCTAATGATAGAAATAGAAGTATTTTTACATCAAATCTGAAATCAACACAAAAATGTATATTGAAATCCCCATTTTTTCGTTGTGAAAGAAAAGAAATTTTTTTTTTTTCAGAATAATCCTGGTTATTGCCAAATAACTCAGTGGAAAAACATACATAAAAGCTTCGATTCAAACAACTATAATCGCCGGAAACTTCAACTTCCGGAGGTCATAATATTTTGCTCAGGAAAAAAATATTTCATTGTTATTTTGGAAAATATACTTATTACGTATTTTTTATCCCTTTATTAATTTTATTTTAATTATTATACCTTATTGCCGACCTGGTCCCCGTTATATATTTAAATAAATCAACGACAAGGTATTATAACGGAGTAGTATAAGAGTGGCAGTGGTAACTATATCTAAGTAGGCTAACTAACACTTCCTCATTTTACTTACATCCGTTCTTTTATTGCCGCCGTATTTTCTTCTTAGTACGGACTTAAAATTATTTTAGTTCTGTTATTTTATTTTTCCTCCACAAATTATAACAATATATGGATGTTAAAACGACTTATAACTATAAATCGATGTAGTAATTTATACTCTGTTAAGACATTCATTTAATGAAACAACTTCATCAACGTACTAATATTCAATTATATTCTTATATATTTACAAGTTATATGAACAATTGAATAACAATATCATTTGGGAGGACTATAGAGTTCCTGACCTGACAATGATTTAATTCGATGTATTGGGGACCATGATGGTCGAGCGCGTTGGTGCGACAGTCTCGGAGCGTCCGGTGGAAAATGTAGTGCGTTCGATCATCAATTGAGTCGTTTGATGTAAATTTAATGGTGGTCCTAAGAGTCTTCAAAAAAAGAGAAAGAAAAAGGGGAAATAGTGTTCGTAGTAAAGACAAAGTAGAACATTGAAAGCAGTCTTTAGTGCATGTTACATAAGGTACATCGCATTCCTGAACAAATTCAGTTCAAGGCTTCGCCCTTACCGTGGCATTGCTCTTCCTTCCTTCTCTATTGATGGTTTCCAGTCTGCTCAAGAGAACTAACTATAAACGTAAACAATGATAATTTTTAACTGTCCTACTCACGAGATGTCCTAAATTTTTCTTGGACATTTCCTTGTTTCTTTTTTATGATTATATATATATCTGTATATATATATATATATATATATATATATATATATATATATATATATATATATATATATATATATATCTCGGTAAAGGAAAGTAAAATCGGATCATCTGGTTAAATCTGGCATTTTGTTTAAATATATGAATTCTAAGTGTTTTTGATAAGCGATATTTTTTTTTTTATTAAGTGTAAATATTTAAGTATTATTTAATTATATAGGTAGGTACTTGGAAAAAAAAAATTTTAAAGTGAATTTTTTTTTTAATGAACAATTAAAGCTAATCGAAAAAAAATTGTTGATACCGAAATACAGAAATATCAAACACTAACTATTTTTTCTCGTATCTATTTTATGCCCTTCAGAGCAAATACTTTTTTAGTTTTTTTAGCAGTTTTCTTTAAAAGTAGTGAACTCATTCATTTTATTCAGTAAATATGAAATTGTGTATCTAATATTTGATGCTCTCGGTTTTATAAAATCAGAGTAGACGGCTGTGAAGTTATAAGTGGTAATGAGATTTATTTAATTGAAAACTAATAATATTATGTTGTTTTTTTTAAATGCGAAGAATACAAAACACGATCACGCTTAGTATCACATTTGGTTTCCGCGTTTGCGCTTCTCCCAGGTACACTTTAATTTTTCTCTCATTAGAACTCTTCGTTCTTCAGTCCACTTAGCATAATAATATTATGTTATTAATTATAGAATAATAATATTTTGTTAATAGTAGTAAAACTACAAGGGGTAGTTAATAAACGTTGGCTGGATAAATAAGATATGAGTATGAGATATTTATGTTTAAGAGTAATAAACTATCATTATAGTAATAAATGAACATTCTGTTAATGCTTTTATTAAAAACCCTGAAGAACAATGTAAAGTAAAGGGAAATCGGAAAAACATCCGCTGCAAACGTTCAAATCACGTTCACTACAAAATTCATTTATATGACCACTATTAGATCTATTTAAACTTATGGTAAAGAGTTATGGGGCTCCACCAAACCATCCTCTTCCCGCTTCCAATCACTTCAATCCAAAATCCTTAATGCTCTATACTTAGTAGCAAATGAACTGATCAAAAATGACCTTAGTATCCCATATGTCGCTGATTTGGCTCGACCAAGGTACCTTTCCCTTTAAAAAAACTAAATATTCATGCAAATCCACTTGTTTCCCATTTAATCCCTGACAATTCTCCGATGCGTCTGAAAAGAAGATATTCACGGGATCTTCAATTGTAGAATTTTATCAGATTGTTACTATTGGATAGTCCCTCTTGAAATCTTTGTCATGTTATTACTCTACATTGTATTTACCGCATATTTACTGGATGTATTTTAGTAAGACAGCTGTAAATTTCAATTAATAAATAAACTAAAAATAAAAAAATCAGAACTTAAGAAGGAAGAAACAGAACTGGATTTTACTTAGCTGTATCACACTTTTTATTGGATATAATTTTAATGGATATAAAAAAGGAGATAGAATTAAATTATTACACCCTTACAGCAGTACATTGCCACCGAGCAGGCGATACAGGAGAGGAGAGGTAATTAAAGGTGGTGAGACCTGGGCCGGACCGTGCTTCCCTCCCCGGCTAATGAGGAGGAGGCCATCGCCTTCCAACTTCACAAAGGACTCCTTTGTCGCTCCTCGTGTCCTTCACGCTGTCCATTAAAGGACAACAGCATCTTATTATATCTCCTTTTCTTATTATTACTTATATATAATAAACAATAGCTTTATTCTAGGTGGCATCCCGTGTTTGTCTGAAATTTCGTAAATATCACGAGGGTCTATTTTATATAAGGTGGGTGGTCTCCAGAAGCTGGGGCGATAAACTTTACGGGCTCTAAGAACTTATGTTGTTTATATATGCTGTTTTTGAAGTTATCAAAACTAGAACAATCAATTGATTCCTTATACCTTCAACCAGAATACTTTAAAATAGTTTCACCACTCTCTCTAATGTTTTTAAGCCTAATTTTCTTCCGTTATTAAAAAAAGTGACTGCATTATTGAAGGGGGTTATTTTATTCTTTTCAATACTAAACTATTAGAAATTAGATATTCTAATTAAATTTATTTATTAAATAAATAGAGAGAGCAGGGTAGCTCAGTGGGCAAGGCAGTAGTTTCCGTGCTCCTGGACCCGAGTTAAAACCTGGTCGAAGGCAGAAAGTTTAATTTCTCCTTTTTTCAGCACCCCATCACGTCCTTGTCTAACCGTGGGTCACGAAACCATACTTCCTTTCAACTAAGGACATATGAATATATGTCCAAAAAAATATACTAAAAGCTGATTAGGAAATCAGCTCAGAGCTGGTGTAAGTTTGCTTTTTTTGTAATTCGGTCAATACTAAACCCAACGACTTTACATGCCCAATTTAATCATCTCATTTACCTGAACTTTATTTACCTGATATAACTCCAGCAGTTCCGCATACTATTTTTTTTTTTTAAATAGCCATGTAATGTTATATTTATTCTGGATGTAATTACTTCCCCTGTATAATTATTTGTGAATCTTTATTTTATGTTATATTTTTTTTGGTTTGTTTTTGTTGTCTTGATCAAGGCTTGAAACGTATGCCGAAATGTTGTCTTATTATTTTCTATTAATGTATAAATATTCACGTTATATTACTATAATTCCTCCTGGCTATTATTAGGGTTTGAATATTGTTATTTAAATATTTGAATATAATTTATTAACTGCGATATGTGTTGATATTTTTGTAGAGAGGATTGCATGTGGCTGGAGGGTTGTGATAAGGGACCGAGCCCCTGACACATTTATTGCTTCCAAGTTCTGGCAAATAACCATGTCCGTTTATACAAATATAGTTATTACATTTATCTGTATTTTGAAGTGATAAATTTGTAATATTTGGAAAGCAATTTTTTCCCGATGTATAATGTTATTGAACCACTTTTTAATTCAACAATTGATCAATTATATTTATTGAAATGAACAATTCAAACGATGTTGCAGACGCTTAAGGGCTAGAAAATGAAAGGAAAAAAACGATTGCTCAACATCATTTCGTTTGTCTACCCTTCGGATAATAATCTGAAACGTATAAAGGAACTGTGATACACTCTAATTTGTACAAATTCATAATACAATTTCCTAGATATTTAATTTTGTGCTCATGGTTAAATTGGAAAGCTGTATCCCACAGATTTAACATCCAATCTCTATTTTAGTCAATTTGTATTATTTAAAGGTATGTTTATAATTAGTAGTTTTAAATGCTAATCAAACATTGAAATATTTAGAACCGACCAACTTTTTTTTTTTTTTTTTTTTTTTTTTTTTTTTTTTTTTTTTTTTTTTTTTTTTTTTTTTTTTTTTTTTTTAGCTTTTAGTGTTGCTGGACATAAGAGAATTCTAAGCATATCAAATTTTTAATAATTATTTATTTTTCATCATCTAAGCCCGTCTTTTGATTGTATCCTTTAACAAAACTAAGCTTATTCGATTTTCGGACCCCCTTTATTTCTATGATTATAACGTTCTTTTAAGCTTCTATACATAATAATCGTAATGTATGTAAAAATGACATATTAAAAATTATTTTTGTTTCAGGTGAGTACTCAAAGTATACTCCATTCCAGTATCTGCATTAATTGTGAGTATTTTTAATTTCTCTTAAATTCACTGCTTAAAAGTCAAAAAATCTAATTTCGCTATTTTTTGACTTAGATTTTCAAATCACCCAAGGGTTGATGTCTATATTGTATCTTGAGTAACGTTATCATTACCGAGTTTAACGAACGGTTAAATTCAGCTCTGCTTGAACCACTAGCGATGAATATATGATTAACCTTCATGGCTTTATTATTAAAAATGTTAAGTTTTTATTGCTAACAAATATTTAATTCCAGAGAGTCGAGTATGGAACATTTGACAGAAAAATAACATTTATGATGCAATCTCGTGCCAGAGAGAAAAAAAAATAAACTTTTGTTTATTATATTATTATATTATATTTTTAAAACTTTCTAAATTAATTTAATTGTTTTATATTTGGTGTTGGGGCTCATTCGGAGGTCCAGCATTTTGTAATAAAATATTTTGCAAACAAACAGGTAGGCAAAACTTAAAATTGCAGCATATTCTGCAAAACATTTGAGCAATGTTTTGTATTTATAAGAACACTTTTTGTAGCTTAGTTATTCCTCACATATTTTTCTGAACTGGTAACAAGGCTGTAATCAAAAAATAAATTTTTCTATTCACAATTATCCAAACATTCCCGTAATATTGATTTTTAACTAACCTACCCTACGGGTAACTTATTTACTCTTTATTTGAGAAGATCCTTTGTTTACTTTTTTCCCCGTTTCCCAATTTCGGTACAAGATATGTTCTTTGATTGTTCTATGTTTGTTGATACACTTTTGCCAGAGGGTAATCCACTTCCTGCCATGTTCCCGCCCTCGAGTTCGAGTTTGGCTGAAGGCCGAAAATTTTTATTTTGTTATTACAACCGTGGATCGACTATAGACAGGGCTACCACCCTTGGGCAAAACCAGCCCGTACCCTAAGTTGGGGAAATAACCTGGCGGTTGACCATTATTTCGTCCAAATCTCCTCCTTACACAACCGTTGGCCCAGCAACAATACCCACCTTGCCTTAGTACTGAACCCAAGAGTATTTATTTTTTTATGAGAGAGAGAGAGAAAAGAGAACAGACATATCAACTTTTTGGAGAATAGTTTTATTGGTAATACTTGATTCAAAAATCGTTTTAGGTACATAAAACTGAAGAAAGTAGCTAACTAAAGAAGCAGAAATCCCACCTAAATATACAGTATACAGAACCAGACTGATCCCAAATTAAAAAAAATAATTTTTATCCTTTGCTAAGAAGAATGGTGTCATTTTTTGTTCTGTGTCTTTCTTTTATATTATAAAATTTATGCGTGGATCTGTAATTTATGTGTACCCTAAAAATACATTTTATTTTATTGTTATTAAATAATAATATATGCCTGTAAAATTATACTATATATATACATATATATCTCCAAGTTAAGCTTTTTCACTAAAGACCTGCCCATAAGAACTATTACTGGTTACAATGCCTACAAATTGTGGCTATTTAAATGAAGCTAGAGAAAGTACGCGTACAAAGAGACGCTGGCCCGGGGAAGACCTAACAGCATTAACAAAGGCTGCCAAGCTGACTCGGCTTTTCTCTTCTCAGCCATAACTTGTCTTCTTGTCACTACATCTTCATTACGTTTATATTTGTTTTATATATTATGTATTTCTGAAGTTTATTTCTCTCCCCCCCCCCCCCCCCCCCCCCCCCCGTTTTTTTTTTTCCACTTGCTTACTGATTTTTATTCATTTGATACATTTTTGGAAAAAAAAAAAAAAAAAAAAATCGTTACTAACGCATTTTAACGTTTTTTTAAATTTAAATACTCCATGTGAACTATAATTAAAAAATATTACCTTATGTATATCGACTCCTTAATATTTTCTTTTCTCTAACTCTAATTTAAATTTATATAAATAACGATTTCTTTACATCATTTTTTTAAGTAGTCTTTGAATGACACGTCGCCATGATATAAAACGAGTTATTTCCCTTTATTGATTTTAATTTTCTAATTTATTTATATTTTTTTAATTATATATGATCAATATTAACGTAATTTTAGTTTATACTTATGATCATTTGTAATAGAAAATTGATATCAAAATTATGAAACAATTATTTAGATATTTAAACATGATGGGAAAAATTAAAAATAAGAATTTATAACGTAATTGAAGGGTTAGGTGGATGAAGGGATTAAGTCACATTTAAAAAATATATATAACCTAGTAGGAGTATGTTCCTACATTTGAGTGTTAGGTAGCAAGAATCTTAAAAAATTAAAAATAAAAGAAGATTAAGAGGTTATGTAACATTTCCCTACTAAAAGTATATGTAAAAAAAAACTCCAAATTACTCGAAATTTTGTTTTGTTACATAACCTATTAATCCACCAAACCCTTCAATTTTTGAAAGGAAAATAATCTTATTGGCCTATTTTAAAAAAAATAAAACAAAAACACATTGGCATAATATTAACAGCAACATGAAATTGTTTTATCAAAAATAAATAAAGAGGAGTACTATAATTCCCGATTATTCTTTGCCTTTTAGGTATTTCGCAGAGCTAACGGAGAGTAAAGGTTTGCTTCCTCTACTAGAGTCCATGAAAAACCTAATGTTACACCAATTACCATTCTCCCATCTATGTTTCAATCTATCTCTTGAAATATGCACTCCACTTCAGTGCAGGTTATCTTTTCATAAATTAATTCTTCGTCAAGTACATCAATTTTAATGACCATTTTAATCTTTTTTGATGTTGCCGAGCTATACTTATTGTATTAACGCCTAATGATTTCGAATAATTTTGCCTTCTGAATTCTTCTATGAAAATTTCGTTCTTCGAGCTATTATATTTCTTTTATGGCACTCGTATGGTAGGGAGGATAACTGTTCATTTATTTCCAATTCTTAGTCATCTGGATGTCTGAATAAAGATAAGAATGAATTTAGAAATTTTGACTGGGGTTATCATTGTTTCGCCTGTTGAGAATGATAGTGGCGAAACTACAAAAAATTGATTTTCGAATTTAAACAACCAAACGACTCTAGAATAATATGACGAAAAGTTAATTCAACTCCTTGCGTGTGGAACACAGTATAAGCCATAAGAGAGGAAAACAACCACATGCTTAGGGCTGGAACGGGGTACGTCAGTCTCTCACTTAACAGTGTTCATTTAAATTTGTATTATTGTTTATTTGTATATTGTATTATTATTTATTATTGCTAAACCTTCCTAAAACTATGAAAATGAGTTAGTTAACATTTTAAAGCTAAAACACATTTCGGTTCATTTTCAAATTTCACTGGTGTCCACAAGTCGCACCACATATTTATATATTTTCTAATAACAATTTAATTGAAAATTATTATATTTTATCATAATTTAATAGCTCTATATAACACTGTACCATTGTAACCTCTCTCAAATAGTGCTCGCAACCTATCGTCGATTATCACACTTCACTGCGCACCACATATATATCACTGTTTTTGAATATTTAATTGTAAATTTGTAAATTTTATTATTGCTAAACCTTCCTTGAACTATGAAGATGATGTAGTTAAAATTTAGTAAAGATTGGTTCAATAGTTTTCTCGGTCAGTGATCACAACCGAAAAATGGCTTGTCTTTTTATATTATAGTATAAATAAATCGATTATTTTAAATTCACAACAGCTGCCAATCGTGTATTCAAACATGAGAGTAACAATCCTTCAGTAAATTTCATTAGTAAATAACTGAATTCGGGAAGATTAATGCCCCGCTCCATCGAAGAAGAGAGAACAGTAGATCTTCGAGGCCTAGGAGGCCGCCGAGGAATTATCTCGGAGCGCTAATGGAGAAGTCGAGAGGCGGACAGTTTTCGTTTAAATCTTCTTGAATGGCCGTTAAGTTTGAAATAAATTTATCCTTCCTTCCCTCCCCCCCCCCCTCCCCGCCCCTTCTGATCGTGATATGGCTTCGAACTTCGCTAAGAGGCACTATGATCTCCCCAACTTCCTGCGGAACTCAACTTTTTTAATTTTTATTCTTTCTTTTTCTTTGTCATTAGGCTGATAAGTTTGGACATTGTTACTATCTTCTTTTTTTTTCTTTTAGCAGTTTCGTTTAAGGCGATCCCGCCAAATTCCTGTCTAAAGCAGAATTATGTATTTGACAGATTCTTAAATTAAAAAAAAAAAAATCATTAATATTAGTTATGATTAAGAAATAGTGTTTTTTTTTGTTGTTTTTTTCGACCTTTAAGCTATATTTATGATGTTCTTCACAAGTTTTAACTTTGACATACTTTTCTTTGATAAAGTGATACATCCGGTGTGGTATACGCGTGCCGAATCGAGTGTGGTTTGTTAGACCGTTATTTATTCATTGAATAAACTTCCTTGCTCCAGTCACCGTGGCATCGAAACATGTATTATCCTATTTTTATTTATTCGATTCATTTTATTACAGCATTTACTTCTCTTTAAACAATTATCATTATGTGACATGTTTCGGGATCTTACATCCCATCTTCAGACTGAAACAATGTTTACATTATCCATTCACTTTCATTTAAACACCACTACTAAATGAATCAACTTAACTAATCCATTAACAATAAAAAAACAATAATGTAATTCACCTTTCTATTCTTCTGGTGTTTACCACCAAAAGTCAATGTTACAGTTATATTTAAAATAACTCAACCCATTAGGGTTCAAGGGTCTATTCCTTATTCTGTTTATTATATGTTTATTATTTCTTTAAATGCATGTTATAATAACAGTTTATTTTTTTTATAAGTAGGTTAACTATCTTCATACAGTTAATTCCCTTAAATATATTTAATTCACTCAGAATGTATTGTTAAACTTGCAATTCTTCTGTTTTTTTTCTTCTCCCACTAACGTCTTCATTACAATGTAACACGTGGTTATTCATTATGCCTACCACTCTTTTACTTAATTTCTTTAATAAAGGAGTATTTATATTAATTTATTCGATTCACTTTATTACAGCATTTACTCCTCTTAAACAGTTGTCATTATGTGACCTGTTTCGGGATCTTCCATCCCATCTTCAGACTAAAACAATGTTTACATTATCCATTCATTTTCATTTAAACAATACTACTAAATGAATCAACTTGACTAACAATCTATTAACAATAAAAAGTCTATTTTAATTTTTGTATTGCATATTTGATTGTATCATATAGGTGAAATCATGATTAGTGTTTTGTTTTTTTCGAACTCTAAACTATATTTATGATTTTCTTCTCAAATTTTAACTTTTGTGATTTCTATTTCAAATATTAAGGAAGTCTCTTAAAATTAAATGAAACTAACTTAAAATTAGAATATGTTCAAATATTAAACATTATAAGCCAACAAAGTACAGGTATCTTTTTTTTTTTTTTTTTTTTTTTCCCCAGTTTTTATGTCATTTGCTTGAAATCATTGAATTTAGATTCATTCAAAATTTCCTTAAAGTATTCTCTTTAACACTTTTAATTACTCGTAAAATATTACTTCCTTGATATTAGGAAATAAGGTATGAGGTTTTCGTGTACACTAAAAATAGATTTTATATCATATCGCTTTATGAGAAAACTAATTCACAAATGAGTGAAACTGAAAAAACCTATTACTCCAAAATATGATCCCTCACTGACCTAACTTGGGAGTACGGTGTAGATCTTGACCTTGTATATCTAATTATGCTAACGTGCTGAGATCGGTGACTTTCTACCACTTAGTTAGAAGACCAAAACAAAGGCATAAGCAAAAATTCAGCTTCATTGGTTTATTTCCGAGATTTGCTGTATAAAACTCATTTGACTGGGCTACTAGTCCCCCACGTAACTACGTATAAAAATGTGTTTATGTTTTTTTTAAATTAATTATGGAAACACTGTCAAAATTTATTTGCGCGAGCTTGCGATGTGAGCACCTTACGATTTAATGTGCTGCTTTCTCCTAACATTCTATAACTTATTATTATTATTAGATTATTATTTATTAACATAGCACTACATTCCTGATAGTAGAGACTTGGCTTGCTCGAACATAGATCACCTGTCATCACGGTTAGTGCTGCCGCCTTCCGCCGCCTTTCCAGTTTCTGGCACCAAGTAGAGTTAATGTTTTAGTAACAATACCATCTTTCCATCGTAGTTTAGGTCTTCCAATACACCTCGTACCATTGATTTGTTCAGTAAGAGCTTTCGCGGGCATCTCCTCCGGACTCATTCTGGCAACATCGTAGCCGGAGAGCTTAATAAACTTGGAGATATCCATATCTTTGTACAGACTTTGTATGTCTGCATTGGATCTTCTTCTCCAGGTTCCTTCCGAGTATACACCGCCAAAGATTCTGCGAAAGACTTTTCTTTCAAACCTCACGAGCGAAAACTCATTGTTCTTTGAAATCGTTCAGCATTCAGATCCATATGTGAGAACAGGTCTGACTAGTGCTTTATATACTCCTAACTTAGCATTCCGAGACAAATGCTGCTCCTCAAGTGCTGCTGTAGAGCAAAAAGCATCGATTGGCTGCCATAATACGCCGTTCAATCTCGTCATTGATGTCATTTCGGACATAAATCTGCGTGCCCAGGTATACGAATTCCTGGACCACTTCGATGTCATGTAGTCCTAACTTTACTTATCCACACTTTACTGACTAGGGGCTCGATAAACTTGTACTTGGTTTTGTCTCCGTTGATGGATAGTCCTAGTCTCTTCGCCGAATTGTCGATTGCAGCAAAAGCGTTTTGTACTGCTTCTAATGATCTTCCGACTAGATCTATGTCATCGGCATATCCAAGAACTCGTACACTTTTGTTTAGAACTGTGCCTCCTGTTTGGATTCCGGAATCTCTTATGGCTTTTTCCAAACAAAGATTAAGTATAAGGCAAGCCAGACTATCTCCTTGTCTCACACCTGCTGTCGTGTCAAAACCTCTTGAGAAAGCCCCATGCATACTTACAAAGCATTTATTGTCTTCTATTGTCATTCTCACCAGTCTGACTAACTTCTGGGGTATATTCATTTCTGTCATGGCCATTTATGCTTCCCTTCTATCAATCGAGTCATAAGCCTGCTTAAAGTCTATGAAAACATGATGGGTATTAATACGAAACTTCTTGTATTTTTCAGGATCATCCAGAGGTTAAAATTTGTTCAATAGTTGATTATCTTAACGAAGCCACACTGATATTTTCTAATTTCTTTCCCTGCGTATGGAATCAATCTCTTGTATAATATGCTGGAGAGAATTTTGTATACTCATGGAAGTACTGATGTACCTCTCCTTGTTACAATTCTAGGAATCCCCTTTATTATTGGATTGGGTGTATAATCGCTTTCTTCCACTCCATAAGAAGGCATTCATCTCTCCAAATATCCATAAATAATCCTGCAGGAAAGTAACCAGTTGAGGGTCATAATGTTTATATATTTCCGCTGGTATGTTATCAGTACTTGGAGCTTTATTATTCTTTAGTTTTTCGATGGTCGCTGCTATTTCTTCCCCGTCTGGTGGTTCAATCTCTATTCCTCCAGCCAGTCCCCCTGCGATGATGGTATCATCAGTAGTCAGCCCATCTATCTAATATTTTTGCTTTTTCGTGATTAGCGAGCCATCTTCTGCTTCGCATGCGGGAGTCCTGGATTTAAATAATTGTCTACCTTCCTTCACCATTTGAAAGGAATTTTTGTTTTTGAAAGATTTTTCCATATCCTCCATCTGCTTATTCCGCCATCTTCTCTTCTTTCTTCGATGAACGTACTTCTCGCGACTCCTTGTGTCTTTATATTCATCCATCGAACTTCTTGTGTGTCTCCGTTGAATCATGTTTTTTATAGACCTTGTTCTCTCTATCTGCTCAAGCAAGGCATTCCTCATCAAACCATGGTCTTGTTTGTTTCTGTTTGCCCTTGAGACCCAGAACTTCTTCTGCTGTCTCAGTTAACGCATTTCATAACACCAACTTTAAATTTGGTACTGAAGTTGCTTTTGGTACTTATATGTTTGAACAAGTTTCTGAATTTGTATACCATGGCTCATAAGTGACGTGCGACAACAGAATCTCGACTGATGTCCGGAGAAAAAATTATCTTAGCGAATCACTGTTATTATGGACTCCGCTCGCATCTTTCTAGCAGCCTCGTCTCTCACCGCACTAAGGTTATCCGATACAAGACCCTCATTCGCCCTGTTTTACCTTATGGCTCTGAGACCTGGACCACTACAAAGGCTGATGAAAATGACCTTATTTTTGAAAGGAAAATCCTCCGTAGAATATATGGGCACACCTTTGAAAATGGACAATGGAGAAGGCGTAGTAATAGAGAAACCTATAGTCTCTATAACGAGCCTGATGTTGTAGCTATCATTAAGGTAGGGAAGTTAAGATGGGCAGGACACCTCGTGCGGATGTCGGATGGGTCGGTACAAAAATAAATTCTAATAGAACAGATATCCGGCCGGCGCAGAGTTGGGAGACCCAGGTTACGGTGGTCGAGTAACCTCTCAAGGTAGGTGGGGAGAGATCCAGGAACCCTGCACCACTCTCACTGGCCCTGATCAGCCACACCTCTCTCCCTTCACTTTTGCCCAAGTGCCATCAGCCAGCGCTCAGACTATAACTTCCTTTAAACATCATCTATTTCTTTACCTTCTCAATTACCATTCTTCCGAACGTATATAAAATATGAATATTTTAGTAATATATATTATTATAATATACGTATGTTCTATTTTTTTTGTCGTTATCTTTTTTATTTTGTAACTCATAATGCAATTATTAATCACTTGTCATAGCCAACGATTGTCCTATGAATTGCACTCATATTTTATTCATAAGGGACAAACTGTCCCAGAATAAAGTTTATTTTCTTCTTTCTTTTTTCTGTATGCTCCATCAATATAAGCCAATGATTCTTTTGGTGATCATTGCATAGAAAAGAAACCCAGGTTTCAGGATTTTTCATCTTTTCAATAGGCATGTAAATCAGCGACCGTCGATTAGCTGACAGTTTTTATTTTCCGCTTCTTTTCCACACTAGTAATTAAGTCAAACCAAAATACTGTTACAAAGATGTTTTTGAAACACACACAAACCCGCTAAGGCGTTACGAACTATTACTATAGCACCTCTATTAGCGTTTTTTCTAGATCGTAAAAAAAAAGTGACTCTCAACACCGATCGTAGTACATTTTAGGTTACTCTTTTTTTTTTTTTTTTTTTTTTTTTTTTTTTTCCTTTTTCTCTTTTGTAATAACCCTGTAGAAGAGACGTTTATTTTATAATTGTGCATACACCATGCAAAAAGCATATTATATGCATACATATTTTAGATAGCGTTGTTTCTTTTCATACAAATCAATATTTTTAAGTGTCAATAACTTTCAACAAAAAATAAATAAAAATAACTAAAAACTGAATAAATTAATAAACTGGAAAAGGAACGAGGAAAAATAAAAACGAATGCAAAGAAAATCGCGTATGTCAACTGGTTGGTGCACTATTAAATCTACACAATTTTTCATTTAGTCTTTGTGTATTTTCAAAATACTGCAGTATTCCAAAAGTTCTTTTTTATGCTTCTTGTTAAAGAGGCCATGCACCCCCTTCCATTAGAGAAGCCCTAACTAATTTGTGTCTCTCTTCTTTGTATAAGTGGCAGTAATTTAAAATGTGCAAGTATGTTTGTGGAGTTAGTCCGTCACATTCACAAGTGTATGAGTTTTGTAAGTGAAATCGTTTCAGATAATGGTTCGTTGCTCCGTGTTCTGTAAGTAATTGAGTTAGTTTGTGATCAGTACTTTTGGGTATTTTATAGTTTTGTGATGTTATATTTGGAATGTATTTCTGTAATGGTCGTCCTTTCGTGACAGGAACAGTATTGTATTCGTAAGTTAAGTTTGTATCATTAGCAGCAGTCTTAGCCAATGTATCTGCTTTTTCATTACCTGAGATGCCACTGTCCTTTTATTCATATCAGAAACGTCCTTATGTCACGTTCCATTAATTTTACTAGTTTTTTTTAAGTTGTACAGTAAGTATGTCTTGCATTTTATTATTTTTTATATAGTTTATCACTATTTTAGGTCATTTGTAGCAATATATATATATATATATATATATATATATATATATATATATATATGTAATTTTTCTTGATATTACTCAATATTATTAAATATATTATTCTATTTTTTGAAGAGAAAAGATTTGACCCGGTCGGGATTCGAACCCGAGTTTCCACCTCTCTAGCGTGGCGCCTTATCCAACTAGGCCACCGGGGTCGTATCCGAACCAGGCAAATCCTTTCTCTTCAGTGATCCATAACCCCCGGGCACTCGCAAATCGCGATGTAATTCCGGGGATGAATGTTCATATTGAACATTACATTTAAATTTTGGATCTCTTGACAATCCGTCACCGTTTTAAATATATGTAATTTTTCTTGATATTACTCAATATTATTAAATATATTATTCTATTTTTTGAAGAGAAAAGATTTGACCCGGTCGGGATTCGAACCCGAGTTTCCACCTCTCTAGCGTGGCGCCTTATCCAACTAGGCCCCGGGGTCGTATCCGAACCAGGCAAATCCTTTCTCTTCAGTGATCCATAACCCCCGGGTTCGAATCCCGACCGGGTCAAATCTTTTCTCTTCAAAAAATAGAATAATATATATATATATATATATATATATATATATATATATATATATATATATATATATTAATTAACTATCGATCTTTTAAATCTAATATTAACCCCCAACAATAGTTCACAATCTATAGCTTGCTATTGAAGCACACCTGGGTTCCGAGATCAGTTTCAGGGTTATGTATAAACTTTTATTCGAATGTCTGCAGTTTTTTTGCTGACGTTCCAAAAAAATTATTATTCCACATACAGATGAATCAACTCCATTACTTTATAGTCAGTTCACTCTATTTTATCATTAATTTTTATTCGAAATACTAATATTCATATCTCTGAATGTGTCATATCTCACATGAGTCTCGAGAACAGGAATGTTCATGTCCATTTGCGATTAGTGCTCTCTCGGAGACTTTTTCGGAATTGTCTCCGATACTGCTGTCAGCCTCCTATAGATTTGCGAATCTCGTCTCGTGACTGCTTTGTCACAGATGAACACTTCCCTTTTAATCAACGCTATCGAATTCTCCGCTCCGATGAGTTCCACATCTGCCGTATTTAACGGTAGCCTCTATCCTCTTCTAACCTAAATGTGACTGAAATTTATTTATGGGCCTTATGTTCGATGAAATTCGGTTTGAATTTCAATTTGCCACATTTAAAAACTTCTAGGACACTTGCTCAACGATATTTAGGCGAACAAAAGATTTGCGTAAATTATCCTTATTGTTTCCCTCGATCTCGACACGCCTTGAATTGAATACGGCGCCCTACGGAATGTCAGATACGCTTGATGACCTTTCGCCATAACGCAGTATTGGACGACCTTTCTATTATGTTCCACAAGGAGACAATTATACCGGCAGAGCATAATACAACATTTTTTTTATTTTAATTGTTAATTCTACGTTTATAGATTATTGTTAGTGCCTTTGAAAAGTTACCGAGAACAATCGTTAGGGATAGTTATGGAGGATAACAGTTGTTCCATGTGACATACTTTTTCTTTAATAAAGTGATACATCCGGTGTGGTATACGCGTGTCGAATCGAGTGTGGTTCTGTTAGACCGTTATTTATTCATTGAATAAACTTCCTTGCTTTATTCACATTGGTATCAAAGTATCATTTACCTTATTTTGAATTTTACTATTGCGTATTATATTGTAATATTTAGACGAGATACTATATAATAATGAGACTATTTAAGGTTTAGGTTTGTATTAATAATAATAATTAATTAATTAATTTCAGCTCTATAATTTAATTGCATTAACTAAATGAGAGGAACTACAAGAATCATGAATCTAATGTCATGATTGCTATTACAACTACTATCTGCTAGCACTCAAATGAGTGTTCTATATTAAAAGATTTCGAAACCAATATTTTTTTTAATGCTTGGATGCTTTATGGGAATTATATTGAGTAGGAAACAGATATAGAAATGATTTTTTTGAGTGGGGATGTTGAAGGAGTATTAAAGATTCCACGATGAATTTCGTATGGTAAGTACTAGAGATATGCGAAGAATTCATCGACTTGGTGAACACCATAAGTTACTTATTCCTGCTAAAATTATTTTTAAAAAATTGTCATAGAGTTCTAAAAACAATCAATTTTGATTCTGAAAGGTTCATTTAACCATATTTCCCAAATTACCAGGAAATCTACCTTTATTCTTGAGCAACTTCTATGTTTCCGCGATTCAATACCACTTAGTACTCGTTAACTTTTAGTATCATCTCTCGTTTTTAGTTAGTCGTTGGACTACGGATGCATAGTGTTTGGAGGACTGTCTGAGGAGCTCGAAATGAGAAGTAACAGACGAATAAACTGTTTTGTCAGTTTTATTTTCGTGATGACCTGATGTTCTCAAATATATCAATATCATCATATGCATATCAACGGTATTCTGAAATTGGGTGAATTTACCCTTGTTTCCGACTTCAATACTCCCTGCTAGGTACTTTTATAACAAAACGTAATAACAAAAAAGACCACCTTTATTTATGACCTCCTTGCTCAGCATTTCTCCACCCACCTCTTAAATACAAGAACCCAACCCATCAACCTGTACACTCCTGTGCATAGAGCTTCGTGTCCCTTGCTATATTTCAGATCTGAACTCATTAGTGAAGAATGAATTAAAAAAAAATAATATTAATGGTATTTTGGAATGAATCAAACTTCATTTTCATTATTTTCACACTTCAGTTTATTTATCTATATTTATTTACAACTTCAATAAATACGTTTGATATATTTGAAACTGTTTTGTCTATTTTTTTTAACTAGATAAATTAGTCTATCATTAAATATCTTTTTTAACTGTAATAGGGTTTCATCTGTAGTGAAAGGCGTTTTCGCGCTTGGAGGAGCTTCCGGTCTGTGGTTTCCTGCCTGCCGATGGAATGTGACATTTGAGGTCCGTAGCCAATGCCTTGCCGATAGGGATCCTCGGCTTACGTGGTTTCCAAAGGTCACTAAGATTTTGAATATATATTAATTTAACCATATGACAATTTCTTACACATATCGCTCATTGGCAAGAAAAGTGACACAACTTAAAAACATCAAATTTTTCAGGAAAGTTTTGAAAAGAAGTTTTAGAAGTTATTATAATAATATCCCTCATGGGCAAGAAAACCATCCCAACTCAAAATATGACACTGACCTTAACACCCCGTACAAGTTGCCTTTGTGAAGGTCAAGACACAACTGAAATGTGTCACTGTTCCTGCTTCCACCGTTCGCGATCGTAACTTTGGATAAATCACACATAACGTAATTTTGCGGCCGCCCACTGAGACACCTTTATGTAACTTATCCTGTTGCAAAGCAAACCAAAAACGATCATTATTCTGAATTAAAACGTAAAATGAATTTTTTTGATTTCTGTTACATGAACGATATGAAGTTAATTTGTGTAAAAGAATTGAGTATAGACAAACGCAAAGGAATCTCTTGAATAGTTTTTGTCATTAATGTCAAAAACGTTTTGAAATGAAAAAGAAGTAATATCCTGGAGAACAGAAAGAAAATTGTGTTGTATGGATGTTGGATCGACGGACTAAGACCTAGTAAACCACAAAAAAAGTCATGATAAAAGAAATCTAAACTACTTTAGAAATATTATTATCATTAGTTTAAAAAAAAAAAAGTTTATTGAGAAAGTTAATATATTAAGAGTAAACAAAACGCATAAGAGTACGAATACAACCCCGTATAATAAATTGAATCCAGGTCTATGATGTTTTTTATTGGGAGCTTGGCTGAACGAATGTGGTTTTATCGAAGGGGAGAAGTCGTAAAGACTTTAAAGAATGAGCTTTACTCAACAAAAGAGAGCCAATACCCCGGATTCCCTGACGGGAAAGAAGTGCAAGGGAGGCGTCCAGGACCGGACTGGAAGAAGTGGGTAGAGAACACTTGGTCCAAGCTCTATAAAAGATAAAATAAAATCACTCTGTGCAGTGGCAGAGTTGATTACGCGATTAGAACAGGATGATGAATGTAGAAGAGAAAATGTATTCAGTAAAACCTCGCTAATTCGCTAATCTCGCTAGTCCGACTCTTCGGGTAATCCGACCCTCTCGAAATCCCTAATAGTCCTGTAAAATTGTACATCTTGGTGTTTAAACGATTGGGCAGTTTTGATTAATTTATATATTGTTAGTGCTTGTGTACTATAATCCATGTTTTGAACCTTAAAGCGCCGCAGCTCGTTAATTAGTAGCCTCAAAGCTTCTTCCTTTTCATCGTTTCTCCAAAATACCTGTTGCATAGTTGCACAGAGGGGTAAGTAAATGACAGGTCTAGCCAGCCAAAAATATTTTATCACCATTTTATATAAATTTTATAGTGGTGATTTTGAACACGATATTCTTAAAAATGTAGGACCTCTGGTTTTTGAAATATGATATTAATCTAATAATAATTATTCAGTAATCATCTAGTGATTCACAACTTTCATCATTCTTCGAATCCAGGAGTCCCAGACGAGGCATTTGATTAGATGATTCAGCAGAAAGAAGTAGGGCTAACATCTCATTCAAAATTGGCTTGCTTCTGTTCCTCGGTGCTGGCCTCATACCAGATAATAAGTGTAAATCAGAGGATCGGAACTTATAAGCCATCTATTCAAGATATGTCACAAGATTTTCTTGAAAAGTTTCGAGCGAAATTACAGGTACTGCTGAAAGTTACTTCTGCTAACAAACGTAGTGCAACAGACAAGTAATTCGATCAATCAGGAAAACGATTTATGCCCATAACATTACTATTCTAATCGACTATTCGATAGGGTTTTCCCACCTTCGCTACATGTCGTGAAACTGATTTTTGGTCGGCTAGATTATAATTTTGTGAGTTTGCTCTAAAAAAACCCTTATTATAATAAAACTTAAACTTAACCCTTTAACAGGCGATGTATCCTGGAGGATACTCATATTCAATGCCTTTTGCTCAATAAATGACGTAATGTCCGATGCATTATCCAACTCGTTATCGTCTAATATCATTTATTCAACCTTGAATTTCATTATACATGTGTGGGGTTTAGCATGGCTATTGCTATTCGAAGGAAAAAAAAGAAAAAGAAATGTATTCAAAAATTCCCGGCCTGCCCGTTAAAGGGTTAACTTTACTAAAATTTCTGCGATATGGGCATAAAATAAGCTCTGTAGCTTTAACGGAGACTAAGATACAAGCTATCAAATTTTCAGCGTTCTCCAAAAAATTGTGAATTATTGTTTCTCAGTTAATCCGATCTTACGGCCGTTTCCTTATTCCTTTAAGTAGCAAGGTTCTATTGCATGTAGATGGTTGGTTGGATGAAATTTTGCTAAACATTATATTGAATAATGAATTTTCTATCTGGTGTAAATCAAAAATTATCTTTAACTATATTATTATTGCTGTGAAAATTCAGTACAAATATTATTCGAAATGCGATTTGATATTTATATTGCATTTATTTTATTAACGTTACAATGCAAGCATATTTATACTTACCACGTTTTCTGGAAGAAATAGAACAGACTACTTTAAGTTGTTGCCACTCTGGACTAGGAGTAAGAATGATGTGATAAAAAGAAAGGGAAAAACATTTACGTACATGGATAAACCTTAAGGATTTCCTCTTAGTGCTTTTACGTTCTTACTGACAATAAAATTTCAAGTGAGACTATTTAATATATTTATTTGGTCATTTAAACAAAATTTAGCATTGCTTTTAATAATTTCATTATTTCTAATCATTTGTAAATATTTCGTTTTGTAATAGTTTTTGCATGATGTATTAATTCTACTCCTGGGACTTTGTTGAATTTATTATTAATAATATTAAGTTTCGCTCCTTACAAAGCGTGATTACGATTACATTGTTACTTACATGTAGTTATACAATTACGTTATTTTTATCTTATATGTTGCAAAAGAAAATAAACGTTTGAAAATGGATTTCTTAATTCCGATACAGGATATATAGGACAATACGCCGGAGAGAGCAGCTCCCAAAATGGGTTTGAAGTCATGACCCCGGGTGGGTGCGTGGGTTCGGTTGCCGTATGGTTTGACCTATCTGGGCCATCGGGCTTATTGTCAGATTTCTTTCTGTTCCGCCCGCGAGGTATCTTGGTATACATCTTATGTCTTGGTTTTGTTCTGTCATCCTTAAAGTGATTCAGCTCCAGTGGGTGGCCAACATTAGATTAGATAGTTTTGAGTTGTATCTCCAAACTGATTTGAACGATTATGAAATTAGATTACCGATTCAGCTTATTGCAATATTTTATTTAAGGAATGTTTTATTTATTTTTAATAAATTCTTAACTCTATAAGTTAAATTGTATAAATTTCTGTTTTAGTTTCTTTCTTTCTTTATATGTATGCTTTTTGTTATTATTTTTTAAAAGGTATTTTTTTAAAGTGTTATTATTTATTGTAATTTTAAGTAATTTAAAGTGGTAATAACGTTAATCATAACCTAGTAATTGCTTGTAAAGCAACTACTCAGTGGTAGCACTTCAATAAAAGTTCCATTTGAGATAGTCTCGAAACCATCATCTTTTCAGACGGCTCGGAGGTTTATCGGGAATAGAATGGGAAGCGATTTGAGAGGCTCGTGGATTTGAATGCTTATGGAGTTTACTATGAAGGGATAGGTTTCTGGTTTGAACTAAATCAGGAAAATATAGAACATTAAAAGGGTCTTGGGTCACAACGGAAAGATGTACTGTTACTGGGCCAACGGTTGTAAAAGGAGGAGATTTGGCCAGAATTCACACTCAAACGCCTGTTTTTTCCCAATTAATGGTACCCACTTTTTTAATGGCTTGGTGTGCCCCAGAAGGGTCTCTCAACTTCGAATTCGATCCACGGCCGACATTTTCTGCCTTCTACCACGAACTCGAGCCCGTTAGCATGGTAAACCAGCGCCTTACGCACCGAGCTACCTTGCCTCCAATAAGTACTAAGGATTTGTTTAATTTCAAAATTATAAAAGCAAAGATAAATATTATTTTATTTTTTTAAAAAGCTGTTTTATTCCAAGATTTAATAACATGCATTATTATATTTTCAATGATAATGTATTGTGTATGACAAACATCCTTGTGAAGCCCTTGCGCTTTATCCCCATTCCATAATAAGTTATTTTCTATTATGGCCTCGTACGGCAATATCCTCCCCATCTATCATTCTCAACTTTCTACTGCTAATGTCTTAAGTATATTCCCTTCGTATCGGAGGTTTGCTTGACAAGGACATCTAGCATGGAATACGAAAACCGTACATCACTCCCCCTGCAGTCCACCGTGACGTGAGAGTCTCTTGTTTCTCTGTTGATATCTGAGGCCTGCAACACCTATCCGTTCTGCTGGGTCGCAAAACAGTGAATAAATTTCGTTAGATCATTTATATGCATCGTCTTATGATTGACTACTTTGTGTAAAATATCTGGCCATTCTCTAAGCCCTTTAGATATTTTTTTTTCCAGTTATTCATTTTTTTATTTGAATAATTACTAGCTGCCTCATTCAAGGGCATTCAGCTATGCACATGCTGGTGGCATGGTTAATCCTACCTTATAGAGTTCAGAAGTAGTACCGTGTAATTGTAATAACTGAACTACCTTATGGCTCTGAGATATGGACCCTTGACAGACCTGACTAGCTATGCAGATGGATTGGTGTAGAAGAGCTGCCTGGAAAATAATGAAATGGAAAGGTGAAGGCAGAAGGAGAGGAAGGCCTCTTACAAAATGGAATGATAAAGTAGACAGCTTGAAGGAAGGAGAAGGAGGTTCGAAGAAGAAAGCCTATTTAGATTTTATTTTTGTTTTTTTCGTGTACGTAATATTGTAGGAATCGTTATCATTATTCTTTGGGTCTCATATTAAAGTATATTTTTTCCTCTAATCAGCAAATTATAAAAGAGCTGTTCTACTCGATTCCGATTCTTATTAATATTCTAATCTAACTTCTTGAGAGATACAAGTGGATTATTGTATATGTCAGTTTGCAAAAAAAAAAAAAAGTTTAGGAAATTGCAGATGAATGAAGTCCTGTTTATAATGCAATCGTTTTCAATGGACTAATGCCCAATTATAAAACTTTAATAATTCCCCGATTTCTTCAAGGAATTATAAAGAGTTTACTCTTGGAATTGAAGCAATTAATAGCCGAGATAACAGATTGAGCGAATGTTCATGAGAAGTTTGAGTAATTCTGGGATAATTAAGGAACTTAACTTGTTCGATTCGCAGTAACGCTGTTCAACTTGAAAAGCCTGCTACTCGTGAAACTTTAGATTGGACCCGTTTACCCTCCAAGTACGGCTCAAAAGTTGTTGAGACTTGATGAAGAAATAGGTTATTCAAATGCTTATAGCTTTAGTTTTTTAGTCCTTGGCCAAGGCTAAGGTGATTACAGAACCAGAGAACGAAATCATTTTTAAATTTTATTATAACTGCCACATTAAGTAAGTTTTATTATATATATATATATATATATATATATTTTTTTTCATATATATATATATATATATATATATATTTTTTTTTCACTCAACACGTCGTTTTTAGACCACGCGAGTATCATTACTATTCCTTTTTCATTTTCACCTTTCTTTTCTCCCAATATTTTCTCATCATTTCTGTCTTTGCTTCCTTTCCTTCGACCACAAAACCCTTGATTTCTTTTGATTCCTGTCCGTATTGTTTTCTCTATAAGCAGTTTTTTCTGTTATTTTTAGTTTTTCTGTTCCCTTTCACATTTGTTTTACATATCCTCTTACGGTCTTGTATTCTAGGATTTTGTGAAAAACGTTCTTGTTTAGTCTCCCTTGGTCCATTCTTACTACGTGCCCGTAGAAACTTAGTGTTCTGATTCTTGTTTCTTATCTTTTATTTCTATTTTTTTTTTTTGTCTTTTATCTTTCTGGAAATTTCCTGGTTAGGTCTTCTTGTGTTTTCTTGGGCCCATTGATTCTCTTCAGGACCCTTCCCTCTTTTTTCAGTAATTTTTCTTCCCTAGGGAGACATGTTGTTTCTGATATTACTGAAGGGTAGAATTGGAATGGAAGAAGTCGTGGGTTTAGGATTAAGGGTAAAGGTGTTTTAATCAGTTTATTTGGATTTATTTTATTAATTACAAAAAATAATTTTCTTTTTGAGCTTCTCTTCTATCTTACATGTAAAATATTTGTAGGTTGTATTAAATTTACTTGAGTATGTCATTTGTTGTTCAACTTCTTACGGTTTTATCTTATAAATAAAAATTAACGACAATATTGTTTTTGAAATTCTTTTTTATAAATGTATGTTATTCCATGCATTTCAATCCAATTTCCCGTAAACTATTCTTTTCTAGTTATATTCCATTCCTAATCAGTTTGCTCCCAAATCATCAAAACAAACTAAAAAGAAAAAAAAAAGTAATAAAAAAAGGTTGAATAAATATTGTTTGCGTTGGGGCTCCTCTCGGAAAGTTTTTATTCGGGTCCTAGAAAAGTTAAAAATAACTCTGAATTAGTTTTAGCAGCAGGACTCCTTCGATATATAGGAATCGAAAAGGGGAAAAGTTAGGTTTGTTGACTTCGGTGGTATTTTGGTTTAACTGTTTCGAGATACAAACACTCTAAAGGAGATAGTTGGTATTTTAGTCCCTCTGTTTTGTAAATACTGCAGGGAAAGTTTTGCCTTGAATATCAGCTTCTTGTAAACATATTTATAATTTTATTTATATATTTATAAAATGAAAGAGATCCAGCGGTCTGAATCACAGATGGTCTGTTGTTTGTGGTTCAGTTTGTTTGTTTGAGTTTTTTTCTTTCTCAATTTGCAATGCTATTATTCTAAAAATACTCTTGATTGTTTATGTAAAAAGATCATGAATTTACCTTAGCCGTTTTGTTTATTTATTTGGTTTCAGATTTGAGTGCCGTGTATTACATCTCAGGTTATGTTACCGTGAACTAATAAAGATATCATTTAAGCTGCATTAAAAATTTAATTTTAATTTAATATTTAATCTTTGCAAATATCAATTTAGAATTATCAAAAACTACAATTTACATAAAGGAAAGTTAACTTAGAAGGATACCAATTAAATATAATAATAACTAGCAATATGCATAAAGTAATAAATAAAAAAAAATAACAAATGCTACTAATTAATTAATAATAACAATAATATTTACAAATACATCAATACAAATTTAATCAATCAACATCAAATAACTATTATAAAAAAAAAATCATAATTCCTCAAAAGTAATTTTTTTTTTTTATCTACACCTGTGTCAATGAGTACAATCAGCAGATTTGCTTGCGTAAATAATGTAAATAATATGTGTCTTAATAGCCATGACAGAGGGATACACCCAGTGGATTGACCTGATATTTTGTAGTGATGAAGGATAGAGGTACATAAAAAAAAAAAAAAAAAATCATATCAACTCCCTCATCCAGGTACTTTTTAGTCTTCGTCCAGGGTTAGGGGGTAGGTCTATATTTAGTCGTGGAAGAGTGTAAGGTTTGTTAATGAAAGTATGGTTTGTCGAAATGTCTTGGTGTAGTATATTGTTTTCGACTTAGGGAGGGGCCTGTACAATCATACGCCAAACCTTTGACTGAAACCGCTGTAATATGACAGACTATTTGGCACTATAAATTTGTATTCCGTACGTCCAGATGGTTTCAGTAAGTAGGTCTTCTTAACATTGGGAGTTTCGATTTTTATTACAAAAGTGAGTACAAAATATTTAATCTATTGTTCAGAGCTTGTCTATTTTGTTCTGGTGTTTTGGCTCCATATCAATCTTTTTTCGAAGGTTAGTTCAAGGTAAGTTATATTCTCTGCTTGTTGGACTGGTTGGTCATCAATGAACTGAGGCAAGGCTCGGTGCAAAGTGTAAAAGTTAACTTTTGTTTTTAGGCGTTAATTTTTATTTTCCACTTTTTCAACCATACTGTTACCAAAGTGGTGCTGTAAAGTATATGTAGCAAAATCAAGGGTTTTGTGAAATGATAAAATATATTAAAAAAAATAAAATATTCAGCCTTAACGGACAAAACGTGTTATTTTTGGAAGAAGATGAATAGTTTGTTCCATTTTTCGGGATTCAAAGCCTTTCGTTATCCCTGAAGACGCAATGAGGTCCTAAATGGAAAGATTCGAGAGCAATTATCATTAAGTGTTAGGTTGTCAGGAAGAAGTTGCTGGTTCTGTTCTCTGGTGGAAGATTATTTCAATGCTGGTGTCCAATCGTGAGACGTTTTGATATAGTCTGTTCCATGGATTTTTGGCCAAATGTGATAACGGTTTGTGGGACATTTGAACAGATGTTATACCGTAATATTATGTCTCCTACACAGGGGGGAGGGGAAAGGTGAACTCCTGTTTTCAAATAACTATTGCAAAATAAATCATCACGTTGCATATTATTCAGATCATTATTGTGTTCTTATTATGTTGATATATAATTTGTATAGGTTAATTTATCTAACGCATCTGCATTTATTTCTTGGTTAGTTCCCGGAATATTTATTATATTTTTCTGCATCGCCAAGTTATTTATTATTTCCTACTTTTCCAGTAAAGTAGGAAAAGTAGTAATAAAATGAAATTTGCAATCAGTAAAATTGGTTCAATGTATTTTCTAGTTTAGGCTTGGATTACTCCAACATTATCAGTAGCCCTTTGAACTTGTTGCACATCGACTGCGGTAGGTTATTGCGTACAAGGGCATCAGTGCACTCTATGCGATTGCCTCTCTAGATGTTACGTAGTTGTTACTTCTTTGATGAAAGAGGCGTGAGGTAGTTTGGAATTAGTTTCTCCATTAATAAGACACTTCAGCCTCTGATCCCACAACTATTAATTTTCATTACTCAACGAGTCTTACAAACCGCTATTGCGATTTCGTTAAACCCAGTTTTAATAATAGTATATCTTTCATTTTTATTTAGATAACTTCCATATAATATTACCTATAATTTTAATTGTAAAAAGTACTCGCCAATGCTGTGATAATGACTAACTAATATTACGTTAATCTGTAAAATAATTGAAATCATGACTATATGTTATATGCACATGATTATACAGTTGGAAATGTTATTTTTTATATGTTGATACTAGCTAGCATCCCCCGCCGCGGCTTTACCCGCTTTCATATGTAAATAACTTAGATATTTTTATCTTATAAAGTTTTCTTTGTTTATCTATAAATTTCATATATTGAAGTATGCAGTTGAGCAATATTTCTTCAATGTTTTCATACTTAGCAGTAATTTTTACACTGGTTAAAATTGAAATGATTCGGTGATTGAAGGTTACATGAAAGCATAATTTGACTATTAAGAAACGCTTGCGGATAATGGACTGCAATATCAGTGCTTACAACTAAAAGTGAGATTAGTTCATTAGTTTTGAGGTTAGTGAACGCAAACGAAAAATAGCTTGTCATTTTATATAATCTGTTGACGTTGTTGATGGGGAGGGGCAGACTTCGGCATGTGAGCGTATTGGTCCTTTCCAAAAGCCCTTTACTACAACCTAGATATTTCTGTTTAGTCTTAGGGGCGTCAAGATTGATTTAGGCCATCATGTAATAAATATTCACAGACCCAGATGGAATTCGAACCCGCGTCCTTTCGAATTGATTGTGTTGGTTTTATATATACGAATAAAAAATGTAAATTACTGTACTGTTGTCAAAGATTATAACGCTACAATTCATCATCCGTTCAATTCCGAAAAGTTAAATATTCCGTGGTGTGAAAGGTACATTAGCCACTCAGGGCACACACAACGGTATGTTGGCTGAAACTGTATATGTCTATTGAAAGCTTATATGTGTCTGCTGCACTTTCCGGGTAACAATGTATTTCTGTTCCTTTTGATTGGAGAGGGGCCTACTAGTCAGCTACTTTTGTAGTCGGCAATTAGTCGGGAAAAAGCTCCAACTGGTCGACCATTTTACTCATTATATTTCTCGGCTTGAAAATAGGTCGATTGAAATGAAAAACATGAAGCATAAAAACATGGCCTTTATTGATTATAAATTTTATTTTAGATTCATCTTTGCAGTTTGTCATTTATTCTAGGAATAGGAATTTATTTTTTTTTTGTTTAAATCAATTTTCGAACTTTAAGAAAGATCATGAGAATAACAGAAAATAAATTCGATAACCTTCACAATACTGAATAAATAACGTACCTAACCTACTATTTTTTTATCAGTTTTGGTTTTTGTCAACCTAATGATTGGAACACGAAACGGAAACTGCTATTTTAGCAATTTACATACGTGTCTATTTATAATTACATTTGGTGTAATTATTTATAATAGTGGTTTTGTGTTATTTATATGAGTCCATAAACACGATATTTTTTTCGGCATGGTTGAATTCCTAATTCCACGATCAACTATCTAAGCTAAGTAAATTATATTATTAACTATTGCTTCATTTTCCTAGAAATGTCACTCCGTTACACCCCGTCCCGTTTGCAAAAAAATAGAAACAAAAATCTGAAGCTGTATTTGCTGCCGGCTATTAAGCTATAAACAAAGTGCCTAGAACATTGCCAGTGTCACCTGAATTCTAACGGAAGAAGCGACCGCTTGGCCTTCTTGTCATACTAGTCAAATAGCAAATCATGTAAACTTTAATAGATTTATTGGTTTGCTTTCAAGTCATAAACATGATTCTTATCATACATGCGATTAAGTTAAACAATATTAATTTGTTGTAAAACTTATTTTATTTAGTTGTGATTGAAGTTATCCTTACCTTTAAACTAAGTTAACCAATTATTCAAAACTTCCATATTATAAAAAAAGTTTTAATTTTCTTTCCTAACCATAAGAGCTTCTTTTTGTACTTTCAAGACAAAGCACAACAGTTCTGATCTGCACTTGAGCTCCTAATTAGGTTGAAAAACAATGTTAGAAACAATCTCAACTGAGATGGCCAAAGTTATTTTATTCCATTTTTCTGACTTAATGTCTGATGTTTTATGACTTTTTAGGCACTTTAAACTTTATTTAATGACTTAGCTCACGATATTTAAAATTCATCATAAAAATATTATATTCTGTTTTATTTCAAATAGTTAGCTATGTGGCATGGTTGATCTTCAGCACCTGCTGTTGCAACTAGTGCTTTTATTTATTTTTTTTGTGTCCGTGATTTTAGTATAATTACGGCTTTAAAACAGTAATTAATTGTGTATAAAACAGTCATATTATGTAGTAAGACCCAGAGTGGACTGTCTTGTATAATTATTTTTGTATAATTTATCTTGTAAAAAATTAACTTTTAAATGTCTAAGTGTCAAGCTGTTGCCAACTGCCTGTTGGTATATCACGTTAACTGTATAATTTATTTCATTAATCTAAAAGCCATTCAAAAAATCGTCCCCTTATAGGTAAAAGTCACTAAGTGCATTTTTTCCAATTCGACTAATAGTCATTTTGCGTTGATATTATAGTTTTCCATTAGGATAAAAAGTCATCAAGTGAAAATAACTGCTATATATGCACAATTGAGGATAAGAAAATTCACTATATAACTAACTATCTGAAAAATTTTTAATGACCATATTCCCGTTTGAATATTAAAACGGGGGGGGGGGGGAATTGATTTTGTTACTTAATGATTTTTACCTCCAAGAAGACGATGTAGGACTTTCATTTTCTTACATTTCAGTAATAACTAAATTGTTACCCTTTTTATTTAAATTGTAACCGTTTGAATTTTAATTGTCTCCCATGAAAATGTTTTCAAAATGTAACATACTGTGGAACAATGTGTTAACCTCAGAACTTACTGAAATGACACTTATTATGTTTCTTTGTGGCTTTTTAGGATCATGGTTAATTTAAGATGTTTCTTTTCTACTTCTCTGCTTTTTGTAATTAATTCAAAGTATCTCTCATGCTTCTCGTAGCCAACCCCTATCTCTTTTACTTTGAAGCGTAATTAGCTTGTTTTACTATTCATACGTTGCTCCAGGCTGTGTCTGCTCATGTTCGGGCCTGAGTAAAAGCTTTTTCATGGTCTCGTGCACTTCAATCTTGTAGACTTAGTAGCTAGGCAATTTTCTTTCAGAACCGTAGAGCTGCTCTTTATTTATTTTCCCCATTTTATTTTTTATTTTTTTTCATTTGTATAATTGTTCTTAAGCTTTAACCGTTATACAGTAGAGCGTCGATTATTCGGGGTGGTTCGGATTATCAAAAATTCGGATAATCGAAATTTATTTTAAAAAAATGATTATGTGTAAACAGGATCTTTCAACAGTTTACTTTTCTCAAAGTTTTACGACTCAAACTGCCCGTCTCTCTTTAAAGATTATGGGGTACCTGATGATTGATTTAGAATTATTACCTTCTTCCTACCGACCAATTAGCCTACTTTCTTTGTGTTCTCAAGTTTTTGAAAAATTATTTTACCGACGAATACTAGACATACTGACAGATAAACAAGTACTGCCTACACATCAATTTGGATTCCGTTCATTTCACTCAACAGTTCATCAACTACACCGTGTAACGGATTTCATATCAATCTCACTTGAGAAAAGACTATATGCTACTGGGGCATTTCTAGATGTAGCCCAAGCATTTGACAGAGTTCGGCATGACAGACTTCTTTTTAAATTGGAAAATCTTCTTCCTTTTACCTATTATCTGATCCTTCAATCTTTTCTCTCAGATAGATTTTTCTCTGTCCGACAAGGTTCAGATATCTCCTCTATTTATCCAGTAAAAGCCGGAGTACCACAGGGGTCATTACTAGCTGCACTGTTATATATTCTTTACACTCACGATATGCCACTTAGACCTCTAACATTGACAGCAACATACGCTGATGATACAGCAATATTAACTAGACATAAAGACCCCACAATTGCATCATTAACTCTTCAACACCACTTAACAATACTACAAGACTGGTTCAAACAATGGAAAATAAAACTAAATTACACCAAATCATAGCACATAATCTTTACACTCAGACAAGGCTCTTATCCACCTGTCTTCATCAACAATCAACCAATACCACAAACAAACGAAATTCATTACTTAGGACTTACATTTGATTGAAGAATGACCTGGGGCCCACATGTAAAACAAAAACGACTTAGTCTAACCAAGAGATTAAAACTTCTGTATCCAATGGCTCATGGTCGACATTAAAACTCCAACTACTGAATACATACACTTACTTACTTAAACCCATACAGACATACGCCACAGAAATATACGGGACTACAAAAAATACACACCTTAAAAAAATACAAATATTTCAATCAAAATTACTCTGACTAATCACGAAATCACCTTGGTACATTTCATATCACACACTTCACGCTGATTTAGAAATACCCACAGTAAAGGAACATATACATGACTTTATAGACGATTTCACGACAGACTTCATGGATATAACAACATACTCATTAATGACATGGCCACGAATGACATACCTGGAAATACTCTCAGAAGGCTTAAAAGAAGCTGGATGAGAGATTTGCTCAAATAAATCTTTTTAATCCATGCCAGGAGGAGGTACTATTGAGTACTAGTCTCCCACACGCATACAAGGCCTGTAGTATTCAATTTCATCACATTCACTGATTAGTACCCTAATAACAGATGTAAATCAAAATTTGAAAGAGGGGGGAAAAAAAAATTATTTTTGATTCCTGTAATTTTTGATTTACCAACCTTGAAATCGATAGTTAATGTCTGGCCTGATTAACTTTTTTTTAACCACGTAATGATTTCAAATTTGTCTTTAAATGAGAAGTGCTCCCGTTTCCTTTTTGCTAGCATGGATGATGACATGTAGGTTTTAAAACAAAAAGTGATCACAAAGGCGATGTAAGACTTAAGGTGAGATCTATTATCAACCAATTGAATAGGAAGATATTGTTAGAAACAAATGAAATGGTCTAATTAAGTATACAGTTCTCAGTAAATAAAATTATAGGTATGAATGAAGGTTCATTTTTTGCAGTTTCTGTGAAATAAATTGAGCTTCACTTATAGACATTCATAGAAAAAATAATTTTGTTTTTCATTTATTTTTTTTTACAAAAAAAAATAAAAAATAATTTTAACAATTCAGATAAGTAATTATATAATTAATTTAACTAAAATTACATTCCAAAAAAACAGGGTTCCGTTAATTGAGCGTTCCTATTACTGACGTTCGGATAATCGACGCTCCACTTTCTTATGTTATAAAGAAAAAAAATTATATTTTTTAATACTAAAAGAAAATGATGTATTAAGGAAAAATCATCTACAACCACGGATCCGATAGACCTAAGCAAATATTTGGTAAGATATTTAACCTGAAAAGTTACGAATGGTTATGTTAAGCAGATGAGGAAAGAACTTGAGAGACTTGGATGGATCACTAATGGGCTCTGCCAGGACAGAGAGATTCAGGAACCGGCTTGAAAACTTGGGGAGAGAACGCGGCATGGTCTTGGGAATGACAGATGGAAGACTACAAGTCAAAAAAAAAAAAAAAAAAAAAAAAAAAAAAGGGTTATTAAAGGAGAAGAAATAATGAGCATGTGATAAGAAGTAAAACATATCTGCCTTGTCCTTTTTGGCAATTTAAATTGGCAGTTTTGCAATAAAATAAATAAAAAAGAAAAGACAAAGAAAATAAACTGATAAATACGAAATTATAGGATAGTAATTATCCTTAGATAATTTAGACATAGGTTATCTATAAAATACAATTCGTCCCAATTCGTAATATCGCCCCTAAGGGTTCTTGTTACTCGTCATCCCCAAACCCTGAGGAAGCCATTCCTTCCACTCCTCTTCTTTTGCCTGACTTTTTATTGCTTATCTACTGGAGAATAATAAAAATAAATTGTGGACATTGCTCCTCGGTCAATCTCTTTGGATGGCCATACCAGTTAAGCCGCTTGGTTTCTATTAGTGAAAATTTCCTATTCAATATGCTGTATCTTGTGAACTTTTGAAACATTGTCCATTCTTGAAAATACTCAATCTTTACCGTGAAGTTGGTAGAACAAATGTATTTTCTTTAAGTCTAGACCCATGTTTCTGCAGCATACAGGCTGACACTAAAAAATATCCTTATCAGAAATTGTATGGAGAATACTTTTTGGTTTATAACATTTGGTCTAGCGTTTAGGAGCTACATATATTGATGTGGATGAAAAAAGTCTAGTTTTTCCTACATTTTTTAAGTGTAAGTGGGGCTTTTGATTTGCACCTGCTCTGTTAGTGTTGCTCAGATCGATAATGTGACAGTTTCCTTAACAGAAGCAATATACATATAAACATTATGGATAGATGGATCCACAATCTATTGTTTTACAAGTATTTTTTTCATATCCTAGTTTGACTTGTATTGTGTATTTTAGCTAATAGCAGCTCTGCGAAGTTTATTCTTTGTTGCCATATAACAGCCATTTTATTGTTTATTATAATTATTTTTAGTCCCCTAAAGACGTACCATTATGAAAATTCAAATTAATAAGATAATCAGTATTTTTTATTTTTTTTTATTTATGTTTTGAAGGGGATCAAAAACAATAATAAAATTATTATTTGTAATTTGTACAGATAGGCAAGCACATTTGCTGTAAAACAAATGACTTTAACCAATGTTACTGAACTTTGAAACCTAATGAGGCTAAAGTTATTGCAGTAAATACTTGCTTTGTCAATGTATCACCCTTGACTTAGACTTAGAGAACACTTGATCCAGAGAGTTCTCAAGACACAAAGCTAACAACCTGAGACTGACTTAAACTTACTCAACCTATCATTTAACACACTTTCACAGTCAGGACACGGCTATCTTACCGAACTTTTTTCTTTTTCTTATTTGATTTATCATTATTTTATGACACGACATTGATACACTAACATTCAACCATCTATTAATAACAAAATACATAATACATTAAAATTACTTTGATTTAATTTTTATTTGTTTCAGGTTAGTTGGTGTTTTACTTTTATACTTTTCACGTAAGTTGATCATATTTATCATTGGCTTAACGCGTTAGATTTACAAACTATTTATTTTAAATAATTATTTACTTTTCATTATACGTTGCTTTGTTTAAAAATAGAACCATGGTCCTTAATGGGTTATAGATCAAAACCGTAAGAAATATGTATAAATAAAAAAAATGAATCCTCTTCAATTGATGTCGTTTCATAAAATTAAAGAGCTTCCTAAGATGGGTTTACAGCTTGCACTAACGGAAATGAATGTCATCTAATGTATGAGCTTAAAAGGAATTTTGCGTTTCTGTGAAATTCCAGGGCAAAAATCAATTATATATTAATATATTACTATATTTTATACTATATAGTGTTTCGTAGAGTATATGTACAAACACTATAAAAATTATAGTATAATAGTTTAAAATTGGTAAAAGTAGAGGCAACTAAAGATCGTTTACACTAATTGTATTCATTCCACTACTTTAGTTTAAACTCAGAAATTGTTAGTTTCCGCATTTAAGCGCATTCTAGGCAATGATCCTATTTGAATTTCCATCTTGGAATACTGTAGTAAGTTTTATTATTTCCATTATTACGTATGTAGTATATATTATTGTAATAGAAATGTGTATAATCCAGTTTTTTAAAAAGTTTAATACAGATTTTTTTTTTTTTTTTAGTTAAATTTCATAAAACAATCATTTATTTCCATTGTTTATTTAAAAAAAGTAATAAAATGAAATAACCTTGACTTCATTTATTAAAGACATATGAGTTTTGAATATCTATTTTTAGGATATAAAAAATTCTATTATAAAGATAATTAAACTCATCAATTTTTTATTATTCTTTATTGTTTATTATTATTTTTATTATTAATTCCTAATATTATTGTCTTCCTTTGGTTATTTATTAGTGAGAGGCTGATTCTAACACTTATGTTAAGTAAAGCTGTGAATGACTAAAAAACTATACAAAAAAAATAATTAAATTATTATAATTGAAAGGATGCTCGAAAAGAACGATCTTAGCCCATTTTAGGCAACTTGAGATTGGAATGCGAATGGACGTTCACATCTATTTTTATAATTTAAAGAATATAGAAAAATCTCCGCAATTCCGCCTAATATATCGATGAAGTAACATTTTATCTATAACATAATATAATTGAAGAATTCATTTCGTTATTGACCTTCTTCTCTACGACTTCACGTGGCTTCCTCGTACAGAACCTTACTACTCGGATTATGTCATTAGGATTTATTCTGTTTCACTTTTCTAAAAAAAAAAAAACGGAGATTTTTAAAAAAAGATTCGTGTCTCACTATTTGATAATTTATTAAAATAGAAAGGTAGAAAGTAATTTGAACAGACTGTACGGGGAAGAGGCGAAACGATGGAGACAAAAAGCCGCAGACATCAGCGAGTACAGTCCTGGCAGTTTTTGCTGCATACCGCTGACGCACTTGATATAAGAACTGCATGATACCCTTGCAGATCTGCCTGCTACTGTTGTTTCATTTTTATGGATATGTATATGTTTATCAGTTTGGAAGCTACTTTTCTTTACCTATTAGCAGAAAAAGACAAAAATTTTAAAATAAATATTGGGTTGTCCCAGATAAAATGTCCTATTTTAGAATAATGAAGTAACTTAAAAAAGTAAAAAAAAACAAAAAACAAATCTAATATATTTTCTTTAAAATATGTACCTTATTTTTCAACACACTTCTCCCAACGACGTAAACATTTCTCATTGTAAGAAAAAGTTTGCCATGTGTTGACGAGTGCAGGCTGTTGTTTAATCAAATTTCAATGCATGCGATAATTTTTTTGGATTACGATGTTAAATTGATAGTTTCCTCTTAGGTAAAAAAGATGATGACCCCGGCCATAGACCACTATGCAGTAATCATTGATTTTGATGATAAAGATTCTTTATTCGGGTGATGAATCTTCTTTTTTGGCATGTGAACAGGTGGCTGATATAACATCTAACCATTGATATCTTCGGTGTTCATTTTCTTTTGTCCATTAGAGCGGAATCACCAAGTTTAAACTCATAAAATAAAATTAAGTTTGGATTCTCACGTTTTAAGATGAAAATTTGATTACCTACTTCGGGATAAAAAACAATATTAGTAGATAGATGTTAAGTAGGTCTTATTCATAGAATATAAATATTTTACTGAGAATTAGCAGTCAGCGCTTCAATCCTCCTTTTATATTAAATATGTTTTTTTTTTTTTTATTCTTTTATTAATAGAAATTTACAACTGTATTACAAAACACATCTAGTAAATATGCGGTATATATGAGATATAATGACATGAATACAATTTGCAGAGGAACTACCCATTGGTAGTACTCTAATGAATATTTACAAAAGAAGATCACGAGGCCATCTTCTTTTCAGACGCCTCGGAGGATTGCCAGGAATGGAATGGGAAGCAAGTTGTGCAACAAGTGGATTTGGATGAGCAGTGAGTTTATTATGAAAGGAGAGGTATCTGGTTATATTAAATATGAAAAATCGAAAATTCCATCTATCTAATCATTATAATATTTACATAAAGAGTTCGCGTTACGTATTGTTAATTAATTATTCATTTGTTTCAGTAATTATTTATTACTAATAACATATTATTACTTATCGAAATCGTAATTATAAAACTGGTATCGAACCATACAAATTAACGTGAGTAAAACCATCTGTTTTTTATGTGAACTTATGTTAATTATTTAACGCTTTTTAGAAAAAAAAATGTTAATTAGAAATTTTGTTTGCGTATAAAAGGAACAATTTCTGAATCCGGGACAAACGACAAAGAGCCATGACAATTGCTTACATCCATATCTTTATAATTAACCTTATCTGATGTAGCTCAGTGTGCTCAAAGAAAAATCAACTATACGAGTAGCTAATGAATTATATTCGAAGCATATCCTGAGTATTTTCTAAATATATTTCTGTGTATATTTTATGGTTTTTTTTTTTAATTGTGTTTTTGCTTGTAATGATAGATAGAGTTAGTTGAACAGTATGATCAGTTCACTAATTATTATCTTATCATTTGGAACATTGTTATTTTGTTAAGTTTATTGTTTGAACTATCTGTTCTTTCGCTACTTGTGACTAATAGTTCAGGTTTAACATATATTAATTTTACATTGTTATATTTATTCTAATTAACTTCCTCAACGGAGCGCTAAGTAATTGAAATACAAAGCAGAGTGACAGTACATATATCCTCCGCAATTGTATGGCCATTTTCATAATTATGTCCTCAACCTTGCCTCATACCCTTGAGGATCGCAGTGAACATCAATCACTGTGATGTCCAGGTGGCAGGGGCTACCACCGAGGTCGCAGCTGATTGTGGACCCCGTTTTCCCAAATTTTTGTATCCGGTTGATTTGCGGAAGTCACATGGCTTTCCGGTCCCGACAGGAACCGTCAAATTATGTCTCCAATGCATCCGTAATTATTAATTTTTTATTTGCTCAACTATTTTTTTTTTTTTAAAGGCTTCCGGCCTTTTTTTTAATGTTGTGTAATTTTTATAAATAAATATGTTGTAGACTTATGATATAGCTCATCTAAAAGTAAAGCAGCACATCTTGAAAAATGCTTATCTTACAATATTAGAGAGAGGGTATGATCTAAATATTCAGAAAATTGAGGCATGTTTTAAAAAGAAATTCCAATAATTGAGGCGTATAAATGGAAAAGGCTGTAAGTGCCAAAAATAAAACATAAATAATGTTTAATTGGAAAATGAGTAAGTTCCAACGACAATGTAATGGAATCAGTGGTAAGTACCTTTCTTGGTACCAAGCCTTTTATGATAGGTACGCAACACTTTTTCCATTACATTGGCGTTGGAACTTACTCATTTTCCAATTAAACATTTTTTATGTTTTACTTTTGGCACTTACAACCTTTTCCATTTACATACCTAAATCATTGGAATTTCTTTTTAAAACACGTGTTACTATAGATAATTATTTGTATCAATTAGTACTTTATTGGGTTGGTGCAGAAATAATTATTACTTTTTTGATTCACTTTTTTACCATAACTCCTTGAAACATTCATTTATTATCACTCAACAAATTGTAAATGTTTCGGGATAATCCCATCTTCTGTTCTTTTTTACAGTGTTCACACACAGTTTTAGTTATTGACCTGGTTTTAGTTAAGACGGTAAAAAAAGAATAGTCTGAAGATGGGATATTATCCCGAAACATGTAACACTTTGTTGATTGATAATAAATGAATGTTTTGATTACCTATGATAACAAACGTGTATCTAAAAATTGTATATAGATAATATTGTGGCGAGGTAGCTAATAGCGGTAATATCTACAAATAGTAGACACATATAAGTATATTTTTATTCTTTTTTCTGGGCCAATGATACCCCCAGGTTCTTTTATTTTCCTACGCAGTTAGATTTATTACGTATAAATTACATGCTCAATTTCGCTTTTGATTCATAGCGAATAAATTGGTATTCGGAGATGAGATTAATTTTATTTATTTTAAACTTGACATTAAGTTCGCACTAAAATAGGACCTATGAAAACTTATGAAAATCAACTCATTTTAAAATCATCCGGTATATTTTTTTATCAACCTTAGCTAATCTCTAAAAAACTAAAATTTATTCTAACATCCTCAACGAAGTTTAATATTCAACAAAAACAAAAACTATTGAAATAATTCTCAATTGACAAATACCCATATTGTGATTATTGTTGGATAATTTTGGTGAATTTCCATATGGTGGCTCTTACTTTAAGGTAAGTTGGACGTCATTCAAAGGCTACTTGCCTTAATATAACAACATAATTATCCAAGTGGCCGCTTTTGGGGTAGTTTCCACTGCCACTACATTTACCTTATTAGTTAATGGTATGATATGACGTCAGACCTGATACCTAACTCCTTAAGGATATCATATCTGCCCCATAATTTCCGACCGATCTTATAATATAAAAGCTACCGTCGTTTTTACGAGGTGTTAAATTTGAATTAAAAAAGCTTTCTTTTGTATGTTTCATCAAGGAATTGCACCTATTCTCTTGTAATTTTACGTTTCATAGAAAAAGTTGTAACTCTTAATGAAGCTACTGAAACTAATCTGCATGATTATAGTCTTGGCATTTGAAATGGTAGAATTGTTATTGCTCTTAGCTCTGAAGTAGTGAGAGTGTCGCATGTAGTATATGTCCTTCTTGAGCAGTCAGAAAATTATCCATAATTTGGGGGTTACTCGCTGAAGCAATCGATATTACTCAAGAATCGATTAGTGGGCCTTCAGTAAGTGAAGGGTATCGATAGTGTGAACGGACGCTAACAAGGCTCTGGGAATATTCGCTTGCGATACCAACTATGCATGGATTTAAAGTAAATATTAGTATCTGAAGTATAAAAATTACAATAAGATTGATGAATTAATTGCCACTTCTATTGGGATTATTTTATTAGAATACTAGTTTCGAATGCTAAACATTCACCTTCAGTTCTAAAACATACTAAATTTTCAATCCATCAGTACTATGTTATATACACTAAAGTTTTCAAAAATGTAAGACAAGAAATCAAACATTAGTACTCACCTCAGGAGGTCTAAGAGATAACTGAAATATACCCATCGTGAGAAGGGGAAGGGGCAGGTAGGTTAAATTTTTGGGATTTACTATGGGATTTCCCTTAACGAAACAAATTTACAATGGGGCTATTGGAAATGTTTATCTGGTCATTTAGACAAAAATCTGAATCCAATTGAAGTGGCAATTAATTCATCAATCCTAATTGTATCGATCCTTCTATACCATCATGCGTACCTCAAGTGATAAAAATCACAGCCAAACTCAGTAAATTTATACATCAAATTATTTATGTAAAAATTAAATATAAGTGAATAAACAAAATATATTTTTAATGTTTTATATAACTTCTATGTTCATGATCATTATGTACAAACTTTATATAACACCTAACCGGCAGAACTGTACAGTGGACAGTTGTAGCCAAAGATAATCTACAGAATTAGAAAAGACCGCACCTGTGGCTCACCTCACCTTTACCTCTAATTAACCTGATTCATCACTGCTCCACAGGTTTCCGCATTTGTTATCCTCTCTTCTACGTTTGGTTCACCGTGAATTTGAAAATTTGAGTAAGCTCCTAAAAAAAAAATTGGAAAATATTTTATAGTTTTAGTCAAAAAATAAATGTTTGCTATAAAATAAGGAAATATTTTATTGTTTTATATGGTTTGGGGGTCGCAGCGAAAAAACAGCGATTTTCTTCATAAAGGAACCATTGGGAATTAATGTGGAAAAAATGAGTAGCTATTTCAAAATAAAGATGTAGCCAATTCTGAACCCAATTCATAAAATACTGCTGACCTTTAGGTAGATTATAGTTCCACTAAGTTTTGTTTCCCAAGTGATTGTTCCAAAAGCTATTAAACTTCTATTGTCTACTTTAGTTCTATAATTACGAAATATTCATTGTAATGCGATTCTCCTCACGTAGCGATTGTGTACTCCAATGCGTTTTTGATTGTGCCTTTTGTAAGTCTATCAGACTCCAGCATATTAAGGACATTTCAGGGTCAGTTCCATCTAAGGTTTTGGTTAGGTAAGGAGAAGTTATAGCTCTTCGAATGGACTAATTGCCTTAGGTTTTCGAATGATAGTTCTATTAATCGATCTATGATTTAAGTAGAAAAACAACTGGAAAAATTTAACTTAATTATTAAAAATTAAAAATATGAACAGGTTTAAAATGATAGTTGTAGCATATTTCTTTTAAAAATGTTACTGAAAACTGATGAGTAAATGTTAGTGTTACCTGATAATTTAATCAATCAAGCACTGGAGTGTAATCTGTACAATCAAACAATTTTTATATTTAATAAATTACCAATTAATATTTATTCTTTGCTTAGCTGAAAGCTTTGAATCGATTCATCGAATTGCGAACTTAAGTATCGAATGGCCGTGGCATTGAATGAGGCTATAAGATCTGCCGTCACGAAACCACTTCCTTTGATTATCTGTGCCATATATCGTGGTTTCCGGTGAGTTTTGTGATTAATATTCTGCTACTAATATATAATAAATTTATAACATTCCATATTATAAATTGATATATAATTTAATCAAATAATTATTCAACATTTGTTTTCATCGTTCCGTCAATTAATAGCAACACTGTGTTTAAGGACTGGGTCTGATCCTTCAGATTGATACATTGGATTGCATAAGTATTTAATTTATCTTTGATATTGATTATTTAATTAATGTTTTAAAAACCATAAACGTTTTATATTATTTATGTTTAATAACCACAAGCTGCGTTTTGTTATGATTATTCCGTGATACCTAATACGATCCTATTGTTATTTTTCCATCTTATATCGTGACTCATTTGTACCATTTTTTTATGATCGTGCGTAATAAACATCCATTTATATTAAAATAATAAGTTTATACACATACACTCACATTACATTAAAAGGTCTAAAATTATTTAACTTAAAGCAGTTATATATTATTTTAAAGAAATATTGATAGCACTATCTGTTTCGCTGTATTTTTTACTATGGGCGTAATTTACTTATTTATCTAAATTTGTTTTTACATTTTTTATTTGTTCACAAAAAATGGAAAAGCAAATTTGCTGGTAGGTTGCTAGGTTTTTGTAGAAAAGTGCGGATAATTCTGACAACAATGTGAGTTTTAACATTATATGTGTATACACTTGGAACTCGATCAACCAACGTGGTCGGGACCGAGATAGGCTCAGATAACCAAAATTGTGGCTAAAGAATATCTCAGAAAACTAAGACAAGACATAAGAAAAAATAGCGAAGGGCGTTTGGCGTAATACATATATCTATTTAATAACAAACTAATACTAATATATATATATATATATATATATATATATATATATATATATATATATATATATATATATATATATATATATACATCAAATCGAACGATTTTTCCTCAGTTCTGCCTGAAGTACCTTTTCCAACAATTCTTCTTCCTGAGAAATTGTTTATGACAGTTCGACCTCCCCATCCTCTAGCCTTCCCGTAATAATTCTCGTATTAAAATTGTCTAATGTCTTGTTCGTTCAATTTTTTATGAAAACAATAGTGATTGAATAACATAAAATGACAAAACATAAATTATACCAAGTTATTTTATAATAATTATACTAAGACAATTAAAAGTAAATACAAGTTTAGAATAAAATAGGCAATATAAGGAAAAAAAATCTACACACATATATATATAAATACATTCACACATATATACATACATAAACTATATATACCATTAATAAGGAAAAAATATATACGAAGTTGATTGAACGAAAAATTTCTGATGTTACACATAGTACAAAAACAACATAAACAAAAAATAGAAGATTCGGTCGATCGATACTCGAATAATCGAGTCCCGAGAGTATATAATTCACACACATATAAAGATATATACTTCCATTTTATGAATGTATCTTAAACTTAAAATAAAGATTTGTGGGGCGCATATTTTTATGAATTAGTAGGTTCTTAAAATTTCATTTGATTTTGGTTTTGATTGTCTTTAGAGAGGTATAAAGTTATAAAACTAGAAAAAAACAGCAGACGTTTTTGTGTTTCTTTTTTAAACTTGTTTAATTATCTACCAGAAGACTAAAAAAAAAAATCGAACGTAAAGGTTATATTTAGATTTTAAAAGAGGTTACTATGTTCTGTAAATGAATCAGTAAGTGGAAAAGACCCAGTATTTTTTTTCTCAACAAAGTTCCCAAATTGGAACAACTTCTTCAATGATAAAAATAACTACTAATTACTATTGGCAAAAAGATAAAGTAGATATTGTCCTGGAAAATCCTTAATGAGCCGCTGTTAGGTAACTGTTAATGAACTTACCTCATCAAGGAACTGTTCACTGGATCGGAACTTAGTTACTGGAACCTTGTACTTCCAATGGCCTTGCTCTTCTCTGTTAGATAACGAGAGGAGTAATGTTGAGGGGTATAATGTTCCTGTTAGGCTATAGACAGCCAGTATATTCATAACTATCCATGTAACTGTTTACCCTTAGAGATTAAACTAAGTTAAAAACTTGCAACCACATTTTCTTAACGAAATGCTCGATGTTTTTACTTTCGATTACTATAGGTCTAATGATCGTAAAAAGGATCAGTCCGAGAAGAGGGGCATTGTTAGTTCAACAATTCTTTCCTTTTATTCCAACGTTTTGGCCAAAATAACGATAGTTTTTTATAGCACTAAAGATGGCAATCGTAGTTATGGCCTCTATAAAATTACTTGAGGTACGCATGATGATATAGAAGGATCAATCCTAATTCTATAAAATTAAATTTGTCAAACTAACTATAATTTTGTACTTTGGCTGATATCTGTATCCTTTTTTTACCTCGTAACATCTAACGCATTTAATAATATTTTTAATAACTGATAATTTTTTTCTGATGTTAAATGAGAAAACTTCGGAGAGTAGCAGAATGTTGAATTTCATATTAGACCTTAATGAATCAAACCTTTATCTGTAATTGTTGCGTAAGATTTTATATTATCCATTTTCTTGTACATATATTTTTGGAAACACAGATATATAGTTTGCACGTGTATGTATCGGAGCTTATTTTTCTGAAACAAATGCTTGCTGGATCCGGTCATTGGTCTCCAGGGAAGTGAGGACCAATTTCTGAGATGGCGATTGAACAGCTCGATCCTGATGAGCCCCTCCGATTGTGTCCTATTGTTCTTAAAGGCTTTCCCTCCTCCATCGATTTATTTAGAAGCTCCTCTTTCTTTTCAATTGTCTCTTCCAATGTTCAGAACAACTGATTTGTAAAATTGGTAAATGAATTGAATGAGTGAGTTTGTCCTGCTGAGTGTTGAATATTACTTGTTGGTGAAGAATTAATATCCTACTGCAAAAATGAGTTGGATTTTGAATCATGTCTAGTACACAAAAAAAACAACAAACAAACAAACTATATATGTGTTATATAAAAAATATTTATATATATGTGTTCCTGAACATTAAAATTTACATAAAAAATAAAAAAATTAAATTAATAATGATAATGATTCTTATTATTATTTATTTATTTGTTTTTTGCGGTTTCTAAACTTAGGTGGGGGACAAGTCCAGGTATAAATATCCCTTTAGTAGTAAGGGGACTACGTTGAATTAACTAATTCCCTTGAATTAATTAAAATAATATTTCCCTGTAAGTATACAACTTCCTGACAACTAGTCTAGTTCTACATCTTACAAATTTTACAACTGTGGTGGATAAACTCCGTTTTAGCAAATTCTGCTTCTCTGTAACATTTATGTAGATTCTATGTCGCTGTTTAAAGTATAATGTAAGAATGTTTTGCTAAATGTAGACAGGTTTGTAGCAGCTACCTCTGTACGACAAGAAGATGAACAAATATCATCCTCAACATGGATCTTTAAATATATATCTAACCATACTAATAAATATATATCTCTATGTTAAGGAGTTCTCCAAGAAATTATCATGGAATAAATAAAATGGAATACATAGATAAAATAAATAAAAAGTTATGTATTGTTATTACATAAAAAAAGATAATAAAATGGAGTACTGGTGTTCTTGCTTTATTAGATGTTTCATATTTATTGCGAGCTTGGCATTCGTTCCGTTTTTGGAATTCCTTATTGGACTATTAAAGTCATAACGGAGAATACTTCGCTAAATATATTGTCTTGTTTACTGCCTCCTGAATTTAATCTCACGAGCTATTGTCAATTTTCATTTCATATTTTGTTATATAAATTTTATTCTTTAAAATTTATCCTGCATCTCAAGTTTTCTTTATATATATTCCGTCACTTCTCTATTCGTTACTTAAAAACTATTATAACTTTTATACCTCTATTCTGTTTTAATTTTTATTCAATGAGGAGAATGTTGATTGTAGAATTTAAATGATGGAGAAGGTGATCAGTAGAAAATGGTACCCAAGGTTAGGAAAACCTACAGTTGTGTGCTGGCGTTCAATATCAATTCTCTTCTGATATCTCCATTATTTTACAATTGTTTTAATTAAAGAAAATATTTTCTTTTTTACTGATTTTATTTAAAACGGTCTGCATATAAAAAGAGTCATGGCAAAAAAAAATAAATAAAAAAATAAAAATAATGCATGAGGTCCATGATAATAATTGTCTAGTGTCATCCCTATCTCCCTTGTTAATATTTTATTTTATTTGAGCTATGTCATCCATCTCATTTTCTACCTTTCACGAACGTTGTTGGGCATCACCGTTGTGGAACATGTCGTTTATGTGCTTTATTGGACGACCTCAAAGTCTGGTTTGAAATCTTTTCTTGGATGTCTCTATGTACCAATGTGCCTATGTTAGTGTCCTGAAAGTTTTTGCCTGAAAACACCAACAAATACGTACTACTTACTAGAAGTGTTCAACAACTTCGTATTTCTACGAATAATAATGACTATTTTCTACGATAATCATGTAAAATGACTTCAGCTGTTTTTTTGACAGTTTTTGATTCATCACTTTAGCTCATGTAAAATAAGGAATAAAATAAACAGCTGTTTTGAGACTGTGATTACTAGGTGCATTTTTTTTTTAAATATTTTTTTTAATGGTGAAAACATGTTTTATTTTATTTTTTATTAAATTTATTTATTTTTTTAAACATCTAGATTAAGATATTAGATGCTGTAGGTGTACCCGCTTTAAGGGATAGTAGCCGGCACGTGCTAGGTACTCGCATAAAATTATGCGAGTTACTAGCATGTGTATCCGCGGAGGAGGGCCAAAACCACTAAAACATAAGGTTGTTCATTCACATTTCAAAACTGCTGTGAAAACTATCACACATCACTATATTTTTTGTTTATCAAAAACGATATTTTAATAAGGATATTAGATATTATTTATGATCTGGATACCCATCTCCAAAACTATTATCAGCTTCTATTCTTTACAAATGTTGATCCAAATAATTTTATGGTATGCCTTTTGATGCATGAATCAAAATTATCTATCGTACATCAAATTATTTCTGGAACTTGCGATCCATACACTTATTATACCCATCTCCCTGAAAAGAAAACTTTAATGATGTTTGTAGACTATTCTTTGACCAGTGTTCTGTAAATCAGACCCAATCGAATTGTTGCGAAGAGCCCCCAGGAACCGAACCCCTGCCGATGAACAAACTGGATCGTATATTCTAATGACGCTCTCTTTTTTCCGCAGACTCTCCGCCAAACCTCTTCGGCCAGGGCTTGCGATGCCTTCCATATTCATCAGGCCTCCTCCACTTCGGTAATTCGGTTAAGGACTTGCCAAACATTCTTCAGGCTCCTCTGCAGAGGATTTTATATTCCTTTATTCACCTAAAATTGTGAGCGTTGATTTCAGCGTTTCTCTCTCATTGTGTTGAATAAATTTAACGTATTTTAATACAAAATAAATAAATTAAAATTAAAATAACTCAATTTCTCTCTGACCGGGAAAAACAATAGATCACGGATGTCTATCTATAATCTTTTATATTGACTGTTTCTTATAAGGAATCTGTTGTCAAATTTTCGACCAAAGCAACATCAACAGAGATAGAGCGTGTTTTTCATACAAACCAGTATAGCTCCAAAACGGTAGGTCTTAGCGACAAATGTAATATAACAAAAAATATTCCCCATTGAATTTGATGTTTAGGCAACTTTTCAATTTTCAACCCGAGTTACATGAAAAGAACAAGAACGTGTCAAAATTTTTGAGGGTGAAAAAACGTTCCACAAGAAAACTATAATACCCCAGCCAAAAGACATATCCATATCGAATATCAGTATAACAAATTCTATTATATTTCAAAGAACGGTCATTATCAGTAAATATGTTAGAATGTCAGATTTGCTTATTATGATTTGAGATAGAGATCCTTCATCCAGCTGCTTTTAGACCTTTAGCAATTAAGAAAGCTTGAGTACTCCTCGCTATGTATCATATCGGTAGTTTAATTCTACAGGTTTCGCTTTATAACCTAATATTAATACGGGATAATGCTCTACTATTTATCTACATTACATGTTTTATTAATTTTATTCGTTCTTATTTGTTCATTTTGTTCTTATTCTCGTTATTATCAGTACATATTGTACTAGCGAATTCATTGCCATCCATATTGCATATTGCTCTTGAGTGAAGTAGATTGTAAAATATACTCCATAAAGCAGTTCTATGGAGAAGATATTAACCGTTCCTTTATCATTCCATATTTACCAGGAATATACCAACAGATCCTTACTTTGAAACTGAAATAATTTATTCTCATATATCACATAACTCTAATCTGCAAATTAAAACTCATCCTGCATTTCTTACAATATAAAAACAAAAGCTCTTTTATATAGTATTCAGTCATTATCATTCAGTTAAGTGCTTTTTGTGTGTCAAGTGTTTTTGTGAATTTTGGGTTGTGCCTATCACACAAAACTAATTTTTTTTTCTCTTTATATGTATCTTAAGTTATGAGGTTGTTACAGAAATGAATACTAATTTGTCATTGTCATCAAATATTGTGGTAAAAATTGCGTTGTTCCTAAAATTCGATTTGCATTTTACAAGTGTCACAGTTATACATTTTGATCGTTTTCAAACATATTTTCATGGACCTGGCATTATCGTTACTCGAATTATTGAAAACCGACATTCCGGGTGTTGCACTTTATAGAATAAAGAACAGCTGGATGAGCGAGTATTCTGTTAATATAACGTTAATAATATGTGTTGGGATTGTCATCTTTTAGTAGTACCTTTATAAGACAATTTTGATGTGGAGTCAGAAAAACAGTGATTTGTAGAAAATAAAAATACATTTTACAATAAATAAATATTTTTCAAAAAAAGTATATATTTTTTTAATTTGTAATAAAGAACAATTGAGATTACGAAAAATATATGTACAATGAAGGTGAAAATTCATTCCGAAACTTTATTTGTGTGTAGTGACTTTTAACATTGTAAAAACGTATTAAAAAAGCCACTAAAAGTCTAGTTTCAGATCTACCAGAAACTGACGATTTTTAACGGCCAAAAGACATCCTTGGCCACTCCTTCGTGACATTAGTTGTTGACCTTTTGAAAATTAAAAAAATTGTTTTGATTTTTTTCAAGCACACCCTTTCTACCGTTTAATCCTTTTTCCAGGACACTAAAGGTATTTTATAAATAATAAATCGTAAGTTTTTATGCTGCCAGAATCTAACATTTTTTGACGACCAAAGGATATTAATTGAGATAATGATTATCACATGTTATAACTGTAACTTTATGGCTACACCATTTGAATGGCTTCGCCGAAAAACTTCCTGAAATTTCCTACCAAAATTTCCGAAGTGGCGATTTTAAAGTTTTTAAAATGTATATTAGTACATCTTAGTATGGTATAGTACTCCATTATGTCATTATACATGTAAATATAACAAATTTATATGTGAATATAAAATCTAACCTACAAAACTGACAAAAATTTAGATTATGATTTTCTTTCACTGATTGCTGAACATTTCATATTAGTCGCTTAGTACGTTTTTCAGCGGACCCATTCATTTGGCACGATACACACTGGGGCCATATATAGGGCGCTCGCGCTCAAAACTCCAAAATGGGGTTTTTTTCGTTTTATAAATTTATTTTAAATAATAAAATAAAAGATAAAGTTATAATTGAATTAAAAAAGGCATATTTTTTTATTAATGATAGGTTTTAATTTAATAAAATGCATTACTTTTAATAATGTACTTATATTATAAATTTAATATCAAACTTTCTTTGGCAGAATTATCTTAATGATAAACAAAATGTGTAGAACTACAAATTGAACAATTTAATAAAACATAAAAGTAATAAAATTTACATAATATGTACCTGTAGTATAAAAATAATAAAATGTCGTAGGTACAAATATTTCGCACAATATCTACAGATAAAACAATAAAATATGTTTATAAACAAATAGCATTTAACATATTTTAAGTATCAATCATATTTTTAGGATTATAATTAATTAATAACTATGTAGTTTTTTTACATGATGTCTTTAAATTTGTTACCTATTTAATATTCACGTAAATTTTGAAGAATCATTTCAAATTTTAATATTGAATCAATGTTAGTTTTACCTGATGCCCTAAAAAAAGTTTATTATGGGTCTAATCAGAATTATCGGAATCCGTAATATATAGCTAGATGTAATGTGACATGCAATGTTGTTTAAGATAGATGATCCAATTGTTAACATGCCACAAACATCGGGGTCGAATTAATATTAATTAATTTTGTTTTTTATGTTGGCATTTTTCTGAGGTTAGTTATCAATTATCAGATATTAGATTAGACTAGTTATTAGATAATAGCAGCCGATTAAAACCGTCATTAATTTTATGAAGTCTAGAAGTCTTCCTAGTAAATTCTTCACCTTCAAGCCTTAAAATCTTTGTTACGGGCCTTTCAATAAATTCAAAATTTTCAATATCTTGATGTTGTGCGAAGGAATTACCCTTTCGCTTTCACATTTATTTATTTATACAAGAGCTTCTATTATCATATTATAATGACAGTTTTGCAATTCCCTAGCGCTAAATTGAATTAATCAAATTCAAAGATTTAGGCTTCAAATTTTAAAATTTAAAGATTTATTTTCAATTTCGTTCATAAGATTTTATTTATTAGTGTTTTATAGTATATACCTGTTTAATTCTAGAAGTTTTTCTACTAAATTTTTTCCTGTAAGCCTTAAAATCTTTGTTGTGGGCCTTTCATTAAATTCAAAATTTTCAATATTTTAATTTTGCGCAAGGGAATTGCACTATTGCATTCACATCTATATTTACAAAGGCTTCTATTATCATATCACAATGACAGTTTTGCAATTCCCTTGCGCAAAATTGAATTAATCAAATTTAAGTTTTAAGAATTTAAATTTTGAATTTCATCGTTAATATTTTATTTATTAATATTTTATATTATATACCTTCACTTGAACAGCACATAGTATGACTTGAAATATAAAACTTTAAAAGAAAAAAAAAATTAGCATATTGAAATGGTTTGCACTTTACAATCGACTGAATTATGCTCTCTAATAATCCGCGACATAAAACGGATTAAAACATAGAAAGGAAACAAACAGAAGTGAGTGTTGTTTACTAATTGATTTGCCATATTATGTAGATTATTTTAGCCACAAAAAAAAAGTAGAAATACCCAAAAATCAAAAATCGAGTTTTGAGCGGTGTTAGTGATGAGATGGCCCCAGTGTGCGATACCCATACCATATTACTTAATATCACCTGGCAAAGAGTTATAACCTCTTGGCGATTTTAGGTCGCCTACCAACAGATATAGTTCTCCTAATATTTAATTTTTAAACAATATTGCATAAAAATGTTAGGAAACTGCGATGTAAATTTAGAATATTAAAATGATTTTATGTCGAAAATAGTGGACACACTGCTCGTCGGCTGCTCATATAGCAGCAGGTAAAGTAATAGATCACTAGATATTCTTCTTTTCATAAAATTAGGAAATTAATAGCCAACATATGAATAAGGATTCCATAGGTTTGCGGATCAGGTCACAAAGGTCTGTTCAAATGCTGCAACTCTCTGGCTAGTAGAATTTTATTCCTCGCAAAGACGAAATTTTCTATATTCGGATTTTCTGTTTTGAGGTCTTGTTAGCAAAGGGTGTGGATAATATTAAAAAACTTTGATCCTAGGAAATATTTTCTTCTGATTAGGAAGTCACCGGTAGTGCTGTGAAACTTGAGAGCACCGCGGTATATAGCTAATAAATCTTACAAATTTTAATAGTTATTGCATTTAATTTGTAAGTGATAAATTGAATAATCGGTTCCTCTCCTATTTTTATCTTTATAGAAAACCTAAAAAATATATATATATATATATATATATATATATATATATATATATATATATATATATATATATATATATGGTATTTATTTATTTATCATGGTATTTAAAATCATAAACAGAACTAAATAAATCAAAAGTTGGCTGTACAAGTTTTAGCTGTGTTCAGAGAAACATGTTGGTCCATTAGCTGTAAGCGGCACCTAGGGACAAAAAGTGCTGAATTAAAAAGATGCGGACGGTGGGAGATAGCTCTTTGTCCCCTCGGGAATCGATAGTGGTGGCCGGTCGTTAGTGAACGACAACACTTTTTAGCTCTTTTGATAATTCCTCCCGCAGCGCTCTTCCAATTTACGTACTTATTCTGTTTTATAACTGCCCTAATTAACACTCCTTCCTCGCTCCTTCATTAAGCCCGCGTCGCTTTTGTTTTTGTAACATCTTTCTTTTCGCCCTCGGAGGCAGTGCAAATAATTAATTTTGTTACTCACTGTGTACCTTCCTTGTACCAATTAAAGAGTTAGTCTTTCGTCTTGTGAGAATTAATTCTTATGATTACTTTATCCTGTTAGCATTCAAGTATTTTATATATCTTATTAGTTTCTAGTAACCCTTAGGAAGATTATTTTTTTTTTTTTTAATATGGTTGTTAAACTTTAAGCAAAATATAGATATCTATGTTATATCGTTTAGTATTGCCGATATCAATAATATATATTTTTTGAATAAATAGTTTAAATGAATGATAATTACAGGGACTGGGCTGGTCGAGTTGGCTAATGAGGGTACAATCAAACACTAGCGTAATAAGTACTTGGAATGGTCACCATTCTCTATGAAAGACCACGGGTACCCGGCTTCTGAGGGAAATATTTTCATTTCTGATTAAATGAGACCCATTCAGGCATTTTCACCTGCAGGTTAGGGTGTAGGAGTAATGACCTTATCCCGTGATATAATCCAATACTGTGGTGTGACTCCACGATAATATATATATATATATATATATATATATAAACACATATAATATGTAAAATAGTTTTACTTTGATACCGGGGTCCCACCAAACCATGGAATTCTTCCCTCATCCAATCACGTAAATCCAAAACGAACCAGATACCTTTCTTTTTAGAATAAACTAACTACTAATCCAAATCCACTTGTTTCCCAACTTGCTTCTCATTCCATTCCTGGAAATCCTCCGAGGCGTCGGAAAATAAGATGGCCTCGGGAATTATAGAACATGCAGTAGAGTGCTACTAATGTGTAGTTCCCCTACACGTCTTTGCTTTGTCATAACCGCATATTTACTGGATGTATTTTTTTAGTGCAGTTGTAAATTTCTATTAATCAATGAATAATGATTAAAATAAAACTTTGATACTATCATTATGTAATTATGAAAAAATACAAGTATATTTTTTAAAACCAAAATTTTTTGTTTTATATTTCCGACTAAGTAAACCTTTAACTGTCATATCAATGCAAGTATTTCTTGGTGATTGAACATTAGTGATTTATTTAAATGACTGTTTCTTGTTAATATTGAAATTCAATAAACAAAAAAAATATTAATGCTGCCTTTGTGTATTTCTGTTTATGTTAATCATTATTTTACTTATCCTATAAAATTAATTATATTTTATATTTTTTTAGGTGAGAGAGACTGATGTTTTTCTTTTCTATGCCGCTGAATTATTAAGATAAGGTCAGTTCTTAATATTTATGTTTTAAAATTAATTTCTTTTATGACAATTTCAACTTTAGTAGCTTAAACTTTTTCCATAAGAAAAGTACTTATTTCTCAAAAACGCACGACTGAAATGGGATTGGTAGATTTATATTTGGTCGTATTAAAGGAAATGACGGCGAAATTGATTTGTCAAATCCCCTGTGGGAATTCACGATTTCAATACTTCACGTTCCACCCTTCCGAATTTCCTCCAAAGCTATACGATTTTATTGCCATGGTTTTATGTTTAAAGAGTGAAAAACATTGTTTGATGTTACTTATAATCTTTTCGCATTTATCGGTTTTGACTTTATTGGTTTGCTCCATTCTCTTTGTCCGTATGTGATAAACACCAGATTGTAGAAGTAACTTAAAAAACAAAACAAAAAAAAAACAGGAATTAGTGTGGTGAGATTAAAATAATGACTATTTCAGATTTAACAAAATTTGAAACTATTGTGGCATAATGTTCGCCATGAAGAATCCATGGCCGTACGTCTGATGTAATAAAAAGCAAACAAAAGGAACTCGTTAATTTTTTCCTTTCTTTTAGTTTCACCTGATCAGTTCCTCATGAATTTTAGCATTGTCTTCCATAAAAATGTCTATACGAACTAATGGTGTTAAATAATTTTCTGAATGACGACAAGGAATCTAACATTACTTTGAGATTCCCTTAAAAATTCTCAAATCAAACGAACAAGGTATTGTAAAGCATATAATGAAAGGATGAGATTGTGTTCCTTTAAAATTAGCCCATACGCTGAGGTACAAAATGCATAGTAAAACGTTCCCTCCTTACTTTCAGAGTCGATCTTCAAATTCCTTCTTTTTTCTCTCTCTCTTTTGACTTTTTTGAATCAATTATCACCATGTCTTCAATAAACTGTAAAATATTTGGCTGCCGATTGATATAGATTTAGAATGGGCCGACTAGTCCGCTGCCTTTGTAGTCGGCGATTAGTCGGAAGAAAGCGCTGACTACTCGACCATTTTATTTATTTATGTTTCTACATTTAAAAATAAGTTGAAATGAAGACCATGATCTTGGTTGGAACACAAAATTATACTGTTATTTAAGCAATTTACATACGTTTTTATTTACAATTACATGTAAGATATGTTTGTTTTACATGTATAAATCCATAAACACGATATCTTTTTCAGCATGGATTCCAAATTTCACAATTAACTATCTAAGCTAAGTAATTTTTTGATCTTTACTTTATTTTCTCTAAAAAAACACTCCGTTACACCACTTTGTGAAAAACTGAAGAAAAATATCCATGTGGTTAGAGCGTCAGTTAGAAACGAAAGTGGGTGGTGGTAGAAGAATGTTTTGAATGTTCCGACGGAAGATGTATTGAGAATGTGAGGAGGAAGAGAATTCCAGGGAGTAGGGGTGCGAGCAAGAAAGGATCGTTGGATTGCAGAAGTTCTGTAAAATGGAGTTTAGTGATCGGAGAGACGGGATCTTATATGTAATGATTGGCTTGAGGACTTAACGTAAAACTATTATTGAAGTGATACTTATAGGTAGTTCTTTATAAGTTATTGACGTGCCACTGTTCTCATTTTTGACATTTGATGTATATATTTTAATACATAAGAATTAAAAAAAATCTCATTAAATAATCTTATTTTCCTCGGATAACCAGAAAGTATTTATAATATTACTTTAGCCAAATATATGACGAAGAAAAAGATCAACCCCCCAAGAAAATATCCATCCCATTATGGATCTGTACTTGGAATTATAAGGTATACCGCCCTGATATACTTAGGTGAGATTGATGGGGCCCCTCTAATGGATATGAGGGTGGAGTTCGATATTCTGATAACTTAGGGGGGTTCTGTCCCCCCATCTCTTCTCCCCTCTGTGGGAATAATATTAGCTGTACATTATTAGTCATAAATTGTCCACATATATATACGTATGTATCTATTTTTTTTTTAAATATATTTTTCTTCCATAGCAACTATAAGACATAGAGTTAGGAATTATTGGTTCCATGCTCTATGTCCGATATCTATATAGTTCATATTAATGTAAAATGTTTTATAAGAATTTAGCGTATCGTAACATTTTACATCTTATAAAACTATTAATATAATAACATTTATCTAACCATAAATTTATTTAAGTACTTAGTCTCTTGACCATCTTCTTTTCAGGCATATTTAGTATTAGTTTAATGAACTTCATAGTTCAACATATAATTATGTGTATCATGTCAGGTGTATCATGTTAGGTTTCTGTTAAAGTACCATTCTTAATGTATATTTATGTATCATTGAAAGCAATGGTACTTTAGTAAATAATGTTTTTTTAAAAACTATTTGTTGATGATTGCATCTTTATACATGATATACAAGTAAATTTGAGGATAATGATTACAGTGACGTATCAATTACCTGTAAAGAACTACTCACAAGTAGAACTTCAATAAAAGTTCTCCATTACAAGGTCTCTTGGCCATCTAATTCGTTTCAGACGCTTAATCAATTATGTCTGGAGGATTATCGGGGATTATGTGTGAGGCAAGTTGGGAGACTACTGGATTCGAGTGTGTATGAAAGGATAGGTACAATAGGTTGGTTTGAGACGAATCAACAACATTTGGAACATTAAGGTCTTTGTGGATAAGTTTGTGAAATAATAAGAAGCATTGAGGATTTTATGAAGGCCTTGGGATTGGATACAAGAAGAATTGGAAGATTTACTGGAACACCAAATCCAACTCTGAATGTCCAAATGGGTCGAATTACTGTCATGTAAATAAGCCTTTTGCAATTTATTGGGAGCTTTGAACGCTTGTCTACTAAACGTTGGAGTGTTCGAAAACGACGAGCAGTTTTTTGTCTTTTAAATATTGTATTGTATATAATGTAGATTATAATTAGATATCGTTTTGGCAGCCGATGATTGTGCTAATGGGGCTATTTTGATTCCTTTAAAATATGAAAACATCCTCAAATTGATAATCTGAAATTTATTCATTTAGCTTTTTGAGTTTCCTTTTAAGATAATCCTTTATGATAATGAAAAAAATTCTGAAACTAAACCCCTTAGCCTTATTTCCATACAAGCAGGAGTAGTGATTTTAGAGTACCCTATATTGAAGGTTCCTCCTCTTTGTGTTTTAAATTACCATAGTTCTATGCTAATACTTGAAATTGGCAACCCGGGGGAGGTAAGTTAAATTTGACACTTGAGTTGGTTGTCTACTTTCAGTCGAGGTAGGGGAATTTTTTAATCTTGCTTTTATCATTCTTGAAATTGTCTTTTCTTCTTTTTGAATGAAAAGTTCTATGATTATGTTTCCAAATAGTATTTTATTGCTACAATATTATATCCATTTTCATAATGAATTTTATTGGATAGGATAACATAAAACGATTTTTTGACCAGGTACTGTTTAGCCGAATTGGATTACCAGAAACCATGTTTGTTTATGGTTTCAAAGCCAACGACTTTAGAAAGTTCTTGAATAAAAGTGTGAGATTACGTACAATGCAGGTCAAAAGTTTAAGACCACCCTGAAAGTATATCAGTAAATTTAAAAGTTTTATTTCCAGTCAAAAACAAACGGATTTAAATAAAATTCGACTCAGTTATATAGTTTAGGCCTTCAAAGATTACCTGCCTTTAAGATAAAAAATAAAATTAATTTTTCAATGCATAATTCAAAACTGTTTTTTCATATTTAATCCAACAATTTCGGCCAACTTGGATTAAAAAAATTTAAATTCGAGTTGGAAAAAAAAATGTAACCATTAAATGAATGCAACATGATTTTTTGTTGAGCCATTTCAAATTTAATTAGGTTCTTATCAAATAAATCCCTTTTTTTTTTCAACGTGAAATATATGTATTATGGAGAAAAACTAAAAAGATATTGTTTTTTACTAAAGTTTTTTTACTTGTAAATTAAAAAAAAACATATATAGAGGGAGATAAAGGGACAAGGGGAGGTATTAAACTTTTAAATTTACCTTTTTTTTACTGAGGGTTGCCTCAAACTTCTGACTGGCGGTGTACATTCATTATTTAGGTATGCTTATTTATCGAGTGATTGGATGTCTTACATTTCGAACGAACGTCTTACCTAATTTCGAATTCTTTACCTCAAGTGGATCATTCAATCTTTAGTATTCTAGGCCCATTGATATTTGTTTAATACCAATTATAATGTTTTTACATACATGAGGCACTGCAGTTTGATAATGATATAACAAATTCGTTGCCCCATTGCTGAGTATTATTTTTAGAGTGAATCGAAAAGAGATAGCTGAGTTTGTTGAGTATGTAATAGGATGCTGGCCCGGACCATTTGTAATTAACGAGATCTATATGTCGGCTTTTTTGATCGATTGTGCTCGAGTTTCATTAACGCTCCGTTATCTAGGAGGCCATTGTATTTAACCTCATTGAGTGCCTTTGTTCACTAACGACTAACTCTCCGCGTAATGACAACGAGATCCATTGTATCGACCGGTAAATAGTAACATGCACGTGAATTAATCCAGTCTACTGGTCGAGAAGTCCGTTCGACAGCCCGTTCTAAGAACGGCTCGTTCGCTAACATTCATTCATCGCAACCGGGCGGTGTACAGCGGGGCGTTGCTGGGGACGTGGTCGGGATCAATGGTTTCGTCTTGGAATGATCCACGCTATTGAATAGTAATCACTTCAATGTAGAGCTGTATGTTTCAGTACCTCTTTCATGTCTGTGAAAACAAAAAAAAAAATCAATGTACAGTCTAAACCTAAGTTCACCGTAACATAAAAGCTGACAATGCTTGTTTGGAATGTTTCCTGTTATTCCTTTGTAACATACCAGTAAGCATTGTGTAATTTATTACTGTTGTTAATCACAGTTCTAAAGAGGTAAATCTTGTATTCGGTATTTTTTAGAAACACTTATCCTCTTCCTTATAGGCCACAGGTTCAATTCCTGTAAAGTTAATAAATTTTATCCAAGCATTGTCCACCGTATACAATTCTGTCTCTAATATCCTTAATTGTATCAGTGGAGTACCTCCCACAGTGAAAACAAATTCTATTCCATTATTTCTAACAATCCCTTATTGGTTTTTTAAAATTTAGTATTTCTGATTAAACTTCTTTGTGTTTATTTTCATGATTCTGTTCTATAATTCTTTTTACTAATTTTTTTATCATACCTATTACTCCTTTTTAAATAGGTTTGTCTAAACAGATTTCCAACTATTTGTTGTATTTATGGATTTCTTTTTCCATTTGTTTTTAATGTTTTATTGACTATAATTCTTTTTGATGCAGAATTAATGATTGACAAATAAAGTTTCGAAAATAATTTTTTACTGAAAGTAATTGATGTTGTGATGATTTTTTTTTTTCATAACACTTTTTTCAAACTTTTTATGTTGATCTAAAATAGAGTTCTGCCAAAACCTCCTCTCACTGCTTCTTTACTTTTTAAGGAGTCATGTTTTATTTATCATAATTTTGTTTATCTACTTAAGCAGTTTAATTAATAAATAGGGGTGACCGTTTTTTATTTACCTTATATACCTAAAATATCCTGAATCTAAAATTTCATCTCTCTCTCCTCTCCTCCTCTCTCTCTCTCTCTCTCTCTCTCTCTCTCTCTCTCTCTCTCTCTCTCTCTCTCTCTCTCTCTCTCTCTCTCTCTCTCTCTCTCTCTCTCTCTCTCTCTCTCTCTCTCTCTCTCTCTCTCTCTCTCCCTCTCACTCTTTCCTACTATTCCTTATATTTCACTAAACGTATCGAGACTTTTTTGTTTATTAAAAGAATAAGAATTACATCTAAAAATTCTTCATATAAGTTTTAATGATAGTCATAATCATCAAACGTCACTACAACCCATCTAGGCCCTGGCCTCGTCAGTTTTTATTTGTTATTTTTTACTTTTATTCTGCACGTACTGTATATTTTTTCGATCGTATTCATTAAAGGAAGATTACCTTTACATATGGTTTAAAGACTAAATTCCTAGGAAACAATTTTACCTTTCGAATAACAAAAAAAAAAGTTGCTTCATTTCTTTTCAAAAATAGTTACTGATGTCCTATTGGTGGTCGTTCTGTTTGCCAGGACCCAATCCCAGATTCAATATATATTGTATCGGAGGGCGCCTTCAAAGGACTTCATTACCAAACCTCAAACATCGCCATATACAAAGGGCTCAATAAAACAACCCTTTATATACCTGGCCCTTTGCTAGGATTGCTCTGTATTGGGTCTTATTTTTTATCATTTGTTGTTTATTCCACTTTGATCCGGTCCCAGATTTCTTCTTACCTTTTTTTTTTTGTCAGAAATTCTTCGTAGTAATATAAAGATAAGTTGTTTTGAAAATGTATGAAACATGAATCACTGAATTAGAAGAGTACTTCCGTAACATACAATAAACATATATTCTATCATAATTCTTGGGCAAGAGACCCAGGGCTCTTAAGTTTGTACCTATCCTAATGTGTTCAGAAAAAAATTTGGGTTGAGCCAGGAAACTTACCATATCTCGACCGTGCACAAGGATGACTATTATTTTTCATTATATAAAATGTAATGAATTATATTGTATTATTATACCTAGTGATTTCTTGAATGTTTAATATTTGAGTTATTGGTTACGTGTATACCTACTCATGGTAGTATAGAAGGATAATTCAATATGGAATTAATAAATTATTTGTCGATTTCGTTGTATTAAGTTTATTAGAAAAATATATTTAAATTTTAGACTTTTGTCTACAATTCTAAAAATATACAAACATTCAAAATATCAACAATTTTAAACATATATTATATTTACTATATACCTACATACTAATGCATGATTCATCATAGGCATACAATATTTACAATATGGTTCAGTTCAGATCTGCAGTCAATTAAATGCACACAAGATCTCGTCTTTCTGATCAATATACCCCATCCCATAGAACTTATGCATTCCTACGATCTTTCCTCTTCCTCCTCATATCAGACATTATTCCTTGCTAACAAACATTTAAATACTTATATTTTCAGTACCTCATTGTTACCCAAGATGACGCTTGCTAATTATCTACCTACTCAATTAAATTATATCAAGCTCTTTAATTTGTCCTAACAACAAATATTTTTATAAACTAGATTCCTGTTAGCATATATTTTTGTTACTCTTAATAGAAAAATTTCGTAATTTTATATTACGTTTTGCACAACACGAAAAAATTGGATAAAAGTATTTATTACTTATTTTAATTTTTAGTATTCCCTTGTTTTCTTGATATCATTGTTGCCATAATGTTTTGTTATGGATATGTATTTGTGCAGTGTATCTATAGTTATCTTGTGTAACATTTTTTTCTCTCTAAAATGTAACATTTTGACACGCTCCAGGTATATTGGTGTTGCTCGGTTCGAAAATTGGAAAGTTTCGAAGTTTCCTTTAATTTGACAGTATCCTTTAATGAAATTTCTCTAATCCCTGTTGAAGAGATCCGCTACCACACGTAGCGACAAACGTCTTACTTGGAATCCACATACAAGACTTAAACAACAAGAAACGGCCCTTCGTTATAGACTACTCTAACATTTACTCGACAAACGTTCAAAGCTTCCAATAAATTACTAAGTACTCATTTATATGACAGTTATTAGGCCTATTTTTTATTTATTTATTTTTTTATTTTCTAAAATATTTTCCCTGATTGATCTAATACAGCAGCTGCAAGCGCTGATTGATCGTACACAGCTCACCACCGAACCTAATAACTCACCGGGTGTGGGTCGTAACTCTTGGTTATTGCTGAGTTGCCCAACTCCCCCCCCCCCCCCCCTGATCTGGATAGCTGGGGTACCACACCTCGCGGCGGGTCTCTGCTTTGGCTTGGGGTCAGCGATTCCTTGCTTGTGTAAGTCGGTCATTATCAAATTCCAGGATACCCGACCGATACTGATATTATTCCATCATCCTTCAAGTAGCCAATTCGTAGCTGTACTATTTGAAATACCCTTGAATATGACCACACTGTTGAACTATAACTTTAATGTGAACCAGCTTCTAAAAAGTTTTTTTGACACATGCATACTATAAATTGGATACATACTATAAACCATACTATAAATACATACTATAAACCGAAATTTTAACATTTCTTTCGAAAATGTTTGCTAGGTAAAATAATTAAAAACACTTTTAAATAATCAGTTAACATCTTTTCTTTCGTTACTTGACAATTTTAATATAACTGACAAAGTTGCCTGGTGTGTTTTATAGGGCCTTTAATCCATAGCTCTTCCAAAGTTTATTTATTTTTAATCAATAAAGCTGTAATATCTATTTTATGTATCAATAACGTTATTTATTCAATAGAATCGAAATCCAAGGCGTTTAATCAATATTTAAAAAATTTTCTTTGTTGAGATTTAACATTTATTAAATAACTTTTACCACAACCCTCACTATCGTATATGTTTTATTTAATATTTTAGATAAATAGTCATCTTTTTCAAATTAAGATAACGACACAGGCACTAAAATATGCTACCTCGCTCCTCAAAAAAAACCTTAGAGAACCTGCAGATTCTATAAATTTCTGACATTATCGGTTTCTTCTCGATTATGCCATCGATATTGAGATATATCAAACCGATGAGACCTTGATGGTAATGCCGTTTGCTTATGCCGCCGGTGGCTGTGCAAACACAGAGGCGAGCTAGTAATAAATTAAGGAGGCAGTTGTTTTTCGCTGTTTACGCAAGGGCTACGTAATCCTCTGCCTCTTGGTTCTGTTTGACGTCTAATTCCATTTGCGGGTGTGTATTTTAGGCATCTTTCATCTTCGTCTTGTTTAAATTATTACAAAACTGATTTTACAAGTTTACAAATATTTGTACAGAAATACTAAAATAAACGGTGAATAAATAATCATTCTTGATCTAGAAAAATAAACACATGTAAAAAATAAACGGGAAAGACGCGGAACAGTTGACTCATGTTAGGTACTTTCTTTTTCTAAATAATTGAAACCAAAACCTAAGCTTACCTTATTCTACATGTACATGTTTGTTTAGCCCCATATGAAGATCGGCCTCTCGTGTATATAGTTCATTAAAAATTACAAATCTCTATTCTTTGCGATCCAATGTATTTATTTTACCTATTTCTGAGAAAACCATTTGGTCTACAGGTACAGTTTAGGTATCAGAGTAAAGCTTATTAAATTTCCTCTGAGTTCTTTTCCAAAGATATTTTTGGGAAACCAGCACTTTCGTCAGTATGTACTTGACTGTAACAGAAACATTTCAAATTTTGTGAAAAATTGCCATTCTTTGGAGAGCTGTATCAATTAGTCTATGAAGCTGCCATTAGGTGTAAATAGTCGCAGATTTAGTGTTCTTTAATATGTAAATACTCTACTAGCAATAATCACATAGTTTACGAAATATAATCAAAATACTGAAAATGATGTCAAAATTTTGTGTTTTTTCGAATACAACAAATTTACCCAAGGTTTAGAGGATTGCAAACTATGATATCAACTACCTTTATAGGTCCTAATAACATGTTAAAAAATAGTAGATACGTGCGGTTTTGCGAACTTCAATGTATCGACTGGTCTACTGAACACGTTGACTGCCAAAATCGAGATAACTGGTAGATTGCGTCCTTTTCTAGGACACCAACTACGAGTTGTCTCGTCCTGTTTACTTGCCATTTTTTGTGCAGCAACGATTAAACTCGAAATATATATGTGGTAATATCGATAGATGGCTTCTAAGAACAAAAAATCAATAATGGCTTGCATGAACAGAAAATTTACTAAAAAACGAATAAAAAATATTATTATAAAAATTCATGAGACCTTTTTTTTTTTTTTTTTAAACACATTTTTATGCTTTTTGATGATAACTATGCACTAGAATTTGAGTTTTTAATAATATATTATGATTAAATCAAATTGTCATTTTAGGCCAGATTTCTGAAAATTGCAGTCAATGTGTTAACCAGATATTCATGGTTAGATTATAACCTCTGCTAGAGTGTAAACTGAAATAGACGACGTGGTTTCTGATCGCAAAATTAAAATTAAAGTTTTTACCTATACAACCCGTGAAGGGTACGAAGTTATGTACATGGTAAGGTGTTACTGTTTCTTCACCAACTGTTGTGCATGGAAATAAGATTTGACCATTAAATCGCCAGGTTTTCCCCAATTAAGGTTACTCACTTTATATTGGCTGGGTATTAACCAAGTGGTGTCTCCAGACCCTAGTTAAGGTAAGGCTAAAATAACAGAAAATAATGTTTCTACACGGTTAGCCACTAAAGTTCAAAAACAAAATAATAATAATAATTTAATAATCATTTTGAAAATAAAATGGAAGTAAAATGATCTCAACCCATGATTCAGATAACCGTGTGGTTTAATGCTCTCAATTGAAAATTCTGTGTTCGTTTTCTGTATTAAATTTCCGCTACCTTTTTTTAAAATTAAAATCCCTTAACCATAAACGAGTCCTTCTCGTAATTGTAGTTACGCCGAATGATGATGACTTAGAAAGTATAGGGCTCTTAGGAAACGTTTGACTGCCTTGTATTGCAATTGTTGCTTAGTGGCGAAATCGTAATGTTCTAACGACTACTCTGAAAAACCAAAACATTGAATGGAAGTTACAATTTTGAATAGTGTATCTTATATTCAGTGAAGGCGTTTAGGTTGGTATTGTAACTGATGTAGAAGTGAAAACAATTTTTTAATTTAACATTCTTTATTAATGTGATGCCAATGGGTAGTTCCTCAAAGATTATGCTATTGGATTCTTAATTTAGTTTATTTACATGATTAAATATTGTTATACTAATGTAAATTTCAATTGAAATTTTCATTGTTTATTTCATTTTTAAATGTTTTTCTTTTGTTTAAAACTGTTTTTTACCCATGTTAAAAGTCTCCAATGATTCCGAAGTTAAAAGATTCCTATGAGTACAAACTTAGTGTAAAATCTTCTGAAGCCACCAGAAAGATTCTTGTTTGGGAAAAATACCGTTTCTTACTGGGATGCAACATTTTGGTTTTCAAAGTCACTTAAAGCTAGATATATTTTCTAGGGATTAATTAACGGAATTTATTATTTACCTACATATTCATAAAAGTTTAAAGATTCTTACTGAGAATATTTTGTGGATTAAATTAGTTTATTTAAAATTATTTATTTTTGATTTAAAAAAAAAAAAACTAATGATTTTGATTTTTATTTTAATTCAGAGAAATATTTGAAGACTTTTATATATATATATATATATATATATTATATATATATATATATATTTTTTTTTTTTTTTTTTTTTTTTTTTTTTTTTTTTTTTTTTTTTTTTTTTTTTACACCAATGTGCGAAATTCATAAACACTGTATTTTGAGAGAATAGTTTCTTTCCAGTTCTATCCTAATTTTATTATCTATTTTCAAGCATTAATTCTTAATTCTTTTGTTAGAACAATCACAAAACACCTCAATTATAAAATTACTTCAAACATACTTTATGTATTGTTTAATATAATTTTCTTGTTTTCTATTGTATATTAGTTTCAAGCCGCTATTTTAAGCTATTGATTTCTACCTAGAACTCCATAGAAGTTTTGTATTACCTAGTACAAGAACTTCCACAACAAGCAGCACTATCTGAAATATGGCATCATACATATTTCGAAAACTAGTTGCGGGAAGCAAATTGTACAGGATAATAATCTGCAGTGTCCATGATGCCTAAGGCCCTAGGGATCTGAACGTACATTAAAATTAGATGTTACTCTTCTAGAGATATTGTACGTACGAGAAAATGGATTCTTATTCCAAGAAATAAAATAAAATAAATGATATACCATGTATATTTAAATTGAATTTATATATAAATTCGATATTCGTGTTTCTATTCATAGAACAAAAAATTGCAACTTTTGACTACTAATATCTAATGTATATGTGATAGTAGTATCATAATTATATTATAACAATAATACGCTATTATTTCCATATAATTAAAATCATTCCTAAATTAAATTTTAGAAAACTGGTTTTTAAGTTATTAAAGATTAATTTTTTGCAGTATCAATACGAATAAGACGAACGATTTACTTTTTGGTCATTTAAAAAATGGCGCTTGAAGTGCTACGAATAGAATTTTTATTATCTGTAGTGAATAATACGGTTGTTTTGTCTTAAACTAGTGTTCTGCTATCGTTAACTGAATACCTGAATACCTATAGCACGGATGATTTGTGCATTATTGTCGGTGATTTCAAGGAGCGGTGCTTCTCACGGCTGAATGGCGATCTTCACTAACGGGTCGGAAATTTTTAAGTCTTTATTTATTCACTTTTCCATATTATATATATTCACTCCGAAACAGTTTGTTAAGTCGAGAAAATGTATGATAAAACGTATTCCGTTACTCTGCGGGCGAACGTTTTGGACTAAGGGGCCAGCATTGGCTATCCCCCAACGCAGTTCTGTGTGGTTGGTTCCTCTCCCTGTTTACCTCCTGTCAATTTGTTATTTATAATTAATTAATACTGGTTATTAGTTTCTATTTTTTTTATTTGTTTGTACTATTTAAAATGTTAGTCATGAATAAAAGTTTAATAAAATACATAGTATTATATATATTTTTCTTTGCCTTCTCTAGGTAATGTTTATTATCTATTTATCTTTTATATAAGATGTGAGTGATAGATACCTGTATAGCTTTATTATTTAAACCTATTAAAGGTGATAATATTTTATAATACAACTTTTTTACGAACATAATAAAAAAAAAAAAGTGTTGAATAAGAATCATTATACTTATGAAATAATGATTGTACTCTATTAATTAACATTTTCTTATTACTGTTATTAAATGCTGAACTGGAGGTATTTGGGGAAGAAGGGGTTATGTGAAAAAACACAATTCAATTTTGAGTAATTTATGCTTGAAGTTTTTTTTTTTTATATTTCCCTTTAGCAGGAAAATCTTTCATATTTCATTTTTTTTTTACGTAACTACAGGCTGCGAACCTAATCTAGGCAAACTTATAACATCATTATTAATTCTTCAAAAATCGCGAAATAGATGTTAACCTGTTTGGGTACGCACAGACTCTGTACTGACTCTAACGTTAATATGCTATCTTGACACACACTCTGCCTCCTTAGCTGTTTTTATTATTTTTTTAATTGCATTATTCATAGTAAAAACCTTTTTAAATTTTTAAAAAAGCTCAAAAATTATGTTTTCTTATTACTAAATTTGTTCAGTTGTAGAATTCAGTTTTTTTTTTCTCAGAAATAGGGTAATTATTGGATTTTATTGTAATAATATTTTGGGGTGCAGTTTATTTTTTTTATGGAAGATTATATATTTTTTCAGGTTAACATTATATAATAGTTAAGATGGTATTAAATTGATTTGTCACATTTTAAATGAAGTATAACTAATTTTTCTTTTCTTTTCAGTATAGGAGGAAGTTTGGGCTTATAATTGATTTCATTCAATATGCTCTTAATTACAATTATCTCAGTATTGAGCGATTATTGAAGCATTCAGGTGAAGAATGCGATCCTATCAGGATGAAGTTCATTAACTAATTTTTCTTTTCTTTTCAGTATTTCCTCATTATTTCATCCAATCGTTTCTTATTTCTGTAGAAAACAGGGTAATAGATAGTGGATGTAATCTAAATTAATAATACACTGAAGCATTTTTGTGTCTATTTTCTTTAATTACTGTATTAAAGCTCAAATCTAGGATTGATTGTAAGCTAATATTGAAAGATTAGGTGCAGAAATAAAATTTGTATGGTTTTCTGTAATTTAGTAATACTAACAACCTTGGAAAACCTTATTCCATTTATAATAATATAAATTATAGAAGAAGTAGACGCTCCAAAAAATTGAATTTTTAATTCTGTTATTTATAGTATTCATGAGCGAAGTCTTGAATATGTACTGTCCGCATAGGAGATTCAGAAGTTATATAACAGGAAGCAGTAATATACTAGGTTGAGCTAATAATGAAAGATTAGGTTAATAATGTATGAACACGAAACTGTAAATAGACGCTCCAAAGTTGAATTAATATTAATTTTAGATGAATTCACTTATTAAGGTAAGTGATTAGCAGCAATGTCAGGTTGAGTAAAGAGATTGCCAAAGTAGCAAAGAGTAAAAATAACTTCTACTACGTATTATTACACTATGAGCAAATTCACTTATTGCCACTTCAATAACAGGTGCGTTTAAAAAATTTAGAAAGAAAAAAATCTACTACCACCTCTGTAACACTGTGAGTAATAAAATTGAGTTTAAGAACAATGTTAAAATACATATTTTCAAAGCCGTATAAGTAAAAGTTGTTTACCTTTAGGCAAGCACAGAAGCTGTGTAATAGTGGCTAAAATGAAGTATCTTCTAAGATTTGTTGGTGGAACAAGAAGAGTCCTTACTGGAAACAAGACAATGTCTTATGAGAACCTCATTAACAAAAAATCGATTTTCGTTTTTTGACACCGATATCTCGGTCTAATAATAAATTGTCATTAAAAAATAATTATACATAAATAAAAAAAAGCAACATCAAAATTAGTTAATTACTATTCAATGTACATAAATATAATTTATTCCTCTATTTTTGTATTTGGTAATATAAACATTTCAAAAGTATTAACTAATACAATAGTCCTGCAATCTAGCTGCATTTATATCTGGCTTCAGCTTCAGCAGTTTTAAATCTTAATCCTATCTCTTCATTTCCTAAGTCTTCAAGTAAATAAGATTCGGCTTGTAGTTGTAACGTTCCATTTTTTTAATGAGAATTGTTTTAAATTATGTTCCAAGCAGTGTTGATCTTATATATAAACATTGATGCCATTAAATATAAAAAAAAGTAATTTTTTTATCATTAATGTTGAGAATCGTTGAATAAAATTACATACTAAGGTATCATAATGATGTCTTTAACATCGGCGTTATCGGTTTCTAGAAATTCCTTTTGCATACAGATTCTTTCCTTAAAAATTACAATGATAGATTGATTTAAAAACCTCGTATCGTTATCAGCCGTAACTTTATTTTAACCTATTATTTTACATTAAAATAAAAATAAAAATTGAGCAATTGAGTAATGTTCGGTTTGTTATGAAGGTTAAACTCAGACTGGCACTTAAGGCAAAATAACCGCAAAATTTAATAAAAAAATTCCTTGTTCAATTGTCGAGACGACCTTGTACCATATTTATAACTATGGCCGGATTTGTACATATTCATATTTTTTCTGTTTCATTATGAAATATTTTATTTTCTTTTTAGCCGCTTATCTACATAAATCTCATTGAAATGAAAGGATATGAAAATGTATTCTTTTTTCTGAAACGTATTGTCCCCTAAGAATAACGCAATGTCATTGTATAAAAAATGCGTTTTTTTAAATACATATTATGAAATTAAATAACACGGATATCTTGAACTGCGTGAAACACGTCTCTTTTCTGGAATTAGCTTTGTTTTTATCGTATACTGCCGGCGCTGGATAGCTACAGTTCCTACAAGACACCCAGATCCATTTCTCTCTTTTTCATTTCTTCTCTTTTTATTTTTAATAAGGTCACGTGCATCGTAGTTGAGGATCTGGCTTAAAAATTCACGAGTTCGTATCCTTTTAATACTTCTCTTCAAATAATAAATATGATATTCATTATTGTTTATACTGGCAAACTTTCCTACCTCTAAAACATTATTTTTTATCGCAGTAAGTAATAATGACAATATTAAAATCTTTGATGGTTTTGTGATTTGCTAAGTATTCTTTACATTTAAGGAACATCAAGTAATTAAACAATTTTTTTAATGAGTAATATATATATTTTTTTTTATGTTAATATGTATAAAAATTGTTTTGATAGCTACCTGCATATTAATAAGCACATATATTTTAGAATTAATGAACTATTTGCAACTTATATTAAAATATTCTCTGCCCCACATACATAAAACGGAAATCTCAGTAAGAACAGCCGCTACCCAATTAATAGCTCTTTTTAAATATATTCCCACTTGGGATATGGTAATTAAGTTGACGATTTCATAGAAATAAATGCCTTTTCCAATATCAATAACCCCGCTAACATCCAAGTTTGCGACTTAATAATCAATTGTAACTTAATTTAACCCAACAATAAATAGGAGCCTCATTGAGATGAACCCTTTGCTTCTCCGACTCGACGGCCCAACCCAAGATACATTGAAGGGAAATCAATCTTTAATAGGTACATTAATAGCTATATCCTACTTACTTGTTCCGGAATTACAAAGGAAACTTCATGCCTAATTGTGTTAATCCTTCTTAACCATCATCTTCACATAAAGTGATAATGATTTTAATTAGTCCTTTAAATTTTGAATACTTTATTTGTATTATTTCAGTTCTAAGTCTCCTTTCATGAGATTTTTGTCTATTAATATTAATGCAATTTGTTTTCTATGTTTCTCTCCAGTACTTTTTTTCTCTTTCTCTTCTGTAGTAACCCTGCAAAAGAGGCGTTTATTTTAAAATTGTTAAAAAAGCATATTATATGCATACAATGTTTTTTTAAGTATCAGAAACTGTCAGCTAAAAATTAAAATAACAAAAACTGAATAAAAAAAATAGAAAAAAATAATAATAAAAAATAACTGAGAATAAATAAAAAAAAAAATAAAAAAAACATTTCGAGTGTTAATATATTGTAACACTATTAAATCTTCATAACTGTTCAATTAGTCTTTCTGTTGGTTTAAAATATTGCTATATTCCAGAAGTTCCTTTTTATACTCCTGGTATAAAGATTCTTGTTGGAGAGGCCATATACCCCCTTCCATTAGAGAAGCACTAACTAATTTATGTCTCTCGTCTTCGTATATGGTAAGTGGCAGTCATTTAAAATGTGCAAGAATGTTTTTGGAGTTGGTTCGTCACATTTACTAGAGTCTGTTTATCGTAGGTGAAATCGTTTCAGGTAATGGTTAGTTGGTCCGTTTTCTGTAAGTAATTGAGTTAGTTAGGGGTTGGGTTCTTTTGGGCATTTTATAGTTTTGTAGAGTTATATCAAGTCCTCAATCAAGTCAGTTAGTATGCAGTTAGTATTAGTCCAGTACTTGTTATTGTACAAAATATGGTATTATATAATTCATTAATATTCCATTATTATTATTATTATTTTTTTTTTTTATTGGTTTAGAGTGCTGTCAATGGATCTCGTTCTCCGGTCAAATGTCGGACCAAGGTAGTGTACAATGTCTGTGGAACCAGTGTGTTGTCAATGTAAACTGAACGGCATGCTTCGTCTCGAAGAGTTAACGTAATGATTTGCAATCATTTATTCTAGTTTCCCAATGATTATGCAGGCATGCAGTTTTTACTATGTTGTTGCGGATGATGCGTACGAGTTGGAATTTTGGCTTTTTAATTTGATATTAAGTGGCAAAATGAAGAAAAATGCTTATATATAATATATATATATATATATATATATATATATATATATATATATATATATATATATATATATATATATATATATATATATATATAATATATAATATATATATATATATATATATATATATATATATATATATATTTATATATATAAGAAAAAATATTTATAAAATCATATTTATAGTATAAAAAGTATTTGAATTGTTATTTACTGTCTTAAATTGTGTTCATACTTCTTAAATGTTTCTCTGATTAAAGAAAATTACCTATTAGTTCGGTCTTGCTGATATTAGGAAATAAAAATTATTAAGTTTAACTTCGCTGTATGCCTCAGTATTCAACGTACGTGAACACTGGATAGGTTATTTTCTTGTGGCGGAATAATAAGGCAGATTCCAACTCATATTATTTTATTAATATTTATCTTATGGCGCGATAGGCGCATGAAGCTGTTCTTGCGCTGCTCCACACCCTTCCTCCAATCGTCCTGATCAGCTGCGCTGCGCGCCTTAAATAATATCTTAGATAGTTTTAGGTCCTCTGACACCATCGAATCATCTTCACATTGGCCTTCCTCGAGGTCTCACTCCATCCGGTCGATCCCATAGTCTGCTCTCCAACCTTCTCCAGCGACCCTAACTTTGGAATTCCCAATGGGATGTGGTACGTTTTATGACGGATTTCGATAGAAAATAAAATTTTGAATCGATTTTATACCAGTGAATTTTTTAATCCGGGGCACCGTTTCGCTGTAAATCGCTAAAAATCATTTTAAGAAAATAAGCAGTCTAAAACTGGGATTGCAAAAATAAAATAGACTTTGAACAAAAATATGGAATTAAGGCCTTCCCGCGACTGGTACAACGAGCGGTGAGAACAGGTCGACTTGGAAGGTTTTCCCCGAGAACCGGAAGTTATCGAAATCCGTCGTAAATATACCACATCCCATTGAGAATTCCAAAGTTAGGGTCGCTGGAGAAGAACTGGAGAAGGTTGGAGAGCAGACTACTGAAAAAAATACTTTATTTGACGTAGTTAAGATCCTTTATAGAGTTTCGTTTTAAAATTTCAAAAACTGTGTAAAAAAAAAAAAAGAAAAAAAAGGGGGGTGGCCATCGAATACTGAACACCCTGTGAGTATATATATATATATATATATATATATATATATATATATATATATATATATAATAATAGATTAATTTAACTTCAATGAATTTAATTTAAAGGAGATATAAATTATATGAACATCTATTGTAATTTCTTCTATCGTTACCAATATGAAAATTATTTTTACTTTTTATTTAATAACTTTTTACAAGAAATATATTAATTTCATAAGAAAATTAAATTAGTTGCCCGATTCCGGTACTTAAATTGACTCGAAACCTAAAGCTACATTTAGGGGCAAAATCAAAGGGCAGGCTGATTATTATTAAACCGTGGCACTCTTTTGATATCAGTCGCCTGGAAGTAATTCTCCGGGGGTGGGAATTTATTCGACCGGGTTATATCTCAATTAGTCTTATCGGAAATGCTTAAATCGAAGAGTAAAATTATTTTATAAATTAAATTTTCTGTAATCGATTTAATTTTGTTTAAGAGCTGTACAAATGAGCCAATTTGTCTAATATTTTTATGTTTTTGTATAGAAATTAAACCCGAACAAACTATTAAGGTCAAATTAGGATACGAAAAGAATCACACCAAAATGTACAAAAACAGTGAATTAAGCATTATTGAAAAGAAAAAAAAAACAAACGCTATAAACAAAGAGCTCCGATTGCAGGCAATAACAGAAGTGATTCACTTAAAACGGTTTCACTAAACATTTCCGGTTTCTTCTAGTAACTTTTCTAACGAATTATTGCCACAACTTTGGAACAATGTGAAACTAGACAAACGTTCAAACCTTCTGATTAATTATAAGGGACCCATTTACATCGCAGTAGTTATTATTTGGACAAATTGAGAGTTGATGTTAGGGGCCCCAACTGAACCATTCAATTCTTCTTGTATCAAATCCTTACAATCCAAAATCCTCGAAAAATCCTAAATTTGTCTCAAACAAACTTATCCATAAATATTTTAATGTACCGTATGTTACTGATTTAGCCCACACCAGGTACCTGTCATTTCATAGTAAGCTCCGTAACCATACGAATACACTAGTATTTCAGCTTGCTTCCCATTCTAATACCCTTCGAGAAATCTGAAAACAAGATGATCTCGGGACCTTCAATAATGAAACTTTTCAGAAGTGCTACCTATTGGTTGTCATGACATTTAGGTATTGTGTTCACATTTAATAGATGTAATTTTATTTATTTATTTATTATTTTATTTATACTGATGTAAATTTCAATAGATAGCTATAAAAGAAAATAATAAAATTAAACTTCGAGACAGAAATTCCTTAAAATGTATCTGTGTTACAGGACAAGAAGAAAAAAGTAAAATATATACGGGATGTAACAAAACAAGAAAAAAAAATTGTGTTTTTAATTATAACACACTGGGAATTCTTATTAAGAAATATTACTATTTACAAGTATACGTATAATTTATTTATTATATTTTATATGTAGACTTATATATATATATATATATATATATATATATATATAAACAGAGCACTGGTGAGGAAATATATGTATATATATGCATATAATACACACACACACACACTCACACAAACATATACATACATATCCTCACCAGTGCCCTGTATATATATATATATATATATATATATATATATATATATATATATATATATATATAAAGTTGTTTACGCGAAGAAGCCATTCACATTGATTAATTGAAGGGTGGGCTCTAATTGAGAGGAGGCGGAACGGAACGAAAATATATCGTTGATAAAACCCTGTGGTCGATGATGACGTCAATCGTGGGCGGGTAGGAGCTGCTTTGATATGTTTACCTTGCCCGTTGAGTATCATTGGTATTTTATCAAGATTGGACATTTTTTCAGGAGAATAACTTATTATAACGTATATTATAATTAAGGCCTTGGCCGCAGTAAATCTTATTATCCCTTCTGACTTCAGACGATTTATCAAAATGTTAACTAAACTGCTCATAAGTGGAGCACTTAAGTAATTTAAGATATTTTATAAATAATATTCAAAACGTGTGAAAAGTTTTTCTTCTTTCATAAGCATTTCTACAAAAACTATGTTAGTTAACCTATAACTACTACCATAGGTCAAAAATGACTCGACCATAAAATAAAAATTAAAGCTTCTCTGGGTTTTCGGCTAGACAGACAGCGTGTGTCTTATTAATGTTTTGGGGTCAGTTTTGACTCCTAATAGTGATTACGTTATAAAAAAGTTGTGTAAACTTCTTAAAGTGATATGGCTAATGAGGGTTTGGTTGTGGATGGTAGGCCTTATAAGGATTGGGTGGCTTATATAAATGAAAATAGTGAAAATCAGAGCACTGTTTCCACATGAATATGAGGATCTAATATGCAATTACAGTGACGAGTCTTTTCGAATTTGTTCTCGTAAGTGGAACTTGTTGAAGAAAGAGGGTTGGCATACGTTGGAACAATGAAGAGAAATGAATCGGAGATTCCCGAGCATTTAAATATATATATATATATATATATATATTTCCAAATATTCCCTTTCTTGGAAACCCCACATAGCTCAAATCACCCGACGATCGATTGGCATCCTAAAATTATTCCACCGTTCCCGACACCTACTTCCTCTATCCACACGTAAACTCTTAGTATCCTCCCTCATATCCAATTCGACTATGGATGTGTGATTTATGGTGGGCTCTCGATGATACTGGAAGATAGATTAAAGCGTATCATGAACTGTTTCATAAGATTTGTTGTTGGAACCTCGAGACGCTCCCATGTGTCCCATCTCTACACCGAGTTAAATTGGCTTTCCCCTTCCTTCCGTAGAGATTACTTCCTTGGTACATTCCTCTTCCAAGTTATTAACACACATCACCCTCCGTATATTCACAATATCCTACATTTCAAGTCCTCAATCCAATCATTGCATACAAGGTCCCGTCTCTCCGATCTCTACACCCCATCACAGAACTACTGCTTTCCAACGTTCCTTTCTTGCCCGCTCCGCTATTCTTTGGAATTCTCTTCCTCCTTCTATTCGTTATACATCCTCCCTCGGAACATTTAAAACACTCCTCTTCCACCACTTTTCCTCCCTCCAGTCGGATGCTATCTAATTATATAGATGCTTTAATGAATTTCACCCCAAGTATATCATTTATAAAAGTTTAGCTTGTTTATTTTAATGGTAGAGAAAACATTATCATTTGAGGATTTTTTATTTTCATTTTTATTTTTCATCATCATTTTTTGTTTTTTTTTTCATCCTTTACTCGATGTAACATCAGGAATCTATTATTTAGTCAATTTCTTACATAATATTTTTTTTTTTTTTACTGATTGTAAAGATAGTTCATGTATGTAGGTAGTGTGTATGTGTTTATATATGTGTATATATTTTTTTTTTTTTCATTTTATTACTTATTTTATTGTAAAATTGTTTTTACTTTTTATGATCTTATTATATGTTATCTAATTTATAATCTCTAGGCCAGATATAACTTATGGTCTGTTATGTAACTATTATTCTTAAGGGACTTTGTCCCAGAATAAAATTTCTTTTTTATTCTTTCTATTCTATTCTATTTTTTTTTTTTTTTTTTTTTTTTTTTTTTTTTTTTTTTTTTTTTTTTTTTTTTTTTTTTTTTTTTTTTTTTTTTTTTTTTTGTAGAAGAGAGGGGGCTACCCACATTTTCCCTATTATTTAAGATTTTGAATTACTTTATTTTTTAGAATAAGCAAAATATTTGGTAAATTGAAAAAGAGGAAGTTTTTTTTTTTTTCATTCTTTTTTAAATGAAATTATGTTCTTTGGAAAGTCTAAAATAAATTATTTCTACTTTATTTGTATTTTAAAATGTGTATCGTTTGATGTGTATTCAATAAAAACAAATTATTCACAATTTTTTAATTTTTCTTATGTGGGTCAATAAAGACTAAGAATAAATGGTAGTACTTGTGTAAGTTTCAAACATGGTGCTTAAATACATAATTACTATTCAATTAATTATATTTTATATGTTGAATATCAACAATTTACGTGATGTTTGCTAATGCTTGTATTGCTTAGATTATTATTGTTTTTTGCACATTTTATTATTATAATTCAACTCTCATACGTATTATTCTTTTTAGTACGATTCATTTAAATAAAATAATAAAATATATTTATGGGTACATCGTAAACTATCGCTATTGCTGTATGTTTTTTTAATGTCAAATCGTTTCGTTTTTATTAATTGCCTTAGGTTCTGACTAGATTTCTATCGTTGCAGGTTTTCTTTCTGTGGCTATAAGATAAGCCAATAAATCGATCGTTTAGTTTGGAATGGATAAAATAAAAATCAAATATATATGACCATGTCCGAGAATGGCGAAAAGGTACAATTAGTATGGAATGTGAAAGCTGACAGTGTCGCAATGAGCAGTGGCTGGTTTCGATCGCTTGTTAGTAAATCACACTCCCCGCTCCTTCCCAAATGTATTCTACCACAATTCTTAGTTTTCGTCAATATGATTTTATTTCATATTTGTTTCTTGGGTCATTCGAGTATTTCTCCGTGTGGTTGCGCTCTCATAAACTTATCGATCTTAAGTTTATTGAGCATTTTCCTCAACAGTATGTTCAAAAACAAAAAAAAATATTTTGATTTTAAAAGTTATATAGGTAACGATATTGAAACCAGGGTGCTTCTTCCCTTGAAATTTCAAATTCAAACAAATGCCTATCCTTTCATAGCAAACTCCATAACGATTCAGATCCACTAGTATCACAACTTGCGTCACATATTTTTCCAAATAACCCTTCGAGACGTCTGAAAAAAAGAAAAGATTTTACTTTTACAATATAGAATTTTTATAAATGCTACCAATGTGTAGCTGCTTTTCAAGCAATCGACTTAATATTATTTGCATTATCATCACATTTACGTGATGAAGTTATTTTATTTTTTATATTGTACACAGTTGTGAATTTCAATAAATAGCTTTAAATAAATTTAAATTCATTGATAGGTTTTTTTTGTAACCTTACCGTTGAAAATACAATTTTTAAAGTGATTGATATATTTAGGGTAAAAATGACAAAAATATATGATTTTAAACCTTTATTTACCTATTAATAATTATATTAAAAAAAAGTATAGTCATAAGAGCACTCAAAAAAATATAACAGTAATTAAAAAAATTGTCACCAGCAGGAATGTGTATGCAATGGATTTGCTACCTCGTGTTATAAAAATAAAAATTATAAAATTTTATTCTGTAAAAATAATTATAAATCGAAATGCCCGAGTGCGATAAATATTATAATAATGGCAGAGAGGTTAAGAAATAATTATTACTATCCTCTAATTATTGGAAATTACCAATCAATTAAATTTAAATTTAAAGTAAATTTAAAATTTACGAAATTAAGGAAGTAATAATGTTTATATCTGCCTCTAGTGTTCATTAGTTTCATACTTAATTTCGATGTGGGGTAGGTCTAATGTAATTTTGAATAACTGTCATAAATCACTTAAATTTTGTAACTTATTTTTTTTTTTAAATAATGCTTGATTTTCTTTTAAAAATGAATACACCAGAATATAATGAAATAAAAACATTCGATTGGGTTAAATGGTGGAATTATTTTTTGTCAGTTTATAATTTAAAAATAACACAATCGTCCGAAATCTGCCCTGGTTTGAGTACGTATATTAACAATTCCTTATCTCTACATTAATTTAACAATAAATAAAATATTGATATTCAGCTATACATTTCGTACTATTTTTTCAGGAATCATTCTAACTATTTGCAAGATCTTTTCATAAATGGGATCTTAAAAATAAAATATTTGGAACATATCTCAAACACCAATTTACAGCATTGTACCTCAAATTTCTTAGTGTACCCAGTGTTAGTAGAGACTTAGTTATATTTAAAGAGATGAACAGATAAAGATTCTATTTAGTGCTGTGTTCTAGTCTTCGCTAAGTAAAAGTAGACGTTACTTTAAATTTTTAATATACTAGTTTCATTCACCCGTGTCTTTAATTCTTAAACATCAGTGTTTCCCGTAGAATTAATGCATTACTTTTACTCATCTGGGAGAGCTCATTGTATAACTGACGATAGTAGGATCATCAACCACAATCCTAAGCTTTGCTCTACGCTATTATTAGTTACGTAACTGTGAAATATGAAAGAAATAGTTAGGTTAACATCGCAAATAGCGAAGGAGATTACCGAACGAACGGCTGGTAGAACCAGGATCATTTCTTAACATCAGGATTACTTTCTACTTCTATTGGCTGAAGAAAAACTCATGAAACAAATTATCCTGAGAAAACCGGATGTTACTGCGGTGGTTTCTAGATAGATTATTTTGAGATAGCCCGGAAATATAATCGTCTCTAGTTTTATCAATGAACTCTTGCGGTAATACGTATTTCATCCGCTATATATTCTAGGTTTTTTACTTATAAAATGCTGCACTTCTGTTTGAAATTCATATTTTTATTTTTGTCTGCTGCTGGAAATTATATTTATGTTAAAACACAGCTTGTAATATTCTAAAATTATGCTCTTAACTGTTCAATGCTCCCATTAGACTTATTTAGACAGTGATTTGATCCATTTGGACATTCAGAGTTGAACTATGGGACTCCACTAAATGATTCTTCTCCTATTCAATCCTTACCATACAAAATTCTTCGTAAAATTCTGAATGCTCCTTATTATGTCACTAACAATTCCTTCCATAAAGATTTTAATGTTCCATATGTTGCTAATTTGGCCCAAACCAGATACATATCTTTTCAAAGTAAACTCCATACACACTCGAATCCACTTGTCTCCTAACTTGCTTCACACTCGATTCCCGATAACCCAGTTGGGCGAGAGTACAGAAAGTTGTGGGTTCGAATCCCGCCTGGGGAGATTAAATTTTAACTCTTGGCGAGCCCACGAAATAAATCTAGATCTTCACTCCCTGGCTAGAATAGGTTGGTAACCTCAAGGATAACCCGTCCTTCCCATCGTTGGACAGAAGGATATCAAGCCCAATAAACAGCAAACGGTAATTATGATATGTATAAAATAAAATAATTGCTTGATTGGAGCTCTTGTAGACATAAATAGAAAGAGGAGTATAACTGTGAAAAATTTAAATTCTTCGAAACCTCTTTGTTATACTACTATTGTGATAAATAATTATTTTATCTTATTATGAGGTAAGATCAGTCAGCCTTTTTTTTTTTTTTTTTTTTTTTTTTTTTTTTTTTTTTTTTTTTTTTTTTTTTTTTTTTTTTTTTTTTTTTTTTTATTTATTTATTTTTTTTTTATTGACTATTTTAATTGTGCAATTAGAGCGAGATTGGATTCAGTAAACCGAAAACATGAAAATCAATTGAGAAATAAACATTAAAAATCTTTTATATTTTTTCCTCTTTCGACTACCAGGTTACTGGACTAATACTTTGTAGCGTTGTAGCTCGTTTTTTACTGAACATAAAAATATTAGTACAAATAAAAATAAGTATACCTTTCTCAGTGAAAAATAAATGAAACAAACTATTGGAGGAAACGGAATTATCACGAAATAAACAGAGGTGTGTGAATTTATATCTCCGTTCAATGTTTTATCCAGGATTTATAAACGATTGTATTGTCTCCACCCTTCCAGTGTCCTTAATTCCTTGTGTTTTTATATGTATCTTATTATATAATCGTCATCATTAAGCTGCGGCTTTTGCTATTCCAAAAATGGGTCTTTTAGTAATAAATTTGAAAGGCAATAAAAAAAAAAAAAAAGCAAAAAAACAAATAATAATAATATTCCGAAACCGCTTGAATAGCCAAAGCGTAGGCGGACTCGATAGACTTCGTCATGAGGCCGAATCCATTTTAATGATATATAAGAGCACATTTTCAGAAATTCGTGTCATTCTTTCCTCTAGAGAATATATATTTTTAAAATTCAGATTTTAAAATTCCTGAATTCGTATTAGCGTCATTTTTGCTTTATTTATATTTTTTTTATCCTGAAGGTGGCTGGACGAGACATCTGATCCCTGGGATTATAGTGACTCTTGATCCCCAGAAGAGCCTGGGAGGCCCTACTACATTTTAATTGGGAGTGTGGGGGCGAGGACATTGTTCTCTGGTTGGCTGCCTATTGATTACCGCCCTTCTATAATCCTCCTCCCATGGGAGTCACCTTGGAAAAAATAATTGTTTTATTTTTTTAAATTTATTAAATTACACAAATATACTATTAATATGTTTTTAATTTTTCCCTATGTTTAGCCAATTCAATCATTTTTATAATTTATTTATTGCTAATAATTGAAATTTATTTTTCAGGTGAGGATCTCATAAGGCTTCAGAAACATCCTATATGGAAGTAAGTTTGAGTTTACAGTACCGTCTCAATAATCCGTAATGCCAAAGGAGCAAGAGTATATTACTAATTATCGACATTTTCGAAATAGTGGAAACTATAGATGGTTTAAAAAAAAAAAAGAAGGAAGAATTCTATTTTACGAGATTATATGTATTTAAGGCGCGGTCTGTATATCGCGGCTGTAAGACGGCTGAGTTGTATTGCAGTGCATTGTATTATTTATGTCACCCAAAAGGCAGTCTGTCGCGGCAACAAGCGGTACAGAAATACATAATTGCCGAAAAACGTTCACGGAGCGGTAAATGTTTCATTGTATACGTAAAGTATACGTGTATACGTAAATAAACCTGCTTCGTCAGGTTTGTCTTCGGTAGTCCGAGGCGTTCCCATGTTTCCCACCTCTATTCCCAACTAAATTGGCTCTATCCCACTTTCCTTAAACAATATTTCCATGGAACATTCCTATACCAAATTATCAATACCCTCCAACCTTCTTATATTTACAATAAGCTCCAATTCAGCTGCAGTCAATCCAACAGAAACGCTCCTTCCTTTTCCGCTCAACAATCCTCTGGAACTCCATCCCTCCTCACATCAGACAAGCAAAATCCCTGAAAACATTCAAATATTTATATTTCCAATACCTCCTTCTCATCCAGACTGACGCTTGCTAACTATCCGAAAATAATTGAGATTCCTCTTAATAAAAATTTAACTTTCCATGAATATACTATTGTTACAAATCACGGTAAAATGTTATCTTCTTTTCTTTTCTCTTTATTTAAAGATTCTTCTATGTACATAGTGTCGTATTATTGTTTTTCATTTTTGTAGCTCATTATGTCTCTAACCAGATTTAATTTAGTTATACAATTATCTGTTTGGGACTTTTGTCCCATAAAATTATTTTTCTATAAAGTATTAGTTTTACACCCTAGTATTTGTTAAATTCATTGATTTCACTCACTCACCATAAATTTCTTGTCTGTGCCCATATTTTCACCCCATCTCTTTCTATTCCTCTGTCAAAAATCTTGGGATTATTTTTGACCAAACTCTCTCCTGGGAACCTTAGAATGCCCAAATCTCTCGTCGATCTATTGGTATAATTTAGCTACTCCATCGATCCTCCCACCTTCTTCCACGGTGAACACGGAAGTTCTCAGTTTCTTACCCCTTATTCCCTAATCTTGACTATGTGAGGCCTTTTGAGGACAGATTGAAGCGAATCATGAAATGCTTCCCATGTTTCTCAGCTCTGTTCCGAATTGAATTGGCTTCCTTTTTCTTAATTATCCATTCCTTTTCTTAATTATCCATACCCTACGCGCTTCATACGTTTACAACATGTTTCAGTTTAGAATTCATATTCATTGCCCCTAGATCCTGTCTTTCTGACCAACAAACCTCATCCTATAGAGCTTCTGCTTTCCAACGCAGATACCAAATCACAAGTTCTCCATAGGTAAGATCAATGTAAACATTGAATGAGTTTCAAATTATTGCACATGCAATGAAAAAAAAGTGCTTGAAAAACGAGCTCAGTAACATATGTAGTTTGACTGTCAGTTGTTTTTTCTGTTTTCTGAAAAATTTGTGTGGATGGATGTATGCGGTTATGCAGCTAGGGGACACTTATCTTTATTTTTTTTTGACTTGAAAAGCCTGTATTCTTCACACTGGCTCCCAGCATATTAGAGCTACGTGTCAGTCTTACTCTATTAATTTAAATATACTATTGCTGGACATTGGGGATTTGCAAGAAAGATGTTAAATCTGGAACTGCTCGTGAAATCTTTAGAAGTGGCCAGTGTGCTGTCAAAGATATTAGGTATAGAAGAAATTAACCTCAGAGAATGACCGACAAGTACGTACAATGGCTGAATTCTTGATCCAGGTCGACGACCGAGGCAGTGCCGCCAGGGATCGCTCTCCGCAAGGTCGGGGAGGTAATGAGCTACGGGAGGCACGATCCACGAATCGGAGCAGGTATGCGGCTATAATTTTGGTTGGGGAATGCCTGTTAGTATGACTTTGGAAGCAAAAGGACAACACCTCTCGATTAGGAAGGGTATTAGGAGCAGGAGGTCCGGCGGGATCAAGGACGAATGAGTTAATAGCGTCATTTGGGACAAAAATAAGCAATAAAAAAGTAATGTATGTAGGAAAACTTTTGGTATTAAAAAAAAAAAAAAAAAATTTATTGAAATTTCCAATTGTATACAAATAGACCTAGTATTGTTTGTTTATTTTGTTTAACGTCACTTTATGCTGCTATGGCTATCGGACGATGCTACGGTGGGAGTCCTAAATTTTGCCTATCCAGGTTTAATTAGGATAGGGATCTTTAACGAGTACCTGACATCGCACAGGCTCGGGACCCCCATTTTACGTCCCTTCCGAAGGACGGCATAGCTAAGGATTTTTTACTCCCTTTAAAAAATCCTAAGGTCATCTGCCGGGCTGCGAACCCGCGATCTTGGGGTTAGTAGGTTGCTATGCTAACCACTACACCACAGTGACCCTAGACCTAGTATTAATAAGTTCTATTAGAAGATCCCGAGGCCATATTTTTTTATACGCCTTAGTAGGTTACCTGGAATAGAGTGGGAAGAAAGTTAAGATACTAGAGGATTTGAATGACTATAAAGCTTACTAAAGCTCAACTCTCTATGTCCAAATAAGTATAATTATTGTCATGTAAATGATTTTTTCCTAATTAATCGGAAGGTTTTAATATTACTCAAGAAAATGTTGGAGTCGAAAACGACGGGCAGTTTCTTGTCGTTTTGGTCTTGTACATGGATTCCAAGTAAGTTGTTTGTCCAGATGAAGTCCTGGCTAGCGGATCTGTTCAACGGGGGTTAATGGAATATCATTTGGAAATTTAAACATCTAACTTGAGGTATACATTGAAGGTTTAGAATTATTAATTCAATTAGGATTTAGTATTTAAAGACTAGTTTCAAATGTTAAAAATTCTTCATCAGCTCTAAAAACAGTCGGCCCATCTCATCAATCTACTCTAGAGCTTGATCGCCCTTAGAAACTCTTCCATTTAGCCTCCTTAGTTAAATTTCAACGTTTTTGATTTTTCTTACATCATTAAATGTAATATGTATAATCTTTGTACTATAATGTTGTTGTTTTAAATTTTTTGTTTTTGTAACTGAAGATGTATGTTTAATATTTTAAACTAGTCTTCGAATTAAAATTATCGAAAAAAAAATGCTTCATCAACCCTAATTCAAAAATTTAATACTTAACTTAAAATATTTTCGGAAGAAATTGAAATTGTCAAGTGATTCTCAGTTGAATTTGTCAACAAGAATAAAAAATAAATAAAGTTTATAGAGTTAAATTTTACTTTAGATAGAATTAAAAAAAAATAAACTATGTATGCAACTAAATTTTGAGGTGTTTGTTGTGCTGGGAAACGTTTTCAAAACTAAACAAGCTGAAACATGTTATTGCTTGGTTGGATAGAACTAAAAAATGGCACATGTTTCGAAAAATTAAGGCTTACGGTTTAATACATTTAATTTAATTTTTGTGCTAAGAGCAATTATTCGACCAGTTTAAGCCTATTTCATTTTAAGATAAAAGATATCAACAGGAATAGTTTAGTCCGTCGAATAAATGTATTGTTGCCGTCTAGACGATTATTTATTAACAATATTTATAATTACATATATAATAATATAGGTTATATGTCGATAGCTGACTAAAAGCTGTGTACATTAGTAAATATACGTGGTAGTAGGGAGCCAGCGGACGGGAGAAGAGACTGTAAACAGCGGCACCTGGAGGCGGGGAGCCGGTCGCCATGGAAACTGGCGCGAAAACATCGATCTCCCGCCCTTTGCCCCGCCGCTCCGGCCCTGTCACAGCCCTTTAAGGAGTAAACAGATCTCCTCGAATCCCTTTTGATGGTTCACACTTGCCAATTCGATGGGGGAGGGGGTCTTAGGTTTCCAATCGTGTATTTACCCTGAAAGAAAAAAAAAGATATGTTTCCCCAAACCCTCCTAAAAAATAAAGTTAGATCAATAGAAATAAGATTTTTTGTTAGTTATTTCTGCAAATTTTAGTGTCAGTGCTTCATTATTGTATACAAAATGAATAAAATTTATTAGCCTTTATAAAATCATTTAATATGAATGTGATTGGAGATTGGAACGGGAACTTCATGTCTAACTGGCGTGACTCATTTCATAAAAGTGTCTTCATTTAAGACGATCTTCCCTTTTTAAGCGAGTTTTTACAAACTCATTTAAACTTCCAAGAGTCATGCATTTCTACAAGAATAATCCGAAAAGAAAGGCTAGGAGGTGTGGACATTGGCAGAAAATAGCTAACTGTTTATACAAAAATGCATCAACCGAAATGAGGATTGTATCGAGAAAAAAAAATGAGTTTAACCTTTAACATAATATAAAGATTATTGAAAAAAAAACTCAATTTCTCTCTCATTGTAAAAAAACAGTATATCATAGATATGTCTATGTATAATCTACTTCTATTTACTGCATCTGATTAGGAAACTGTTGAAAATGTTCAATCTGAGCAACATATACAGAACTAATCTCAAAATGTACCATTCTTGATTGTGAAAGAAATGTAACAGATTTTGACAATGAAAAATGTAACACAAGAAAACTATAGACCCCTCCCATCCAACTATATCCATATCAATATATATTATTTTTTTAGTTATTAATTAGTTACCCTTGTAAATATCTATTTAAAATATAAAAACAAATTAAGAAAAACGTTTTCATCTTAAACTTGATGTTAAGAAACGCCACAATGCGAATCGAACTTACAAATTTGTCTTTAACGACTCACAATTACTTATCAATAAAAATAAAACGAGTCATGATGCTTTCCAATTGTGAAACACGTTAAAATATTTCATTCTATATGGTTTCCGTTATTTTATCTACGTTATACATTATCAAATTACATTAATGTTTTAATTTATTTATTATTTAATGTAATGTATTTAAACTATGAGAAGCACACTTACATATTTTACTCAATTTTAGCTATATCAAAGTTTCATAAGACAGAAAAAAGTTTCAGATAAGCAAACTGTTAAAGTTTGTAGTAGGAATAAAAATATAATATTGATTAAAATATATATACTAAACGATTAGCAGGAATAAGCTATCCGTTTATATTTTAGAAGAGAAGGGGGTCACTTTTCTTAAAGGAACTTGCTATCAACTGTTTGTTACAATGAGCTTCTCTAAGGATAATCTTTATAGGTCAACTTTATGGATCTTATCATTTAGGTGATATGGAAAAAAAAAAAAATAAAAATAAAATCTTGAGATAAATGTTTGTTTATCGGGTTCAATATCCTTATTTGCTACTACTTTGGCAAAATGTCTACTTATCTCTCATGTTATCTATCCTATTGAGAGGTATACTGACATCCTTTGGTGTTCCGTAGAATAAAAAATCATCTTTTAAAGAATGGTATTGGTGTTACTTGTAATATAATTGTATTGCTCTGTGTTCCAACTCACACGGACTTTGTTTTTATTTTTTTCTATATTTCATTCTTAATTCGGTGCACAGAAGTTTCTATATTGTCCAATATATAAACAGGAATTGTTATTATTCATTCTGATATAACATATTTCAACATATTCTCTTCCCAGATCTTCCTACTTAAGACAATGCTAAGTATCTATATCATCAAATAAAAATATTATTAATAGTCTAAACAATTTTTTTCTATAGCTGCTTGGCCCTCTTCGTCCAATTATGGAATTTATTCGTCTAATACCATACTTTAGGAGTGGATGAGAGATACACAACGGCTTTGGAAATCGATTGCCTTTTAGACGCAGGCATTGCCACGAAAAAGCCTACACCTGTCCTTGTGAAGTATGATTGCCTAATACATAAATCAATCAGCATTGTTTATCTACAATCCCAAAAAATGGTGGTCATTACTTTTTTTGTCGTCTGCATGACTTTTGCTCTTAGTGGAGGTACATCTCTATTAATTTACTGTGGAATGTGAGAAGAAGAACTATAACCACTATCTTAGTTCTCTTTAGTTCGAGAAGGAAAAAGGGATATCAACAGATTTGTGCGAATATCGGCATATAATCACGCAGGAATTGGAATATCAGGTTACATAATATTTTGTTAACTGCTGAATATTCGATATCAAATTTAGTGATAGTGCTAAGTTTCCTTCAAGGCTTGATGTAGGCTGATTGAACTGAGGATATGGGCTGGTAACTAATAGAGCTCCCTACGTATGAAGTAACCATAAAACAGAAAAAAATGGTATTTTGCAATAGTTAATATTTTATTCTTCTAGTTACATACCGCTTCTTTTTTTTTTTTGATTGATTGATTGAAACCGGTAATAAAATTTATTTATTTTCAACTAAATTGTTATTAAAAAGAATTAAATAGACAGTGCGTCGTGTGGAATTTAAAAATCGATCGATAAATTAGGGGATTTGAGTGGTTATGGAGCTTACTATGAAAGGATAGATATCTGGTTTGGGCTAAATCTGCAACATATGGAACATTAAGATCTTTATGGATAAGTTTATTGGTGAAAAAGTAAGGTGCATTGAGGATTTTTCGAAGGATTTTGGATTGTAAGGATTGGATACGAGATGAATTGGATGGTTTAGTGCAGCCCCAAAGCTCAACTCCGGACGTCCAGATAGGTCTAATCACAGTCATGTATATTAGTCTTTTGTAATTAATGGGGAGCTTTGAACGTTTGTCTAATAAATGTTGAAGTAATCTGTAACGAAGGGCAGTTTCTTGTCTTTTTAGTCTTGTATGTGGATTCCAAGTAAGACGTTTGTCCAAGTGGAGTCCAAGGTAGCGGATCTGTTCAACAGGGATTAGTGGAATATCATTAAAGGATACTGTATGACAGGAAGTCGTGGGCTTACGACGAAGGGTAAAGGTTATTTGGTGAGATTTTTTTTTGGATTTATTTTGATTCTCCATTTTTGACACCATTCTTGAAGGGTTAGAATATGGGATTGGAGTGTTTGGGAGGCAATGAAGGGATCATTGTTTACTGATAACACACATGTGCCATCAGCGTAAGTGGTGAGGACAGTGGTAGGATGAGTTGGAATGTCAGGATAAACTCTGAACGGAAGTGATGTTCGGCTGGTTGTTAATTCTCCATTATTCCCTTGCATCCATGGAGTTCATCAGGATGTGCTTCACCGTTGATTTTTAGTTGTGTGGCACTATTTACAATCGTTTACACATTTAAATTACTTATATTAATGCATGGTAAAACCAATTCAATATGGATTATTTAAATAAGGTGTAGTATTTAGATTTCCTAGTAACTCTAAGGCGTTTATTTGAAATATTTATTGTTTGTTATTATAAGATTTAGACATATAACTGAATGTTGTCCGCACAAATATGTTAGTATTGGTCGTACGTAGCCTTGATATAATATTCAAAGTACGGTACATGGTACCCAGGATCCGATTAGTATGGAAAGTAAAAATCAATATGAATGTTTAATCCGAGTTTAACAACGTAGTGGCGTTTACAGTCGGTTCTATATTCTCTTCATTTTGTGCACATCGTTAGTTGAATTTTATCCTGAAGTATTTTAATTTTCGTATGTAATTTTTCTTGATATAATTCAATATTATTAAATATATTATTTTATTTTTGAAGAGAAAAGATTTGACCCAGTCGGGATTCGAACCCGAGTTCCACCTAATTGGAAACTCGGGTTCGATCCCGACTGGGTCAAATCTTTTCTCTTCAAAAATAAAATAATATATTTTAATTTTCTTTTTATTTAAAACTTCACTTCTAATTTTTATATCGTTTTCTTCTTTAGTTCTTACTTTCATGTTCACTATTTGTAATTTATCTCTTTATCATTGGTTTATTTTAAAGATATTCCAATCAATTATGTTTGAACTTTTCCTCCAAAACGATCACCTGTTGTCAATTATGTAACATTGGCATGAATAATTTTGAATGCTTAGCCAAGTTTTATGGTAACGCGTAATATTTTATGCAACATTTTCCATATTGAAAAAAAAAATCTTTTACACAAGATTTGAAATGGTTTTACTAGTTATATATGATTAATATGATCTGATAATAATCGTTATAAGTAGCGAAATATTAAAATTTTCGCTTTAATCAATACAATTTTTTTTTTTAATTTAACAATTTTGGCAATTATAATTAAAAGCACATCAAGGATATAAAATAATTTACGATCTTAGGACATGAGATCATTAAAAAAACTACCCATTCGTAGAACTCTGTTGATTGTTTTATCTGACGCTTTAGAGAATTATTGGAAATCGGATAGTAATTTAAGAAAATTGAGAATTTTAGTATGTTTAATACGCATAGATAGGTATCTAGTTCAGAACGAATCAATAGCATAAAGGTCATTAAATCCATTGTAGGTTAGTTCATATATGATATAATTATGAGCAGTAAGGATTATATGAGACGTAGAATTCGAAAACCAGCCAAATACAATTTCTCGATTTTTTTTTCTCAATGGTTTTTCTACTAGGTTATCTTTAGGTGGAAGGTTTTCTCCCAAAAGTAGTTAAAATGGCCATACACAAAATAATTCCTCTTCCTTCGCTGGATTTGCAATTACTATGAAAGCTTTTGTGAGTAATCATAGGAGTACTGAGAATCTACAAATCGCTTCTTGTCTTTTCAATGGAGTAAGAGAGTTCTATGTTATTCTATCGCTGAGGTGAAATCCGAGATAGCATACATTTTAAAGAACCTGAAGTATTAATGAAAAATGGAGGTCAAGGTGTGTTGGGATTCTGTTTCTTAATATTTAAGCATAACAATAGTTCAATATATATATTTAATATATACATATATGTACAAGCGTCTCCCCTTCATGCGGCTTCACCCTCTCTCATAAGTAAACTTGCATAATTGTAAGTTAAAATGATAATTTTCACTAATAGTTGAAGTTTTATTGTTTATCTATAAAAATCTTGTATTGAAATATAAAATTGAGTATTACTTATTCAATGATGTTTTTGCGCATAGCAATAATTATTAACCTGGATAGAATAGCGCTGATTAAGTGTTTGAAGATTACATAAAAGGATAATTAGATACCCAATTTTTATTTTTAATGTCTGAGTTGGTAATTCCGATGGACAGAGGCTATTAAGAAACTCTTGCGGATAATGGACTGCATTATCTGTGCTTACAACTAAAGGACCATCAGTCATATTTTTACTCAGAATATGAAAAAGGGACATTTTGATTAAGTAATCATTTTTATTTGGCAGAAATAATTTTTTTTTTTATTTCATTTAGTAGGATTTTAATTTATTGGCATTAAATTATATGGAAGTGTGGCAAAACTCGTTTCTGTCACTCAACATTGTACATTTAAATTTTTATTATTGATAATTTTAGTACCGCTAAACCTTCCTTGTACTATGAAAATTATTCAGTTTAAATTTGGTACAGATGGGTTCAGTAGTTTTACAAGTTTAAACCATAATGCGGAATGGTGCTAACCAGATATCGCTAAATTTTCAAACTTCACTTCCACATGTTGCACCACATATTTAAATTTTTTATGATAACTTAATTGAATGAAAGTAAATTTTATTATCAATTTCAAACTCTAGATAACACCGCGCTTTGTAACATTTCATGTAGAATGGTTATAGGCTCGCCACCTATCGGTACATTTTGGAATTTCAATATTTTTCCTTTTTTTAATGAAAAATAATCGATAATCAGTATATTTTGTTATTGATAAATTTTCTTAAAATTATGAAGATTATGTTAAAAATTGGTTCATTAGTTTTCCTAGTTAGTGATCACAAACGAAAAATGGCGTGCCCTTTTTATATAATAATATAGATATATATATAGTACGATTTATTTATACATTATTTTCCATTTCAATGTCAATGACGTAGAACTGGACGAAGACAGGTTAGCGGGTGTCTGGGTCAGAACCGGTGACCTTTTAGCATTTCACCGGTGCTGGGTCGACGGGTAGCAGCGCACGCTTCACCTGATTCCGCCTTTATCATGAATTTTTTAATGTCTCACTCTATAAATATTTAGTCACCATTTGATTTATGAGTGTATCCTGAAATATAGGCGGCATTGAACAATGGATCACTAGATGTATTGTCTAACTTGTGTCTATTGACTCGTTACAGCTCAATATTCTAGGTATTCATTTATATGAACCGGACCGTATAACCCGATTATTGTAAAATAGTTAATTATATAATTTCTAAGGGTCGACAAAATAAATAGGATTTTTTTATTTTTTTCTATTACAATTTATTGAAATTTACAACTGTACAAATATTTATCAAGTAAATGTGTTGATAACGATTACAATAACATGCCAAAATTGAAAAAAAAAAACTACTCATTAGTAGCACTTCAATAAAAATTCTACACTAGGCCATCTTCTTTTCAGACGCCTCGGAGGGATTGGGAGTATCGGGAATGGTGTGGGAAGCAAGTTGATAAACTAATGGATTTTAGCAAACTATGAAAGGATAGGTATCTGGTTTGGGCTCTCAGCAACTTATGGAAAATAGCTCAGTTCATTGGTGACAAAGTAAGGAGCATTTAGGATTTTTCGAAGGATTTTGGATTGTAAGGATTGGATACGAGATTCATTGGATGGTTTAGTGGAGCCCCAAAGCTCAACTCCGTATGTCCAAATAGGTCTAATCACAGTCATCTAAATGAGTCTTTTGTAATTTATCGGAAGCTTTGAACGTTTGTCTAGTGATTGTTGGAGTAGTCTATAACGACGCTCCATTTCTTGTCGTTTTAGTCTTGTATGTGGATTCCAAGTAAGACGTTTGTTCAAGTGGAGTTCCTAGGTAGAGCGGGTCTGTTCAACAGGAATCAGTGGAATATAATTAAAGGATACTGTAGGACAGGAATTCGTAGGTTTACGACGAAGGTTAAAGGTTATGAATAGGATTCAAACTTGTTTTTAACGAAGTCGCGGGTTGAGGAAGGGTCCGATGGGTGTTTGTGCTGTTGTGAGCAACTTTTTTTTTTGACAAACGTATGATGATAATTTTTTTTTTAATTGAATGGGTAGCAGAAATAGCTTTTGTATGATTTAATGATTTTTTTTTTTTTTTTTTTTTTTTTTTACTCTGTGGTAAAACGTTCTATGTTGTATCGTAATGACATACGCACGATTTTTAGTTCAATTCCGTCTCAAGAGAGTCCACTGGTTTACCATATACATCCTGAATCTAATCTCTTTACTATAGAATACAATGTTGTTGAGGTAGAGGAAAAACGCTGTACGTTTCACTCAGAGTGCGAACCATGTACAGCACTAATGCTATATTATTTTTTCCGCTCTCCTGTAATTTTATTTAAAATAATACAGAACGCCACTCCCACCAAACATCCACATATTTAATTAATTGAATTTAAAGATCTATGAAAAAAATAAGAGAAATTATGTTCCTAATTAATAATTCGTGATAAGGAGGATATAGTAGTTAGAAAAGGATTAAATATGTGCATTTAAATATAATATATATTGAATGAATTGTGTTTACAAAGCTTATATTCCGAGGAATGAAATTGTCAGTGGTTTGACATTGTAGATATTACCTATTCCTATGTTAAGAGGAAATTAAGGCAGCTCCATTGTTCTCTTTTTATAATCGCTATTATTATAAAAAGTCGCAGAGATTATTCCTTGTGACAGCTCGTCCTCAGATAGGATCTCACCATAGGCTTAAGATTGCAGGCCTCGCCCTTTGCTAACTTGACACAAGGGCAAGGGTAGCTGAATTTTTTTGCCGACAGGGTAAATCCCTTTTTTATAATGCCACCTTTGTCACGACTAAATCAGATTTAAGGTTTCCTTTTTCAAGCATTCAAGATGCCTGTCTTTTATCTTGTTGAGTTCATGTTATAGGCGTAAAAATACATGCAAAAGTAAATGAACGAAACTATGAGTCGAAGAATGACATGTCAATAGTTAAGAAATTACGGATACATAACATTCCTATAAAAAATTTATTAGATGATCTGCCTATCATTCTCTTTTAAGAAACCTTAAAGGATTACTTAGAGATGAACGGAAAACAAGTTGTGGTATAAAACGTCCATTGAAAGAGTTACTACTCAAATGTTCATCGCTAGTGATTTTTTTTTTTTTATTTCGATATTTTTCATCAAAGTAAACCCTAATATTTGGCAGAGCTAATTGATAGATCTATTTATCAATCAAATACTGAAATGGTAAATCTATTAATGATATAAATTTATTAATGGGTATGCTATTTACGTCTTAACATTTTTTATAGAAAATAATGAATCTTTTGTTAATATATTTTGCTAAATCTTTAATCTGTTATGGGTGTGTCCATTTAAGCTTAATTAGGTATGTCTATATATTTAGATTCTGTATGATTTTTAGTTCTGAAGATCCGAAAATAAGTGGATAAAGTAATTTTAGTAGTCTGTTTGGAATCTTAGTTTGCAGCTTTTATTTGCAGTTTATTGAATTCATTACCACTTCATGAGACATTTTCCTTTCATAATGTCCTATTTATGGAGAGTAGTAGTCCAACTCCGGGAATTCGTGACCCGTGCGCTGGGAATAATTTTAAAAATGGTGCCAATAAAGACGCGCTTCAATTTGATTTATTTATTAATAAATAGTGCTGTTATTTTGTGAAAGTCAGAGCAGGCGGAAGAAAGTTTCATTACTTTTCTTGCTCTAACGAATTGAAAAGAAAATGGTGAAATTCTAATCTTCTTCGACATTCACGATTTCTAAACCGTTTTATTTCAACATTTTCAAAAGGTTACGTTCTAAACCATATTTTTATGGTTCAGTTTCTTTTTGCTAAACATAATTAACTTCTATGGATATTTCTTTTTATCTTAGGAATCTTTCTATTAGAGAATTGAAGTGATCATTTCAGCAAGCTATTGTGTATTGTGCCCTCAGTTTTATGTATTTATTTTTTATTTTTACTAGTGGAAATTTCGTTTTATATTGAGCAGCAACAAAATTGCTTGTCTTTTCTGACTAATGCAATATTTATTAGAAAAGCGTGTAATTAAACCCAATTCTTCTCGTATCCCATTCTTACAATCAAAAATCCTTCGTAAAATCTGTTCCTCCCTCTATAGGAGAGCAAGCCAGCCTCAGAGATCCTAGCGCTTCCTCTCAGCTGTGTCACTAGAAGAATCCAGTGGATGAAAACATTACACATTAGCATAATATGCTGGATACTTTAAGTATCAAAATCGGTGTTTATTTAGACTTCCTCACTGCAATGGTTGGTGATCTTCGGAGAAGTTTTTCTGTTCTCCATTGTTGGAGTAGCAACGGCCATGTTGAACATTGATAATCAAACAAAATAATCTGGTATTTGTAACATAGTGCTGACCCCATGCCGAAAATCAGGCACAGCTAACTTGCCCTGGGCTATTCCCACATTGGAAAGTTCATAACAAGCTCCCTAACATAATATGTAGCCATCTAAGGTGTAAGTATACTCCCTAAGGTACCGTAAACACAGGCTAGACATTTCTCTTCCTAATAAAGTGCAGAGGATGGTCAACAGGGTGGTCCTAATGTTTTTGTGGCGTCTTGAGCAACATGTGGCGCGCCGCACGGAACAATGTTGTCATCTGGCTTGCGGATGTTGGCCTTTTATTGGGTAAACATGGTCCAGCTGCTAACATCGTTCTCTACGGTTCCTCTACTTCCTCAGATGTTTTCAGTCAGAAAAGTTAACATTCATCAAACCATTGCCCTAGTCAGTTGACAACCTGGCGAATATATGAAGAAATTTTATAAAGCATTACTTGCTCAATAGACTTTCCAACAAACATATACAATAATTGAACCATTTCATAAAACATAGGAACAGTATTTTTTGTTTAAGGACTTCCTGGGATGAACATTTTTTTTTCAAGTTTTCAAGAGTAGTCAGGAGTTGGTTCCATCCGAAGCGTGCCAGATGTATTTTTTTAAACAGAAAAAAATGTTTTTTGTTGTTTAAATTATCTCGTATATTATCTTCTGAAAATGAATAAGGGCAAGGAGAATCCTAAATATTTGTTACATTTTTTTGTTTCTGAAACCAATGTCATAGTGTATCAAATAGCTAGCTGGAATAAAATTAAAAAAGGTATTTGATATTTGGTTTTTATGAAATCAATCCAAATGTCTTTAGAGATTGGCTTAGAATGGTATTAAGCATTCAATTGTTGAAACCAATTGAATTAGGCAGTATGCTCTTAATTAATAAAGTTTTCCCTTCTGCTTTTTTATTTTAGTTTTATGTTTACTTCGTTTATAGGTCCAAAATATATCAATTTTCAAGTTAATATTTTTAAATTGGGGCTCCACTAAACTATCCAATTCATCTCATATCCAATCCTTGAAATCCAAAATCCTTAGAAAACTCCTCAATATTCCCTACATTGTCACAAACAAACTTATCTTGAAAAAACCTTAATTTACCTTCCGTTTTTAACTTAACCAGATATCTATCCTTTCATAGTAAACTCCATGGCTATTCAGACCCGCTCTACCTAGGAACTCCACTTGAACAAACGTCTTACTTGGAATCCACATACAAGACTAAAACGACAAGAAATGGAGCGTCGTTATAGACTACTCCAACAATCACTAGACAAACGTTCAAAGCTTCCGATAAATTACAAAAGACTCATTTAGATAACTGTGATTAGACCTATTTGGACATACGGAGTTGAGCTTTGGGGCTCCACTAAACCATCCAATTCATCTCATATCCAATCCTTGAAATCCAAAATCCTTAGAAAACTCTTTAATATTCCCTACATTGTCACAAACAAACTTATCTTGAAAAAACCTTAATTTACCTTCCTTTTTTAACTTAACCAGATATCTATCCTTTCATAGTAAACTCCATGGCTATTCAAATCGTCTAGTATCTGAACTCGCTTCCCACTCTACTCCAAATAACTCTCCTATATATCTGAAAAGAAGAAGGTATAGAACATATTAAAGTGCTATCTATGGGTAGTTGATTTACAAGCGATTGGCATGTTTTTACGCGCATTATCATCCCATTTACACTTTTATATTTATTTTATTGGTGTATAATAGTATATTTCAATAAATAGCTAAATAGAAAATATATTTTTTATACTATGGGAACGTGCTCAACTATTTCTCAGTGTGGAAGAACTGTTCCCCAGGTGGACCCCATACGGTGAGAACTATTTAGTCCCCATTTCCCAACTAGCCCTAGCAGTTATTAGATCATTGTTTCGAAACTTGAGTTACATTTTGTAACTGCTTCACCCTTCTAATCATCCGAGGGTTTTCGGTTCCACGGTATCATTTTCCGGTATTATACTCTCCCGGCGGCCGTAACGCGGTATTGCATCCTAGACCTAGTTAATTTTAGTGGAATGAATAGAACCTGGTACAGAATGTGTTTGACACGCGATCCGAACACATGTTAGCCCTCACAGGAGCATGTGAATACCGCTTCGACACCCCTACTAATATATAATGCCTGCCAAGCGTCACTCCCTTAGGCCTTGTTCGCATTAGGCTAGTATTTTAGCCGAGTAGCAAGTAATTTAGTAGCTAAAAGTGTCTGAACACAAAAATTTAGTCGAGTAGTTTAGTTTAGTCGATCCATTTTACTCTATTTTTCTCGGGCGAGTAGCGAGTAGCACCCCCCACCACGTCTATCTCACTGGTGCACCGGCTAAACAAGTTCGAACTGTTGCGTTTTGTCAAGTTCATTAGTTGTAAACATGTCGTTTCGCTGGAGTGAAGAAACAACTTTAAAATTTGTTTCCCAATACCTTCAACATGAATGCTTGTGGAATATTAAGTCCCCACATTATAAAAACAAACAAGTAAAACAATCCGCATAATTTGATTTAGAAAATACTATGAATATACCTGAATTTGGTGAAAAGGAAATTAAATTGAAAATAAAAAACATCAGGTTAGTGTATAATTTTAACAGAGAATTTTGAGAGTGTATTTTCATTAACAGAAAATTTACACAACTTACAGACATTCTCAAACTATCAAAGTATTCTTTGGGATCTTCCAATGCTAATTCCTTGAGAAGACAATTAGTAGCTCCTAGTGTTTCTCTTCTATCGATCTATTTTCGTATCCATAGCTTCTTTTTACAAATCACACAAATTTCCTTATCTACCTCTTCTAAAATCGCTGTTAAGATTAACTTAATCAGTTGATTTACTTTATTGCGCTGTAGGCTGTTCATATTAAAAAACACCACTCACTTGTGAACTGTACTGGAACTAAACTAAACACTAAAGTGGAAGTGCGAACGATTTTGGGACAGTAGCAAGTAATTTAGCTACTAAATTACTTGCTACTCGACTAAAATACTAGCCTAATGCGAACAAGCCTTTAGGTTTGGACATTAAAGCAGTTTGTTACTAAATTCATATTATTATTTAGGTTATTATTAGACTAGGAGTAATTTTCGTCTTCTCATAAGTTTCTATACTATGGGTGATATCAGTGATGTGCGGTATTAAAAATTTTCGATTTTCGGTATTGGTACAGGTACCTAAAAATCGACTCTCCGTACTGGTACCTCGGATTAAAAATAAACTGCTATTTCAAGAAATGATATATATCAAAAATAAACCAAATCTTATTTTTTTAAAAATTATAAACCAAGAAATAAATTATTTAACAGCAGATAGCATTTATACGGCACATTCTATATATACGTTAATTGCAGTTCTAACAATGCAATATACATGAAAAATAATTCATTTCATAAACTATCGTTGAATAAGATAAATATTACAAAATTTCGGGAATTCATTTTTCATTCAAGGAAACGCAATTGTTTAACTAGACCCTTTTACTAAACACTTCAGACGAGGGGGTGCAACATTTCTCTAGGTGTGGACTTTAATAGTTATTAGAATTCGAAAGCCAATATGAGAATTTGAAAAATAATTTAAAAAAATTCTGATAATAAACAAAAAGTATAATTAAATGGTGCAATTGTCTAGCCGTATTTATTTTTTAGTGCTCCTACTTCGGCTTATTTAGATTATGTAATAGTGTTACGTTTAGCTTGCAGTAGAAATGTTTGATTTTTTAAATATAATGTTATAAAATCTGTACCGAGCAGTGTTGATCTAGTATATTACAAACTGATCTAATATATTTTAAAATAAATTATTCTTAGAGAGAAGAATCGATGTATGCTTAATAATTACACAAATATGTTACACAAAACTATCACCAACTTCAGCGGTATCGATTGGTATTTTTCAATCGACTTATTTGGAATGGACACATCCCTAATGATATCTTTTAGATATTTTGTATCTATTATTGGAAATTCGTCATTTCTTATAAACATATCTTCAAATTAACTTTTTATTTACCTTTGTCGGTTCATTTTATGTATCTTGAATCGTTTTAGAGCCGTGGCTGTCCATAAATCAGATTTCATAACTTATCCTTTGTAACTTTTTAATTAAGGTGCGTTTAGATGGTGCCTTTTATTTTTGCAACGTCCAATGCAACTTTGTTTTTGGTTGCACTTGCAACAGGGTGCACGAGTTTCATGCACCCTGATGCATCCCTTATACTGTCCACACGCAATTATGAGCCGAAGTAGCAAAAATGTCAATATCACGAAATATGAAATACGCTGCTGGCATAGCTGCTGCTTTATTGCAATTGAAAATTCTTGTAAAAGGTAATGAAAGTGGTGCTGGGTTCGTCGTTATTTTGAAGATAATAATGTCAATGTTATTAATGAAGCTAGGTCTGACTTTTTGTCAATTAAATATTTTTCACTTAGCTCTCGAAGAGCATCTCTTCTGATGATTCTGTTTTTATACCTTGCGTTTGAGGCCTGCCACATTATAGGACGTCTTTTATATTCTTCAATAAAGTCTAATGTTTTTTCTTCTCCCCAATCCATATTAAAAATAAACACTTGATTTAAGACGCCATAAAAACACGAGTTTCCCAACAGTAATGGGAATCACTTACAACTCCGTGCGGCTTAGTTTTCGCTCGTTTTGGGGCATGCCCCTCCCATGCGCCTAGTTGCATGCCTCATTTTATACGTGAAAAGGACCGTCTTAACGCTAATTTTTACTCATCTAGTTTTATTATTTGTTATTATTTTTATTTCATCCGTTACACTTACGTTAAGATAGTCATGCAAGTATGAAATTAATGCCCCCTTAATCTCTAAATCGCGCTATTGAGGTATATATACTCCTTCGATAAATCATAAAAAAAAATGGTATCTTTTCATTTGGAACAGTTTCATTGAACTATTTAAAACGTCATCAAGTTACATCATCCTAAAAACCCGATATATGCATCTATCAAAAAAACATAAAAACTAAGTTGGTGAATACTTTAAAGTCAATCCTTTAATAAATTTATTCTCTAGCTTTATGTTATTATATTACTTTAATGTGATTATTAATTCCGAAATAGGTTTTTGCCTACAATAACAAAAATGAACTTGCGTAATGTCTTCATTTTATTAGCATTAAATATATAAATAAAGAAAAGCTATTAATTTAATTTAAATTGAGTATTGATAATTTTGGGGATGAAGAAATCTTTAAACTTTATAAGGATTGGGACATCGGAAAGCAGAACAAGGAAAAGAAACGATACCGAATCGGCCTGGAACAAGATTGGCCGAAATGTATTGCAGCCTGTTTTGGGTTTGGGATGTACTGTTTTTGGGCGACACTGTATAAATTTACAACAGAGGCTAATTCCAGGATCGCAGTTGTGTAACAGTTTCGAAAATTTTCTTTAGTCTTGATGGATGGCTCCTTGTAAAGATTTATTTCCGTATTAGAAAGAAGAATGTTGCACATCCACTTTCGGTTTTATTTATTTTTAATAAGACTGAGTTAGCATTTTTGAATACATTGTAAAATCTTTTTAGCCTTGTCGAATTTGTTAGTCATTTGTTCTAATTGAAGAAATAAACTTACTTCATGATGAAATTGCCACTTGAGAGGTGACTCGTAGTGTAGATTGGTTTATGTTTTACTAAGGAGATAATTTTTGTTTGTTTTTGATGATAAATGGAATGTTTAAAAAAAATTGTTTTCTCTTTTATTGAAATTTACAGCTCTACAACATTTATACATCTAGTAAATGTGTTCATAAAAATTACAATAACATGTAAAAATTGGAAAAGAACTACTCGTTAGTAGCACTTCAACTAAACTTTCTACACTAGAAGGTCTCTAAACCATCTTCTTTTCAGAGGGTTATCGGGAATGGAATGGGATGCAGGTTGAGGGACTAGTGGATTGGAATGGTTATGAAGTTCACTATGAAACGATCGGGGGTCTTGTGCCGAATCCGGCCAAACGCAATAATCGATAGTAACTAAACTCAATACCATAACAACTCTAATCATATGGCATTTATGTTTTATTATTAGAGGTTTAAACTACCTTTCTGTTTTGTTGTTAGTCTGTGGTTATTAAAAGTGGTTAAATCAGCAGTCTGTGGTTATTAAAAGTGGTTAAATCAGCAAGAGATGGAACATTAAGATCTTTGTGGATAAGTTCATTTGCTACAATGTAAGGAGCATTAAGGATTTTGAATTGTAAGGATTGGATACATGAAGAATGAGAAGGTTTAGTTGAGGCCCAAAGCTCAATTCCATATGTCCAAATAGGTTTGATAACTGTCATGTAAATGAGTCTTTTTTAAAAAAAATATAAATTGCCAATTTACTAAGTATAGCGTTTTAAGTATAAAAAAATCCTCTCTAAGAGTTTTTTTTTTTTTGTTTTTTTTTAATGATAGATATCATTTTGGCATTCAGCAAGAAAGAAATCTTAACAGCTAAAACAACCTCTTATTCGCTATATGGACCTGTAACTATTGCGAAAAACAACAAATACGAGAGGACCCTAATTGTGAATTGCTGAAAACGCAGACACCAACAAAAGACTTATATGTAAAGCCACCATATGTCATGTAGTTCAGTCAGTACTATGTTTCCGATTTATTGAAGGGTTGTTGAAACCTTCCCGCAGTATCTATTCCTGGTCCAGACCGTGTTCTTCGAAGGAGGGGTGGTTGGAGGCGAAGACGATTCCAATATGCGACGGTGTCAATTTCAAGAAAAGCCGTTGGAATAGGAGTCAGTGGATCAATAGTGTTTGCTGTAGAGGAAGATGTGCTGGCTATTTCCAGCTCCTCGGTTCGTCCCCTCGCAGAGGGGAAATATTGATGATTCCGTCAGCGCCTTCGGATGTTGTCTTCATCGGGTACGATTCCTGCTTTATTACTTGTTATTTAGTCCTAAGTCTCCGTGGAACCAAGAAATATTGAAATATGAATGGCTTAAAGAATACAACAATATGCCATAAAAAGTATGATAATATACAGTGTAATATGTAATATTCAAGAAATAAATATTGATCGGGAAATGTATTTGATGTGTTGGGGCTTAACATCCTTGTATAATCAAACTAGCATCCCCAGTCACGGCTTCGCCCGCTCTTATAAGTAACGAACTTAAATAGGTTTCACTAAAAACAGAAGTTTTATTATTAACAATGAAAATCTTATAATGCAGTTGAGAATTATTTTCTCACAATATTTCTAGATATCTTCACCTAATGCTGTAACCCGGTATTATTGCAATGATTTACTCAAAACATTATTGGATATTCAATCCTTAAATCTAATCTATGAGTTGGTAATTTAGATGGACAGAGACGTTTTAGGAAGAAACTCTGGCGGATAATGAACTGCATTATCAGTGCTTACAACCCTATCAATAGAGATGTTCTCTCTGTCACAGTTTACTTTTTCAGTAATAATGTTGTTAATATTTTCTGCTATAGTATTTGTTGGTAATATTACAGCTCTTTCACACAACCAATGGTACAATTTATTACATAAACCTGAAACATTAAAATGAATTTTAAATCATTGAAATATAAGTCTTCTTAAAACCTTCATCAAAAGCTATGGTTAGGTCGCCCATTTTTTAAACAATATATCAAAAAACAATCGGTATTTGGATAAGGCATTATTGCCTTATCAAAATACCGATTATTAGTGCAGCAAAAATTATTTTATTGATTTCATTTGGTTGGATTTTAATTTCTATCTAACTATAAAAGTTAATGACAGAGTGACAAACTTCTACCACTTAACACTGTGAATTTAAATTATTATTATTATAGTGAACTATACTATTTAAAATCTTCCTAGAATTATAAAGATGTAGTTAAAATTTGGTACAGAGGGGTTTAATAATTTTACCATTGCAAACTCTGGTGTAAAATGCCGCTAACCGATTATTAAATATCCCTAGGATCCACACATCACACTAAATATTTATAGCTTTTTTTATAACAATTTATTTGAATCAAGCCAATTTTATTATCAATTTCTAGCTCTATATAACTCTGTACCGTTATAACCTCTCTTAAATAACACTCGCCACATATAGGTCAATTTTCAAAATTCACTGCGAACCACATTTTTATCGCTTTTTAGTAACAATTTAATATAAAAAATGTAAATTTTTTTATTGATAAACCTTCCTTTAACTAAGAAGATGTAGTTAAGATTTGGTAAAGATTGATTCAGTAGTTTTTGCGGTTAGTTTTGTTTTATAAAAGTAAATTTTAGAGTAAATTTTATGTGTAAAAAATTTTTTTTCAACTTATTCATGGTTCCACTATTAAAAAATATTACTAATTAAATTTTATTTTAATAACATATCTACATATAAACCTGAAATATCAAAATGAATTTGAAATCATTGAAATTTTAGTCTTCTTAAAACCTTCATCAAAACTAAGGAGATATAAACTAATTTAGAACATATGTTTTATTGGTAATTGTTAAAAAACACCTGCACTAAAGCAATATTTATAAAAAATAAATATTATTTTGATATTTTTGGGATATTTGTTGAACCCCAACTCTCTTTTACCAAAAAAATTTACAAAAACCTTCCCGGGGATATACTTAATAATGTCCCAAATTTTCACGGCGATTGGATGTATAGTTTTTGAATCTATCGAGAACAGACATACACACATTCATTTATATATATATATATATATATATATAGACTAGGGCAGGTTTTATAGCGTTCAGATTTTTATCTACAACAAATGATAAGAACCGTGTCCTAGTTAGTCAAATGTGACATGTTTTGGAGAAACGCGAGGGTGTTTCTCGTAGTTTGACACGCTCTAACTCTGCTGGTGCTGCTCGGAACGAAATTTTATCTACAGTTTACCAATCGGAATTTAAAGGAGAATATTTTTTATTATATAACGTTCTTCGCTCAGAAGCTATATTGGTTGAATAAATAAAAAGTCACGTTTCAAACTCCTATTTTTTCTCAAATTTGTTTATTCAGAATAATCAGTAATTATTAATTTAAATCAATAATTAAAAATCACACCGGTAAGGTAAAAAAAAAAAAAAAATAGCATAGACGGTTTGCAGGTATTTAGCTATTTAGTTAAAAACTATTTAAACAGACAAATAAAGCATAGGTAAGGGGGAAAAAATAGAAAACAAGAACATGGACGGTGAAGAGAGCAACCCCTAAAACATGTTTCATGTTATTCTTTCTTTATCCGACAAGCCCAAGGGGGACTTAATTTATTTATTTATAAAACTGCTTCAATTGTTAATATTACATTTAAATATTTTTTACTGCTAAGTATTATTTATTTCAAATATTAATTAAAAATAAATATCATAGTAAATTTTAGTAATTTTTTATTTAGAGAAGTAGATTGTTGTAGTATGCAGTCATAAAGATACACAGCCATTAAAAAATAATTTTTTTACTTTGTAATGCCAACGTTTCAACGTGCATTGCAAGCCTTTATCAGGGTTTCAAAGACAGATGTAAACAGAAACTGTTACATTTTGACTGTTGAGGATGGAGGTGAGTGCCCTTAGTATATACGAGTACATATATATTTAAGCCTTCATCCTCAACTGTCAAAATGTAACATTTTACACATGTCTTTGAAACCCTGATGAAGTCTTGCAATGCAAGTTGAAACGTTGACTTATTTTTATATTGCTGTGTATCTTTATGACTGCATACCCCAACAATCTACTTCTCTAAATACTTAACAGTGAACTATACCTCATCAACAGTAATTTTTTATTGTTTCATATTACTAGGGACCAAGTCCCTGTTCCAGTTTTTCTTATTTGTTGTGTGTTTTTTTTCCTCCCATATTCTGTTATCTTTTCATCATGTCTCCTTTTTCTTTCTTCCGACCATTTCATACTTGTTCCTGTTTTTCGTGCCTCGGAATCCTAAGTTTAACGCTTTGTTCTTTGGTTTGTGTTTCTAAATATTTTTTATTTCTCGGATCCAGCTTGTTAATTTCTTTTTCCTAAGATACTTTAGTTTTGACAGTTTTTTTTTTTTTTTTTAATGCTAATATTCATTATTTAGATTTTTTATTTTTAAAACTTTTGTATAATTTACGTAAAGATTTTTAAATACCGATGTGATTTTTCAATTTTTTTCCTTTAATAATCAATAACACCGACGTGTCGCGACGCCTTTATATTTGTAAACACAATTTACAACCATTTGCATAATGAAATTTCTTTCTTTGAAAACTGAGTAGTTAGTTTTTATCACAAGAAGAAGTTGCTATTATCTTGATTATAATTGTGTTTGTGAAATACTGAACACCAAACTACTGAGAATTTTCGCTGCCCTAGATATTTCCAGTACTTCGAACCCTTATTCAATGTAGGACAATATACATTTTTTTTTTTAATTAATTATAACTTTAATCTTAATTTTGTTTCCCAACTTGCGCTCCCCTATGATTCTCCAAGGCGTCTGAAAAGAAGATGAGACCTTCCAGCAACTACTTGAGTAGTTCTTCACAACTAATTTACATGTCATTGTAATCACTGCCAACACATCTAATTGATGTACATTATTTTTTTTTTTGTACAGTTGTAAATATTAATAACAACAAAACATAATTACATAAAATTATATCAAATATTAATTAACACAAAAAATTATGTAAAAAATATTCATTTGAAGTCTTTTTAATAGTAAACTTTTAGCCAAATCCATAGCGTAAATGTTTTTCCAATGATTAATATAAAGTTGTTTTGCCTAGATATTTATGTTTTTGAAAAAATGAAACAAATATTTGTATGTAACTTATTATCAAAATTGTAATAATAATAAACTGTTACTTATAGTGGCAATCCGACAAGAAGCTCTGCGAGAAAATAAATTATCTTATTTTTCGATTTTTTTTTTTCCATGATAAAGACAGATACGAGGTGTGATCAAAAAGTTCCAGGACTTTTTATATACTATGGGAATGCAATGTCTCACAGCGATGCGGTTGGCAGCATTGTATTGCCTGACTCAACAGGAACACAGCTGTGTTTGCAGATCAATCATAACATCACTGAAAGTAACATTAGCACAGTTTGTTTGAGGTTAGTTTTATAGAGTTTGGCTATTTTATGAAAATTAATGTGAAAGAAGAGCAACGTGTTTGTGTGAAGTTTTGGGTGAAACTGAACAAAACGTTTTCTGTACCTTTTTGATGTTACAAGAGGCTTTTGGTGAAGAATGTCTAAGCCGATCATGCTGCCATCAGTGGTTCAAGAGGTTTAAAGATGGCCTTTTTGTGTAAAAAGCGCAATGGCTGTCATTTCTCAGCCCCCTACTCACCTCACCTGGCTCCAGCCGACTTTTTTCTTTTCCCGAAGCTCAAGAGACACCTGAAAGGACGAAGATTTCAAACAGTTGACGAAATTAAAGAAAAAACAACGGAGCTTGTTTTCTTGTGTTTAGCACCTTTACAAAAGAAGAGTTTTCCGATGGGAGGTACTTCCAAGGGGAGTACTTCGAAGGAGACAAATTTGAATAACCTGTATGTTGTATGAATAAATGTATAAAAATTCAGTCCTGGAACTTTTTGATCACACTCTTATATTTTATTTTTTCCAAAGTTTCGTCCCTTAATGGTGGTCCTTCATCAGGTCCAATTAGGTACGTAGGAGAAAAAGTACCTCTTATTTTTCTTTTTTCTTCTCGACTTTCGTCCTCTTGATTAAATTCGTTGTTCAACTGTATATTTTTTTTTGCAGGCCTCTTTGGTATTGTCAGTGTGAAAGGAGAAAAATTAATTCCTGACATAAGTTGAAAATACTACAAAATGTGGATCACAATTGCCAAAACCTCGGAAATGAATGAAATATAAAGATTTACCAACTTCGAAGAGCGCAATTTGAGTTAACAGTTAGTTTCATCCAAAACCACAGAAGTATTCTAGTTTCAAATCTGACTGTTTTTAAGGCCGTCTTTGGTCACTCTTTCCCTACAAATAAATTTTTTTTTTCATTTATAAAATCTAATTTCTTACCAAGCATTAATCAATAATAATTTCACTTAAACGAATCAGCGCATAGTTATATTGTGAAGAAGAAAGTCTTATTACAAAGTCACTGAGGGATATTAGTTTCAGATCTGCCAAGATCTGATAATTTTTGACGGTCGAAGGAAGTATATTTTTGGCCCTTCCTTTCCGACTAATTTCGTCCTTTTGAAAATTGATTAAATCTTTTCATTTTTAAAAAGGCACTCTTTTTTTCCCGTTTAATCCTTTTCACAAGACATTAGTGGATATTATTTCATCTGCCGATTTTTAACGGTCTAGTTATTCCCTCATAACAAATTCTTAAATACCGTAAAACGGCCTGATTTAGTTAACTTTATATCAAGTTCACTAATAAGTTTCAGTCAAAGAAAAAGTGTTTTGTTGTCTGAATGAGGGATATCTTATATTTCTTACTTGTTAACTCACTTGTGCAAAGTCAGGCGGTTATACGGTATTCTAAATGTTGATTTTAATATGTTGTTATACATTAGGCACAGGTAAATTTAGGTGTATTTAAAAAAATATATATTTATTAAACTTATCTTTCGGACTGTTTTTATTTTCTAGAAGATAATATATTTACTAACAATAAGATTCTATTTCTACGTAATAATCTCTTTACCTATTTGGACCTTTAATAATAGCCCTGCCGACAATAAACACAGCTTACTTCCAGACCGTAGGCTAGAGAACCAACACCAAGATGGTAAACATACCAGGAATAGCTGCATGCTTAGCCTTTTCTTGAGTCTGGAGGCTCCAGAAATATGTTTTTCTTCTGCTGGAATTCAGCATGAGTCGTTCACATTTTTTAAAATAATTTATATTATACAACGTCTTTCTTCTTTGAGTTGAAATTGGTTACCACCTTAAAACATGTTTATAATTACGCAAAGGTGTTACACGAAAATTCCTCAGTAAATGACCTTTACTTTTTTTGTGCTTTTCTTAGACATTGTTCAATTTAAATCACAAGTTTGACCTAATAATTTATAAAGATTAGTTGAAATTAATAGGTTAAGGTGTTTAATAATATCAAAATATTATTTAAATTCCCCTGCTCTTCAGTTAGTGGACCTCATTTTTGAATTAGTTCTGATCGCAGTTGAATTTTAGCATTTTTATATAATCAAAAAAAAAAAAAAAAAAAAAAAAAAATCGTCGTAAAATGGTAATTTTTACTGTAAAAGTGCAACCGTGTAATAATAATGAATGACTTGTAGTGCGGTAGAGAAATCCAACCACAGCTGAGGGAGTGAGGATGCTCGGGTAAGTCGAACAATGGAGCACTTGACAGACAAAAGGGTTGATTGGAAAAGCTTGTTTTCATTTAATGTGCCCTTGGGGCTTTAGCGCTTCTATTCAAACTCCCTTTGCTCCTATTTATTCATTTTATTCTAGAATAATATCTGTCTAGTGTGTTAATTTTAAACTAGTCTTTAGTTTGCATTATATTAGAATAATATTATATCGATCCAAGCTGAATAATGTTTTAAACATATTCTATCTAATGTCGTGTATCTGCTGATACGTTCAACTGTTCAATTTAGGTTTGTTGTTATTTAATATTGTTTTAGAGCGTAAAACATATAGTTCATCAACGTACTATCAGTAATCAACTTAACGAGTATTATCATATCTGTCTGTATATTTCAACTTTTGAACCAGAAGTTCTGTGTTAACATGAGACGTTAATCCTTTTCGTTTTAGTCGAAAAAGGCCCTTTATTTTATATACAAAAAACAAAGCAATTTTATATCCTTTTTTAAAACCTCGGGAGGTAGAGCAGATCGGAAATTAGTATCAGTGTCATATATAAAATATACGTCATTCTTTTAAAAATCTATCCAAAATTAAAAATACGAATTATATAAGACTAGCATCTTCTATCGCGGCTCTCATGAATAAAGAACTTAAGTTATTTTTACTAATAACTGAATTTGATTTGTTTATCTATAAAAATCTTGTATTGAAGTATGGAATTTAGCCTTATTTCTTCAATGATATTTTCACATATTTCAGTAATTTTTAACCTGGTTAAAATTGCATTGATTAGGTACGTAAAAGCCTAATTAGACATCCAATTTGTCAGATATGTTTTTATCGATCCATCTGGTTGGATTTTAATTTCTAACCATAAAAGTGTATGACAGTTGGGCAAACCTCGTTTCTGGCACTCAAGACTATACATTTTAATTACTATTATTGTGAAATTTATTATTATAAACCTTCCTAGAACTATGAAGATGTTGTAGTTAATATTTGGTACAGATAGCTTCAGCAGTTTTATCATTGCAAGCCCTGTTGCAGAATGGATACATATCGGTCGATTTTGAAACTGCACTGGATTCCACATATGTTGCTCCATATATTTATAGCATTTTTAATAAAAATTGAATTGAAAATAAGTAAATTTTATTATAAATTTCTAGCTCTATATAACATCATACCTTTGTAACCTCTCTCGAATGATGCTTAATCGCCACCTATCGGTCGATTATCAATATATTAGCCAGGAAAGTAAAAATAGTATTGATTTTAATTTATTTGTATTTTAAGGTTGGTTAATAGATTTGAGGTTTAGTGGCGTCCTCTCTCCTTCTCTCTCTCTCTCTCTCTCTCTCTCTCTCTATATATATATATATATATATATATATATATATATATATATATATATATATATATATATATATATATATTTATATAATCATACAGCCATAAAGGCAAAAACAACAGTTTCTATAATGGCCCTGCCTGCACTAGTTCACCCCCAGTTGGCAAGCCAGCTCCCTCCCTCTTCCCCCTGTTTACCGATTCTTGGCCCCATCACTGGAGCCGCTTTGTCCTAATGTTTACTGGGAGGTCTTCTTCCATGGCATCCGTCCATATTCCCATGCTATCGGAGTAATTTCAGCAATGAGTTTGATATTATTTACCCCCAAAAAGGAATATGGGATTCGTATGCTATAGGCATGTCTGGAATGCTCGGATGCATATTTGGGTTTGAAAAGCTTTGGGCATTATGATATTGCACTGAATTCAATAAATTTTAATGATTAGTTTCTTGATTTCATCTCTCCTCATTTTTTTTTTTTTTTAATTTACGTGAATTGCTTACGTTTTAGTATATTATTACAATGTCGTTCGAAAATAGCGTTATAATTCCCTTGTTGCATATTTCGAAAGAACGGTGGTTTACTATTAGTTGGTGGCCATGAGAAATTCGATATTTCATAGAAAAAAAATTCAATGAAGAATCTCATTGAAACTTCACTCTTCAATTTAACGTGGAAATTCTTTTATTATGCTGCAGAAAAAAAAAAACATTTTGTTTTAGGTAATTTATTAACAGATCCGCTACCTAGAACTCCGTCCGGACAGATATCTTATTTATAATCCTATTACTGGACAAAAATAACGAGATACTGTACGTTATTTCGACTTCTTCAACTTTTACTGTTTATCCTCTCTAAGCTTTCCAATTAATTAGGAACAATAAATTTAAATTACCATAGTCAAACCTTATATTTTGAACTTTGTTACTTCATAGAACTTAAACTTTACTCCTGTATCCATTCTCATAGTTTGCATCATTTCGCAAAAAAAAATATCTTCGTTAGGTTTAATTTTCGTAATTATGATAGTTTTTGATAGTCATGGTTCGTTCCCTTATCTTCAAACTATCGAGCCTCCACTCCATTTGTATTGTGAATAATGTGCTTGCTCTATCTTAATTATTTTATTATGAAAGGCATCATTTTTTAAGAGATCGCTGTGTTATCGTTCCGACATACTGACACTGAATCGAGACAGCCCCACTACAGGCACCGTTCATTCTACCGTAATCCTACCACTGTCCCACTCACCTGTCCCTACCTATCGATATGGATAATGGTTCGATAGGTGTTGCAGATCTATTTATATCAATCCTATCGATTGTAGCACACTCGACCTAGACTGGATGTAGGTCAGATCTGCTGCAATCTGATACCGTTTCCGTGCAGTTTATCAGCATATGGTCTCGGTTCTACTTCCCTCGATGTGATGCAATACAGGTTACCGTTGACTATATTATAAGAATGGGTGATATGTTTGAATTGAACGCATTCTTAATTTTATGCTACATATTTAGTTTTAATTTCAAAGAGGCTTGGAGGAACCTAGACATGGGGACCCATCTTCAGAAAAGTGTGTAAGGTGAAGAACTCGGTAGCTATTCGAGAACCTTAAGTTTTTATCTAGGATCATGAACTTCCCCTCTAAGCTATAACCAGTAGCATTATGCTGGAGAGGTTACAGTATGCAGATTGGTAGCCGGAGCTAATGTGACTGAAGCAGTGGTAGGGGGTATATTTAGCTCCGGGCCAGGACCTGTGAAGTAGCGCGGTCATATTGAACCACCTCTCGGCAACCAGAGCATCATCATCAACCACGCTAGCTCTCTGGCAATGCTGACCCAAATGAGTATCTACATTGCCCATTTTGACGTCCGTTCATTACTAGGTTCCTGGAATCAGTATTGTCATTTGATTTTAGCTCTGTCAAACTTCTGTAATTAGGACCTGACTGTGGCTCATTTTACACCTATGACGTGTAACCGACCTATGTTCTTTACTACTCCTAAACTAATGCCACAAAACTTTTTTCAACTGTTTATTGATATTTATAACTGTATGCATTATATACAACACGTAAATTTCAGAAAATTATGACTTGTCAATAACAAGTAAAGAACCACTCACTAGTAGCACTTCAATAAAAGTTCTACATTAGAAGGTCTCTCAGCCATCTTATTTTCAGACGGGATTGATTGTAAAGCTAGTTGGGAGACTAGTAGATTCGAGTGGGTATGGAATTTACTATAACAGGTATATCTGGTTTGGGCCAAATCAGCAATCACAGAACATTAAGAGTATGTGCCTACTGATGGCGTCCAACTCAATGGCTCGGATTTACAAAATAATGTTGGCGCAGCTGGTGCTTTTCAGGTAAGTTTATTTGTGACATACTAAGGAGCATAAGGAGTTTTCGATTGTAAGGATTGGATACGAAAATAACTGGAAGGCATAAAACCTAAGTTAATAAATTAGATTGATTTTAGTCGTATTTAAATCAGAAAATAAACCATTGCTCGCTATATATTATTGAGACGATACCTTAAACTGTCTACTTTCTAAAGTCTATTTGCTGTATACAGCAGCGGCTACTAATACCGCAATTTATGTGAAAAAAAAAAACTGATGTGAGAAAAATTGTTGTTATATCTGAGGAGGTAAGAGATTTTTCATGGATTATGTATCCCGAGATCTTTTATTATTGTCTTTTGACTGCTGTAACTTCCATATTATTTTGCAATTTAAATAATGAATGATTTAATTTTATTTTCTGATATTTAATTTAATATTCAGAGATTTTACCATATTTTTGAATATATTTTTTGTTCCATTCTAAATCCTTAAATCACTATCATTTTTTTCTTTGTCTTCCTCTTCTTCCTCCAATCCTTTTCGTTAATCATCGTTGAGGATTCTTGAGAGTATTATGCTCAGCCTCATCTTTTTGGGTTCTCCATCCTTATGGGCAGAGGCATAGAGGTAATAGTCACACTGAGTGATTGTAGCATCAACATTCAAGAAGAATCATTGGAATGAGCGAATGTGATAGGGGGCTATAATGGAGCCGGAGAATAAATGGGAAAATTTTATTATAATGATGGTCAAGAACATTGTGGCCATCATTTAGAGTTTGTTGTTTACAAGTGTAGAATATTACACCTACATTGATAATTTGTAGTAGGTAATTTTGCTAACGAAATTCATGATTTTATTTCACCATATCCTGAAAACACTGAAATTGTTTCGTATTAATGTTTTCAGAAACTGTTATTAATTCTTGTAGAGTATTTTCTCTTTAAGCAGATGTTGAGGATGGTGATTGCTATTCCTCGATAGTTATATTCATTCGTGATGTCAGTGTGATGGGAGTGGTGCTCAACAAGGGATTGAGTAATATGAGGATAAGCGTTCAAAAATGTAGCTCCAAAGCTAAAGTTTGGTTCTGATTCAAAAATGATTAAGCCTGATTAAAATCCTGAGTCCTTTGTTCCTTATTTAATTAACTTCTTGAGTTTCGGCGTGGATATGTCTTTTGGCAGGGGTCTATAAGTTGTTGGTGTAACATTTTTTTCTTTTTCGAAAATGTAAAATTTGGCACTTGCTCCGTTGGTGTTGCTCGGATCGAACATTTGCCGATAGTTTCTTGATCACAATTTTAATAGAGAATATTTTTTTAAAATAACATTTGTCGCTTTCAGTTGTCGGTTATGAGCTATATTGATTTGAATGAAAAAAGTTACTTTGTTTTTTAAAAAAGTTTTTTCACCTTCAATTGATTTATAAAACTTTTTTTTACCCTAAACAAAAATATAACATTTTGACACGCTCTGGTTCTGGCTATGTGGTTCGGATCGAAACTTTGCCTACAGTTTTATTATCAGAAGTAGTAGATATTAAATCAGTTGATTATCGATAGACATATCTATGAGCTATTGTTTTCTTAATCAGAAATTTATATTTTTTCAATTCAAACATATAAACATTTTTATTTTTTGACCACATTAACTAAGGATTCAGCATTAAATTTCCCGTTACAGTAGAGTACATATATACAAGCAACCTTGCATTTCAAACTAACTGGTAACTTAGGTCCTAAAAGATCAGTTCAATCTTTAACGTTTTTTTCAGGAGAGGAGAATCTTATCATTTTATGTAATATAATAAAAGTAGTTATGACATTTATCATTGTAGTTATAGTTAAAAAACTAGTTTTAGAAAACACTAGTGTTTTTTAAACTACCAACATCATGGTAAATAAAAAACTTCTTTAAAATATTAAGTAATCTAAAAGCAAAAAATCCAAATATTGTTTGAAAGTTATGTTTATAGTGATTTTTATAAAAATTATTTACTTTGTGCATCCGTGGCAATCCGTATTATATCGTTTAACGCGAAACAGCTGAACATTTCGAAATAAACATTTCTTCTTTCTTTTTTTTTCCTATTGGATTTAATTAAGGAATCGTCAGCATTGGCTATTATTACGTATTTTAAAACCTATAGATAGAAAATTAGCTATGAATAAATCTCAAGGACAAAGCTAATGCGAGGAAATGATATTTTTCAAAAAATATGGGTATCAATATTTCTGGCGTCTCTGAACGTTGACTTTATCATTACCTGTTTGTTCTGTTTATAGCGCGGTGTTATTCACTATTTGCACTGCTGATAAAGAACATGTTGACTCTTTGTTATCAGGTTTAATTCACTTATCGCAAATTTAAGGAAAAAAAAGTTTTATATATATAATTATCTGTCCGCTTATTTGTCAGTGATCTATTAGCTACTAACGACCCCTGTGATATTTCCAGATACGGAAAAAGGTTCTGCCATTGACCGTGAGGAGACCCGGGTTTTCCTGATCCCTACCCCATAGCTAGGGTACAGTAACCCTGAGGATATCAGCTAGGTTGTTTGTCAGTCGGGTGTAGGGTATCGGTGTGGGGAGACAATGGTGTGGCTCGTGCCGACTTGTGCGTCCGTCTTCGACGAGTTTCAGGATTTTCGAGACAGTTCTATTCGTGCTTTTCAGAGATATTCGTGTTGTGATGTGCTGAGTGATGATGTGGTTGTCATCGATGGATTTAGGATATACGCACCGATTGCCCTTTGGTGAGTTGAACATGAAGTAGTTGATTTCCAATAAATATGGCGTTTTAGAAAAACATTTTTGTAAATATTTGTATCTTTGTATATGGTTGGACATTGTTCCTTTATTAAAAATAAATATGATTTCAGTGCCGTCTACAATTTTTACTAAATTCGTAAAATAGAAACTATTTTCTCAAACCACGTTTGTTATATTTATTGGTAGTTATATTAGATTTCATATAATACTTATAATTACGATAGAATTTTATAAACCCAAAGATTCATTGCCGATACTTCCTAAAATTCTCTTGGTAAATAATCCCTTTTTCATTGATAAGTTCGCCTAGCCCAATTTAATCTAGTACTCAGGCGCAATATTAGGCTTCCATAATTATAGAAAGAAATTATAAAATATTTTAATGAAAGCCCATACGGTTATTGTTTGCACACACTTTGGTACAGCAAATATTTTTCCTTACAAAGCATAATTTTAATAAAGAATAATAGTAGTTCTATCATTATATTTTGTTGTTTTTTTTTGTTTTATTTGTAAATAAGGAATGAATATGAATATTCTAAAACAATATCACCAATTGATCATAAGGATATCGTAATATTTACCAAAAGTAATAATATTAGTAAATGATATTGCACAATTTTATTAGTTTCAATTTTTCTTTTTTTAATGTATATTGATTAAAACATTCGAGAAAACCTACCTTTACATGCTAACTATATTAGAAGGGACTTTAAAATTAATGTTTGATGTTGAATTTGGAAATGATCTTTCTTTTTTTTTGGATTGCGTTGTTCTTATCATGTCAAATGTTATTTTTTTTCTTGTTATTTTATTTTATTTTTTTTTTTTCATTAGTAACTAAATGGAAATTTAGACATATTTTATGTTTATAAAAATACACCCCATATTTATAGATGTCACAGCAGAGATGATATCTAGTCTGTAAATAAACGTAGCTATTCAAATAAAATAAAAATTGGACGCAGAATAAATAAACAAAATTCATAAAATAAATTCTATTCCATCAATTCTGAATCAATTTTGATGATTCTTTTTGATTCTTTTTTAGATCGGTAGGGCATACTTCAGAGGTGGTCCCATAAAAAATATTTTAAAATCAATGCAATACTTTTTAAGAAAAATAAAAAAAAACAGTTCATAAAATCACTTAATAACAGTTTTTTTGATTTTTCTTAAAAAGCGCTGCGTTGATTTCAAAATATTTTTTATGGGACTACCTCTGAAGTATGCCCTACCGATCTAAAAAAGAATAATCAAAATTGATTGAGAATTGACGGAGTAATCGCGTAACATAAAGAAAAACAAAAAATAAATAAAGACGAGTTGAGAACCTCCGTCAATTTTAATGATTCTTTTTTTAGATCGGTAGGGCCTACTTCAGAGGTGGTCCCATAAAAAATATTTTGAAATCAACGCAGCACTTTTAAGAAAAATCAAAAAAACAGTTAATAAAAATCACTTTTATATAACCTTACATTTTAAACATATTTATGATTATGATTATCTATAATCTCCAAGGTAACTAAATATAAATTATTAACAAAAATAATTTACATATACAGTCAACTCTCGATGTGTTGCTTCGATAAGCTGAATTCTTTTTTTTTTTTTTTTTTTTTTCCACCGCCAGTTTTTAGCCTCTCAGCCATTCGACGTCTAGCCTCCCAGTAACGTGTGGCAGGATCAGGTGGAGCGTCAGCAAGTTCTGGACAGGTCTTCAGATGATCGCTATCCATCTTGTCTAAGCTGCAAAGGGGGCAGATGTTACTGTCTGCGACTCCAATCCGGTGAAGATGATCCTGTAGATAGTTGTGTCCAGTTGTAAGTCTGAAGTTTGCAACAGCTTGGGCTCGGTCTAGCCCAACACCAGTCGGCCCATGAGTCAGTAGGCATTCCCACTTCTTATTTTCACTTTGTTCCTTCATGTGATTGTACATATAGGCATCGATGGTGCTGTTGATTATATTCTTTGCAGCTCTTAAGGTCGTGGCAACTGAGGGCTTGACAGATTTAGCACCTGTTTTGCAAGGTCATCGGCCTTATCATTTCCAGTTATTCCTACATGGCTGGAGATCCACTGCAGCACTGTGTTCCATCCAATCTTGATGAGCTGTTCTAGTGCCGTTCGACATTTAACAGTGCGTAAGCAGTCGGTAGGACTATTGGTGCTCATTGCCAGTATTGCTGCTTGGGAATCAACCAAAAATACAACATTATTCGGGTGCATGTTAATGGTGATTAATTTGGTGACAGCCTCCTGTATTGCACTCACTTCCCCGTCGTAGTTGCTTGCATTGTTCCCCACAGCGATATAGCCATTGAAGTATTCGCAATACTAGCCGGCTCCAGCTCCACTTGGTTCGGGTATGTACGAGCCATCGGTATATACGTGGAGCCATTGATCTTTAGGATATAAATCGTGCAAAGTTTCAAGCGCACTTGCCTTCAGTTCTTGGGGAGACGCGTCAATCTTTCTGGCCTTAAGATTGAGCAAGTCAGTTCGGGCAAGAGGTAAGGAGGTAAAGACTGACACGTAACTCTGAATAGGCGCAGGATCGCCTAGATTAAGATTATACTTTTCTTCTAGTGCTCGGGCATGTGTTATAGGCGAAATTTGCGTCTTCAAGCGTCCTGACGCTGGTTTATAATTTTTCCAGAGTTTTCCGTCTACACTTTTGGCTCGTTCCCAAAACTTTAAGGTGCTCTTGTCTCTGCGAGCTTCCAGTGGTTCTAACCCTGCTTGAAGTTGCATGGCAGGGATAGGGGTTGATTTCGCTCCTCCTATTATGATTCTTATTTTGTTAGATTGCCTGTGTCGTTTGTGGTGAAATCTTCGCTTGCATATTCCATGACAGGTCTGACATATGTTTTGTACGCTGTACAGAGAACATCTTGCGTGGCACCCCATTTGGTGGCTGTCAATCTTTTTAACAAAGTGTTCCGTTTTTGGGCTTTCTCTGTAGTTTTATTAATATGGTCTTTCCAAGACAGCTTTGAGTCCATCTTCACTCCAAGATATTTTGAGACAGAAGTTCTTTGGAGACCTATACCTTTGTAAATAACGTTTATAGGGTAATTTTTTGTGGATAAAGAAAATAGTTGGAAGATAGTTTTTTCTGCATTGACTTCCATTTTGTTTTTATTAGTCCATTTTTCGACGTGGGTCATTGCAGTATTCAGGGTAATCTGAAGTCCTTCCACGTCCTTCCATAACATCGTCCGTAAAGAAGAGACACGACACACCATGCGTTTTTTTAATATAATTTTGAAGGTCGTCAATCATTATGTTAAACAAGATACAGCTCAAGACTGCACCTTGTGGGATACCCTGCTTTAGTTGTTTGTACGACGACGTAGAATTTTGGAATTTACACTTTACCAGGTATGCAAGTTTAAAATGTCGTTTATTTCTTAAAATATATACACAGTAATTTAAAAAAAAAGTATAATATATTTTATTCAAAGTACTGACCCTCGCTTTCTACACATTTTGTCCATCTCTCGGGCAATATATGGATACCATTCCAAAAGAATGCTTCATCTTTATTTGAAATCCATTCATCGAGCCATTTTCGTACGTTTTCGAAATTGTTGAAGTGTTGCTCCGCCAATGAGTGTCCCATCGATGAGAAGAGGTGATAATCAGAAGGCGCCAGGTCAGGTGAATACGGCGGGTGGGGTAGGAGTTCCCAACCAAGCGAAGAAATCGTTTCCTTAGTCAATCTGGCTGAATGTGCAGGAGCGTTATCATGCTGAAGAATGACTTTGGCGTGCCTGTGAGCCCATTCTGGGCGTTTTTCGATCAATGCGTGACTCAAATCGATCATTTGTTGTCGGTAGCGCTCGGTATTGACTGTTTCGCCGGGTTTGAAAAGCTCGTAGTAGACTACTCGCTTCTGATCCCACCACACACACAGCATTGTCTTCTTCCCAAAACGATCCGGTCTTGCACTCGATGTGGATGGTTGTCCTGGCGTTACCCATGATTTTTTTCGTTTGGGATTCTGAAAATAAATCCATTTTTCATCGCCAGTTACAACTCGATGCAAAAAACCCTTTCTTTCGTGGCGTAAAAGCAGCATTTCGCACACAGTTTTTCGTTTTTCCATCTGTCGTTCGTCCAATTCATGTGGAACCCATTTTCCAACCTTTTGAATCTTTCCCATAGCTCTCAGGCGATCGGAAATGGCTTGCCTAGTGACATTCAACTGTTCTGCCATCATTTGTTGGGTTTGGGTATTGTCTTCGTCTAATAAAGATTGCAATTCGAAGTCCTCAAACTTTTTTGGTCGATTTTCTCGTTTTTGATCAGTAACATCAAAATCACCACGTTTGAAACTTTGAAACCAACGTTCACATGTCCTGACGGTTGGAGCAACATCGCCATAAGTCTTAACAAGAATTCGATGACATTCAGATGCCTTTTTCTTTTGATTAAATAAGAAAATCATGACATGCCGCAAATGCTCTTTATTTGGCTTAAAATTAGACATTTTTAACACCAAAGAAAGGTATGATACGTCCACGTAAACGACTTAAAAACAACTGACTTTTGTAAACAAATGACTAACAAACAAAATAGCGTTTAGAGATAAGCAAATCCTTCAATAGGCTAAGAGCGCATTCTATTGGAATTAAAACGACATTTTAAACTTGCATACCTGGTATGTGCCTTTGAGATAAGAAACTTCGGATCCATTTCATCATGTGCCTTGTACCCCCAGCCGGTCAAGCTTCTTAATGAGCATAGATCGCCATACTTTATCGTATGCAGCTCTGAAGTCGACGAGTACTGCTAGAGTAGACTGTTTTCGATGGAACCCGCCTTTGACAGCTTGGGTAAATTTAATAATTTGGTCTGTCGTCGATCGAAATTTTCGGAAACCGGCTTGATTGTCACTGATGGCTCCCTTGGACTCAAGGAACTCTCGGAGCCTTCGTTCTACCTGCCTTCGTTCTGAAGCTGAATTCTTAAATAAGTTATAGTAAATAATAACATTGTATTTGTATCTCATTATCTCATATGTTTTTTCATAACCTTCTTAGTTTATGGTTAAGTGTTATTAGTTTTTACGAGTCATGCTATGTAGTTTTTATATGTATGAAATTGTGTTCAATAAAACCTTTCAAGAGGTATTTCTTTCTTTCTCATAAGCGAACAAACTCTGCGGTTGGAAGTACATTACACTTAAATTTCACCTCAAAGAGACGATTTCAGATAGAAAACGTTAAAAATTGTGTAAATAAGTCGAACTTCCCGTCACTGTTTATCTTTCCATTTAATAGTTACACCAGTCACTTATTATTAGTTATTCACGCGAGTGAATAATTTCATAATGGCTATTGTAAATTCTTTCAATTAACGAAAAGTTAAAATTGATTTGCAAAGTCAGGGAATGAGAAAGAAGTTAACTTTGTTGCTAGTGAATTCCAAATTCCGCGTGGTTCTCTTTCCTAAAGAATAAAGAAAAGATCGCCACTGGTGGAAGTCGGTAATTCAACTTGTAGGCACCCTCAAAAATAAAGCGCAGTTCAGTTGAAAGATATATGATATATTGGTACCGGGTATTTAATATTCGGTATCAATGATTTTATATGTATGTACAAACAACATTCCCATTAATGAAAATTTAAGTAATGATTTCAACTACAATTTTCCCATTTACATGCAGATAAGTGGAATAATATCCTCGATAATACTTTGTTCAGTAGGTCGAACTATTTTTCAGGGTAGCTTGAAGATCGAGAATTGACTGTTTAAACAAAAATACTCTCACCACTAAAAAGTAAAAAATAAAAATAATTTTTAGAAAAAAAAAAAAAAAACCGACTTCAAGATTAAACCTACATATACAAACTTGAACTAAAAAATAAAAAATAATATTATAATTGCTTCAAAACAAAAACCATTGAATGAAAATAAACGAAATTATCGATACTGAGGCAGGTTAATCGTTATTCTATTACAACAACCAAGAATCGACCTTGGTTTCTGAAGAGCCTCTTGGTTACAACAGGCCTCTGTAAAGTGGATACCCTTTACTGAGGGAAACCCTGGCATTGGAGTGTGGTTATAACTTAATCATCTTCTTTATGGTGTTGTAACAGTGAATCCTCACCATTTTTTTTTCTTTTTTCTTTAGTTAAGTTCACTAACGTTCGGTCAATCATTGAGAAGGCCATCAGGACTAGATATGCGAAGAGAATCTAGGTGTTCTGTTTTGTTTTTTTTATGATTACTACAATGAGGAACTTAGCTACAGTTATTAATATACTGTCACCATAGTTAAAACAACCACTTAACTCCCATTAAACGTACACAAAGTTGAGAGGATTATCGATGTTTTATGATTAAAATAACTATATAATAGTAATAACTCAAAGCGTTATAGGCTTCGCTCATTTCTTTAGCCATACTAACCTACACTACCCTACTTAATAAAAATATCGATAAACTTATATTTCTTCTTTTATTGTAATTAAATTGTTCTGATCCCGGTAGCAAACTATAAAAAGAAGTGACCGTTTTATCATATTCCAGAGTTCAAAATTCTGTAAATATCTTAATGCTATTTATTATTTACCAATACTTAATAATCCCTTTAGAGCATTCTCTAAGCTTGTTTACTAACACAGGACTTATTAAAAAAAAAGCCTCAGTTCAGTTATTTATTTCAAAGAAGAAACATGATAGAGTCCTACGAAATTCTCCTAATTTCAAGACATTAATGGAAAAAAAAATTCACAGCCGCTGAAGCAACTCGTGAAATTATTAAATATGAAGGAGAAGGTGTCCTTGAATAGCGCACTGCGCGGCGTTGGTTGAAAAATTTAGAACTGGAGATACGACATTGGAAAGGAAGAAGGGCTCCGGGCGGCCATTAATGGATATTGATGAAGTTCTGACGGAAAATGTTGAGTCAAATTCGTCCGCAAGTACTCGCGAACTTGCCAGGGAGTGTGGTGTGTCGAAAGATACTGTTAGTCGCCATCTTCTCTCCATGTGGAAGGTGAAAAAAACCTGTAGATTGGTCCCTCACGAACTTACTTCTCAACAATTAGCAGAAAAATTTACAGAACTTCATGGGTTTGAACTCCTTCCTCATCCACCATAAAGTCCAGACCTCGCACCTTCGGATTACTACTTGTTTCGATCCATGGCCCATTTTCTTCATGGGAAAAAATTTGATAATTTTGCGGAAGTTGAAAATGCTGTCCAAGAGTACTTTGACAGCTATCACAAGGAATGGCATCAGCGTGGCATCGAGCAATTTGCTAGCAGATGGGTAATGACGGTAGATAACAATGGACTATACTTTGAGTATTAATTGTATTTTATATCAAAGAAATAATAATACAAATAATGGTTTAAAAAACGGTCATTTTTTTTTTTTTTTTTTTATACACTCCATTATTATATAAATTAAGAAACTTAGAATCATTTTATAGAAAGCTCTCTTACCTAAATTATTTATAAATATTTAAGTTTGCCAGTTTATTATGGTATATATTGATAGATCTCGATTCGTGACTGAAAAACAATAGATACTTTGCTTCTACGAGGTATTAATGGCATTCAAACCTGTGACTCATCAATGACTCCTCTGATAAGGAACAAATATTTGTTCTATTTTTGTTTCTTTTCTATAATTAACAGATAGCTTTGTAAGTACAGGATATGATATCGTCCTCATCCTAGATGCTTTTGACTCCCGTCATATCTAGAAAATATTTATTTATATATTCCATTACCTAAGAAAATCTATTATCCTGTTGAAATCCTACTAACTTAAATGCCCAACATTAAGGTTTGATGCAGATAGCCCAAATTATTTTGTGCTTTGTTTTTCATTTCTCCAGTCGCTTTTTTTTCTTCTTCAAGCCATATATTCTATGCAGTATTAATTTAAACAAAAAAAACTTAAAGTGGTATTCTTCACTTATCTCTTAATAACATCTTTTCTGAATAAAACAGGTTTGTTGTTGAAACGAAATTGCAAAAATTGTGGACACACGGAATTAATCACGACCTTTCACTTTGGCTAGAATAGGTTGGTATACTGTTTGGAAAACCCATAATTCCTGCACTATTTAGAGTATAAGTAATGTCTAGTCGCTATTTTGTCAAACACATACAAAACAGTGACTAGACATTACCTACTTAAAAAAGAAAATTATAAATCGAAAATTTTAAGCTGAATAAAGCAGGCAGCCTCCTTTGTTCAACACAATCCGCACACTACACTGAAATTTTTGAACTTTTATCTTGCACCATATTTGGTAGCTCTGAAAGCAGTATTAATTCCCTATTTACAAAATAAACCAAGAAGTTATTATATTGATAAGTGGAGAATTTAAAAAAGAAAAGGATATTATGATAGTTAAAATACCGAAAATCGTTATATAATTTAATAACATAATCATTGAACATTGCCTATGGAAAGCCCGGATTCATTTTCTAAAGACAGAACAGGAGCTTGATGAGAGATCTACTTTTTAAATATACAAGAAGTTGAGAGGATGCTACGTATAGGTACTGTGCATTGTCAGCTGGTTCATTGATTACTTGTTGCAAACAATTTATTATTAGTTTTTTCTTTTCCCTTTTCCAATATTTGAAACAAAAATTAATTATTAACATGGATAAACTAAATGTGTACATTAAACTTTATAAGTATTCAACCCAAACATACTTTAAATACCGGACCCCTCATTCGGACGAAAAGGCCAGCCGAGAGTTGACTGTTGATTCGCCGGCCTCTGTACATCCAAAACGGGCCTCTGTCGCAACCCCTGCCAGTCTCGATGTTGCCCAACTTAGTATCTGGTTATTTCTTAACTGTCTTCTGTAAACTGATGCCTCTGGATGCAGGAAAAGTGTCAAACAAGATCGGTTAAGTATCTTCTTTTTGTACCTTGTGTATCCAGGGTTTGTAAGTCGTGGTTTGAATATAATTGTTTGTTGTAGCAAAAAGCTAACCTTATTCTTTATGATTATTTTTTATTTTTATTTTTTGTTATATTTAACAAAAATTCCTCCTTCGCTATTCATTATTTACACATCAGGTTTTCTACTAATCGAAACATAAATCACGATTTTTTCACAAAACAGCTTGAAATTTCACTAAAATATTTACAAGAACACTTACGAACTAGGTTAAAAGATGGAAGATTAAAATCTACAGTAGGCTCGATTCAGGAGGTCGCAGGTTCGATTTCCACCTGGGCGGTTTAAAATTTATTTCGTGGTGGACCTTGGAACATGGAAATGAATCTTGATCCTGACCTTTCCACCCTGGCTAGAATAGGTTAGTAACCTATAAGATAGACCTGAACAAAAAGAAAAGAAAAATGTTTATGATAGTAAGAGTCAGGTGGTTTTATTTACACTTTATTATTTAAGAATAAGGTTTGTTCATAATGAAGTTATAATGAAACCGTATTTATATTATAAGGTCTAAACTAAAAAATGTACTTTTTCCAAACTTTTCCACTAATTTAAGTTTTCCAACCGCGACATAAATTATTATAGACATTAATTTTGTGCGTTATGTTTGACAAACTATGACTACTTAAAATGCTAGAAAGCAGTAACAGAAAAATGTTCTAAACTTTATATAAAATTAATGTAAGTAGAAAAAGGGGCTACGGGAAAAAGATCAGGTGTCTCAACGAAGGAACATACTTATTGTATACTTATATTTAAAATTTATTAAAAAAAAAAATCTTTTATTTACTATACCAAATAAAATAAAATAATCTTCATTAAAGTAATATTTAATTGATAGTTTGTCTGTTGTATAATTTGTATATTTAGGAATAATTACTCCTTCGAGGCGTCTGAAAAGAAGATGGCTTCGGGATCTTCTTCTTTTGTAAATATTTCATTAGAGTACTACCAATGAGTTGTTCCTTTGCAAGTTTTAAGCATGTGATTATTTCTCATTGTAAACCGCTTATTTACTAGATGTATTTATAATACAGTTGTAAATTTCTATTAATAAAATAATAAAAAAAATAAAGGAATAATTACATATTACTGTTATTTTAATGATACATCCTGCGATAACAGTAATACAATATTTTATAACATAAATATTATTGTACTTAATAATATCAAAGCAATATCTTTTGATTAGCTTAATTTGTTTAAAAAAAAAAAAAAATTGTTATTAAAAATGTTTTCTAGAGAACTAAACACAGCTACGACAGTGATGTGCAATTTTGTCTTACTCTGGGTTCATACGGTATACGTAATATTTTTCACTGAAAACCTAGCCTTAATAAAAAAAAAAAAAAATATTATAGATATTTTTTTTCGAATCTTTGTGTAAGCTGTGGAAGTTTTTTTTTATGTGATATTTATATATTTATATGTGATTTATTTATTTATTTTACGGAAGTGTATCTAGAGTTTCTTTTTGTTACTAAATACCATAGTCATTCTTTTTCTCACTGGAGAATATTATCCCTTCGGTCTCTTCACAGGTTATAAATGTTAAACAGGTTGGATTTGTCAACATTTTTCCTTAACAGACGATGAGCAGAAGCTTGTAGAATGTAGATAAAGAAAGAGATGAGAATGCAGGAGCGGTTTGTTAAGAACGGTCATCTGTCTTAGCTTCAGTTTCGACACAACCCACTCGTCTGCATTCGTCTTTCGGAGCGGGCCCGTGTTCCCAGTGTGGCTTATTCTAGGGTTATTAATTAAATTATAAAATAAATTGAAAAAAAGAGCTATTATAATAAATAGATGGTGTTGTAGAATCTAAGAGCTACCTAAACGAATTAAAGTAATTAAATACATTTTTATTCACTGTAAAAGTTGATAATAAATATGATTTTTTTTTTTTTTTTTTTTTTTTTTCTATGATTTTCACGGAATCATTCACTTTTGAAGTAATTTGTGCTAAACTCCTATAAAGGAAGGATTTTGAATTTGGTATGACTGTCTCTATATGGGTTTAGTAATTGTATATACCCATCTTAACCAATAACGATGAAGAATTTTCTGATTTGAGGATTCTTATTCTATGTTTTTTGCATTCTTTCAAAATATTATAAAAACATTTTGATATGGTTGTGGATTGGGGACCATTTTAACAAGAACGATTAACTATCATTAAAAAAAACACAAGAATGTTTTGAAGCAATCATTACCTGCATATGTATTAACTTTAATTCAAATTAATATTGAAATATTACCTGCATAATTATTCCGTTCCAATATTTCTTGGGAAGCTCAACTTGAAGTCTAGACCCGTATGTAGTATCATGTATTTTGTGCAATAGGAGTATGTACAGCTTGGATTTTTATTTTTTTGTAAATAAGTGCCAATGTTATAATATCAGATATAATGTATGAAATATAGTTATAAAGCATAATGTTAAAAGTTATGACATTCGCGGATAAGGACTCGAATTCTGCTGAAACAGAGCAGAGTTTATTTATTTCTCCCGTGAGTACAAGCATAAAACTATCTAATGCAGTAATAAGTCAAATAATTCCAATAAAATAAAAATAGTTTGTTTTCAATCGTAAGGCAACTTGTAAGCTCTTTTATATGTATAGTATATTTATATACTATATATATAAAATAATTTCCTGCTAAGTATGTTTGTGTGATGGAGCTAGAGCGATAACTTTTCACATTTCAAAAAAATAAAAAAATATTGAGAAAGCATAGAAATAAATCTGTGTAAAGTCGCATCATGTGATTTTAGAAGAGATCGAGTGATCATATTTTTTAATTGTTTTAGGTGTATTTATTTTAATGACATTTTTTATGTTTGATACTATAATGAAAATTTCATTTACAATTCCAATGTAAATAATTTTTTATGATTATTATTAGTATATTTTTATAAAATGCATAGCTCTTCTGTACGTATTAGGATATTGGATGTAATAATGTATATATTTGGGATAAAAGGGAGCTGAGAGTTGGAAAAGGTCGTTGGGATTTCCCATTGGAGGATTATCTACCTGTGGGGGCTGAAACCAGTTCAGGATTAAAGGGTTTAATACAAAATAAGATTTATATATGGAATATGTATACTCCTGGGTGGAATACGCTTTTTAGAATTTTAGAATTTTTATTTTACTCTCTTTATTTTAATATATGCACCTATATAATGTTAACGAGTAATATGAATAATAAATGAGGTAACATTGTCTGTTCCAGTGATATGGAGGTGGCAGACAGCCCCGAGCCGGGGTACCTGCTACTCCGTGTCCACGTCCCAGAGCTCAACATCCAGAAGTGCCTCCAGTTCCCTAGTCATCAGCTAGTCTGGGACGTCAAGCAGCAATGTCTGGCTGCCCTGCCCAAGGTATGTTATTATTCATATCTTTAGGTTATCATCTTCTAACATAAGAAAAACCTAAATCTTCATGATCTACTTCTGAAGCTATTAAATGTGTAAATAGTCTCTATAGAGTCTTAATCTTAGTACTATAGATGGAAGTACAGTAGGGTGGAGCGAAAACGGCCAATAAAAAAAAATGAGAGAGAGAATCTGTAAATCCCTGACGCTGTAATAGTGCGGAAATTGGGTAAAATTGATTATGTTAAAATTTGAGAATTGAATATGATAGTATGAGGTCACACAAATCGTTAGAAATTTAAGATTTAAACAAAAATGTCAAAATACAAAACTTCAAAGTTTTATTATTTGTAAACCTATATTTTTCAGTCAGAGGGCTTGAAAAGTGATTCATGAAAGTATCTCTCATTTGTATCATTGTCGTGAGGTATCATGCCTGTCTTCAATATTGAGAAATTACATATTATTGTCGTATTGTAAGCTGCTTCCTGGAGTTTATTCCAGCTCTTATGAACCCGTCTCATCAATCCCACTTATTATTAGATTTATTGGTAGTGAGGTCTGATAATTCCTATTGGATTTGCATTTCTTATTAAATTAGGAATTCAGTTTTGAATATAAAGTAAATAATCCAAAATTAAGGATTGCTTACAATAAGAATATATTTAAAAAAAATATTTCGGCTATAGAAAACTTGAAACGATTTGTGCAACCTCTAGATGACTTAATATCATAATGAAAATTTTACACAATTTTGTAACTAATTTCATCACATTTCCCTCAGGGATTTTCAGGTTCCCGAAAAAAATGTTCACTCTACCTTCCGATGTTATATCACACACTAGCTTCTCCATATGTTATATCTTGCGATGATATGAGAGAAATAGTACGGTTGGTACTATTCCCCTGTATTGTGGTTAGCCATAGAGGAAATAATTTCGTTGTTTAAAACATCTTAAATATGATCCCCATGACTATATACGGTACAATGTAGCTTTCTCCTGGATACGAGTTAATAAAAAAGTGACAGAGAAATCAAATGAGGTAGTGGGTAGCTCCGCAAAGTTACATATCTTGCATTTTATTTCTCTTAAAATAATAATAAAAATTTGTACTTGAAATAATTTATTTATTTTCTTTCAATACATTTGTTATTTAAATTTACTTTAAACATTGAAATTCTTTTGTCTTATCAAATATGAACTATAACTAAGATATGTGATTTTCATCCTTTATTATATATTTTAAATTATTTTTATTGATATTATGTTTCCAATCATACCATCTTGAGAAGTTAAGCTAAGAACCGCTACATACATACCTTCATTGACAATTCAAGATTATATCAAATCAAGCTCCTCAATATACTAGAGTACACTTCCCCCTCAGGCCAATACACTCAGTATTATATTTATATATACGTATACTGATTAGATACTTTTTCTTAAAGGAATATTACATAATCTTGGAATAATAATAAAAAAATATTGAATTAATATTCAACCTTTTCAAAATCGATTCATGGAGTTAATGGTTAATTAATGGGTGGTTTGGTTTGTTTCAAAATTATTTATATGTAATGAATATCTTGTATAATTTATTTATTGAAAATCTAGTCTCTTAATATTGAAAGTTTCTGACTCTTATCGTGGATGATCCAAGGAAATCCCTTTGAAATAATATTCAGGACAATTGAAAATTCAAATTAAATTGGTAACTTGATATTTTTTTTTTCTGGAAATTTAGTTCAATTTTCCTGTTTGGGCCATTTGAAACCCTCCTTTATATAAATATTATTTTAAAATTTACAAATTTAATTTCAGTCTTCAATTTTGAAGGGAATAATTCTCCAATGTCTGTTTAGTGGGGGAGGATGTTGGATACAGCTAAAATATGAATTAAGTGTTTCCAATTGTGAATGGTACGTCTACGTCACAGTTTAAGATGGTCATACTAAAAATAGTTTATAGTCACGCATTTTTTCCACCCCTTGTTAGAACTAAATATGATATAACACTGTTTCATCACATTGCGCAAATACAGCAAAAAAAAAAAAAAAAAAAAAAAAAAAAAAGTTGAATATTTGTTGAGCTCAAAAACTGTTGTATATCTTTTACTCGTTGGAATAAAACCCATTCGTTTTATTCGAACACAATATATTCAATAATACCAAAGAGTTGGCTCAATGAGTTCCGTGCATTCTGGAGATATTTGTCCAGAGCAGAACATAGAATACTGGAGCTGGAATTCTAAACACTTCCATGACTGTAGGTTCGCCAAATATTGGCCTCAGTTTGTCCTTCTATAATCCCGCCTGTAAGCTACCTGTCCGGGTTTATGGTTTGATTTATTGTCTTGTTGTCCAGTCTGCTTGCGGTCTGGACATCTGGGCTCCAGCCTGTGTAAATTTACATATTAACATTAAACCTTTGGAGGCATTAGTTTTATAGTTCAATATAATTTTATTTCATATTAATAGAATAATGAGAACTGAAAGACCTGGAGACCGAAATAAGAATTCGAAGGCTGATGTTCTATGGACATATGAAAAGGATGAAGAAGGAAAGACTAAATAAAGAGATATTCGATAAAATTTGTAGCTATAAAAGCGAAGGTGGATATACAAAGCAAATGCAAGAAGAATTAAAGAACCTTAAAATGTCAGAAACCGACTGTTTGGATAGAGAGGTGTTCCGAAAAACAATAAAAAATCTCACTACAATTAGCTGAGAGAAAAAGAGGGGTACAATGTGGTCCAGGGAAAGGAGGGAGAGACATTCAAGAATAATGAAGCTAAGATGGGAGGAAAGAAAGTCGAGAATCCCAAAGAAGCCTAAACCGTGATATTCGCGTGGTCCTTGGGGCCTATACGTGAAAAATGCTGTAATGCTAAACACTGTAAAATTTATTTCTATTGTTGGTAATTATAAATAAATATTAATTAAATGACGACTACTCCTAAGTAACTAATATGTTCAGTAAAAATAAATTATCTGTTATTATTATATATAATAAAAATCAGTTTAAATAAATTATGATTCAATTTAGCATAATCAGCAATAAATTCCTGTTGATGATATTTTTCTTGAGGGTGTAACATGACAGAAAAAACGAAATTAGAAAAAAGACGCAGATAAAAACATCTTAGTCGTGCCGGAAAAAAGTTAAGATTTTATGGAAGCTCAAACCGAAATCATATAGGTTCAATGTCGCAGAAAATAACAGATTTTGAAAGTAAAAATAAAGGAGAGGAAAACTTGATACGAAAAGGAAAGATTGAGAAGATGAGAGCATGGTTGGTCGTGAATTAATGAGCATAAAAGAGAGGAGGAATTTGGTTGAGGGGGAAAGAAAAAATTACTGAAGCCAGAGTTTTAAATAACGAAAATTGGACTTAAAATATAAACAATGATGTATAGTTTCGAATCTGTGTATTTTTGTCGTTAGGCATCTTATAATATTACGAAGAATAAATCTTCGCTTAGCCCATTATTTCATATTTGGTAGTCAATATTTATGTCTGAATTTATCTTCATTGATATTTTTATTTTATGAAATGTAATTAATAGTGAAACAAGAGTACCAATAACAATAAAAAAATCAAAAATATATTAATGATTTATTCAATCAGTGTTAGTATATATACTTGTTATATCATAAATTCTTCTTAAATTTATCTATTTATTTATATGAAGCATTTTTGGAGTGATACTGTGCAATATCAAGAGCGATCATCTCGTTTTTCGAGTTGAGTAATCGACTATCGACGTAGATGGAGATTCCTCAGCCCTGAATTCCTGAGGAAACGTGACCAAACTATTTGTCTTCCAATTAGATCGAAAAGGATGGCTTCAGTCTGGAAAAGGATCTTGGACAAGTCTGGGCAAGGCGTTAAGAAAAAAAATAGAATTTATTTGTCGAGCTTTTGGAAATGTGGCGGACCAGAATATAGGATTTCAAAAAGTGTCTGAAAAAAAGTTAATACTTCCCACTCAAAGCTTTTTTTTTAAAACTTTTTTCTTATAAATATTTTTTTATTGTTCACTTAAATTGAAATAAATTTTATATTTGGAAATTGCGATAAATATTGTTGGTTATTGTTTCAAGGACAAGTAGAGATGTAGGCAGAGGAAGTCTTGCGAAACTTAGAACACAAAGGCAAGCCAAGAATCTCATTTGTCCCTGAAAAAATTGATTGCAGTTCAGAATGCGCTGTTAGCGCAGTTGCAATTATGTGCAATTATTAAATAGTACTCTCTATTGTTGTGAAATGAAATTATTAAATGGAAATATTCTGAAACAAAAAGAAAAAATAATTGCTATGAAGGCTGCTTTATAAATAACTTTTATTTGAAGAAGTGAACATAGTAACCATAGATAAACAAAAGAAAAAGAAAATTCGATTCCCAGAATAATTGAAGTTTTTCAGAAGGCCAGTAAAATGCTCATGAAAACAGATCATCTCTTCAATATATCAATTGTCAAAGGTAACTATGAAGCATCTTTGAATTTGAAACTTCCTTATAATGTGAAATTATTTTTACATTATACGTTTACAATCACGTGAATTTTCTACAAAGACGTAAGTATTGTATCCTGATGATGTATTCAAGCCTCATAATAATAAATTCAAACACGTATGATATATTTACTGATTTTTTTTTTTCACGAAACGGCCTTGGAGATCACGCGAATATTAATTTTTGGCTCCTCCCTTGTTTTTTCTTTCCTTCCATTTTTCTTTCATTATTTCTGCGTGTCTTTTTTTTCTTTCTTCTGTCCACGCCACTCCCTTTTTTGAACTTCTCCTGCCCACAACAACCTTCAATTCCTTAAGTCTGTTTCTATATCTTCCTCTGTTCTGACAGTCCTGGTCCGTTATACCTAATCCTTCTTCTTTGATCTGTTCTATATATCCTCCTGAGCTTTTATATCCACGGATTTTCTGAAATATTTGTTTATTTAGTCTTTCCGGGACCATTCTTATCATATGTCCATAGAATTTCAGTCATATTTACTGATTATTATCATTTTATATTTTTAATTAATGGATGAATGACTTGTTAATCTGTATTTTAATAAATCATTGTTACAGTTTAGGTTGATGAAATCAAGGTTGTCAGAATTCATTGCTTTAGTTTCATATCGTGGAATTTGGCTTACAACCACTTTTTAGTATTATTTTTTATTAACATTTATTTATTTATTTTTATAAAATTTCTGGGCGCGGTTTATTTTTCCTCTACATAATATAATTTAATTACAAATTTGATAAATATATTAAGTTTACATTACGAGATTATTGATCACAAATCACCGGGAGCGCTGGTATCGAAGTCCACGTTCCCCGTTCTGCCATAATTAAAAACTTGATAAGCTTTGTAACACCATTAATGAGATGATTATTAGCGGCAACTGCCTCCACGAAGATTCTCGTTCTTAATCAACTAACTGCCTCCTGGATATTTACCGCTGGCAAATGTTTATGGTGCGGAGGTTGGCAGCAATGATTACATCTTTATTAAGGGAGGGTCGCCATGGCAACCTCTTCAAACACCCCTCCTCGCTGGCCTATCACCATCTCCCTCCCATCCAGTTCTCTTCTAATATCTTCCCCTTTCTGTAATAGTCTTATATTTTTATTTTTAGTTCTTATTTATTGCTTATACCCTTCTTTACAGCTCTTAAACCTAAGCTATTTACTTTTATACCTTGTTTTATTTATGTTTTATATCTCTCCAAGTATTTTTAATTTTATTTTTCTTTCTACATTGGTTGGTTTATTTTATTTATTCATATTAATTTAAAATAAATCCAGCTGCTATTAAATCAAAATGTCTCTTTAACATGAATAGGTTTTCAAAAACCTATTTAATAAATTAATTTACTTAATTCTATTTAATGTTACAACTGGCACATCTCGTATAATCACCCTTCATGACTAAATTATATATTACCTAATAACTGAACACCAACTCTAAACTTGGTTGATGTCGAGGCAAATACATTTAAATTTTTTATAGATTTACCACTAAGGTAAACATAAACCCCTGTAGGTTTTGATCGTCAATTTTCTTCAAGAAACAAATTTTCACCGCGACTTAACAAACGTTAGTTCGGGCTTTCATTTCGACGTTGGGATTGTTATATAAAATTGTAACAATTTATTTATTAAATTAATAAAGCAATTCTTTAGTTTATTCAATTATTAAAAGCATTACTTTTGGTCTTGTATCAATAGAGATAGAATGAAAATTCCATTTACGTTCAGGATTGAAAATTCTCTAAAATTAATCATTTACAAGTATACAGTATTTGATTTGGGAATTATAGAATAAACCAATCAAACTAGTTTTATTTTAGTTTAAAGTATTTTTATTTACCTATGTCATAATTATAGAAGCCTGTTTTATTTTATTTTTTTTTAATATTTTAATTTTGTTCATAGGTCGTCTCTTGGTTCACGGTATGTATTTATTACAAATACATGCATTAATTGTGTTTGTCCGGAATGTTTTTGTTCCGTGTCCGATTTGAAACAGCATGAAAAAGCACTCACGATGCATTTGATTGATCACTTATGTTACACAAATATATTAATAACTATGTATTTATTTATGAGAATTTTACGTTAATAGGTTATTGGAATGATTATTATACAAATTGGTGAGATGTTATGAAATATACAATACATAAATACAATACATCTTCAGCATCGTGCTAGAATATTGAACTTTTTGAACAATATCGTTTCTTGTTATTGAACTATCCGTCAATCTTTTTATAGTCCAGTAAAATAAGGGTTAGCCGAAAAAAAAACTGCCGAACTTTTATTCTTAACGGATCTTTATGAAAAAACTTACTTCGAAATCGGACTGTTTACCGCCAAGATATGGTCTTGGGAAAAAGTGTAGAAATTGGCCAACTGGAGGTCAGTTGCGAAAACATGTTTGTCGTACTTTTTTGTCTATAACTCTGAAACCATTTATCCGATTCAACATTACTTTTTTTGATATTATAGCTGATTAAAATTACTATTAGACTATTATATTTGAAGTTTTAATAGTGTTCCTTAAAAGCATGCTAAAAACCCGTAATGTTGTGTAATCCACGTTTTTTTGCACACTTATCTCTATAACTCCGAAACTATATGTCCGATCCAAAATTTCATTTTTTCATCTCAAAACTAGTTAAATTTTGAAGCAATGGTAAACAGCATTTAACACCCAAGCTATCATGCTAAATGTGTATACATTGGCAAGATATGACAATTATGACATGTTCAGTGGGCTGGCGTGGGTATTTAATTTAAATTACATATATATGTTCTAATAGTAAATTTAATCAGCTTCAAGATGAAAAAAAGTAATTTTGAACCGGACAAATAGTTTCTGAGTTATAGACAAAAAAGTACGACAAACATGTTTTCGCGGAGAAGTGGGACTGACCGCCAGTAGGCCAATTCCTACACTTTTTCCCAATACTATTATCTTCGCGGTAAATGGTCCGATTTCGGAGTAGGTTCTTTCATTTCGTAGGTAATAATCCCAGCTACAATTAATATTTAAAGACTTTTTTCGAAATAGCTTCGTTGTGTTATATGTAAAAAAAACGAAAATAACCGGTATTTTGGGTGTTTTTTTTGCGATTTAGGGTATGAACCCGACGTCTGCCGTGGTAGCAAAGTTGAGATGCGTATTCAGCACCCCAGAAAACATAAAGATCCGTTGAGAATAAAAGTTCGGCAGTTTTTTTCTTGAAAACGGACATTTTTAGCCTTATTTTACTGGACTATTATGTTTCTTCAACAACCTACTGAACTCTTATATAGCATTTTTTTGTTTTATTTTAATGAAATATTTAGGCTAGCGTAAAGATGTACAGAAAAAGTACCATTTATAAAGGTTCCTGATAAAACTTCCTTTAAATATTTTGAAAATTATAGAGAAAGTTTTCAGTTCCTGAACGACTTCAGTTGTTAAAACTTTATATATAGTGGAGAAGATATCTACTCAATATATAAAATGTAAGTTATAAGTTAATAGTGCCAACATTTCAGCTTACCTGATCATATATCATTAGTCCTTTCGAAATATGATTCTAAATTAATTATGATTATATCTTATGGTTATTATAGAGTCGCCATCCTTCAAATTTAGAGCTAGCAGTTGGCTTAGTTTAACTTTTAACGCATAGTATTTATTTTAAATCCTCATGAATAAACATTTTTGTAACTATCGGAATCACTCTTCTAATGATTAATGTATTTTCGTATCGGCATCCCAACTGAAAGAGAGAAAGATTCTCTCTTGTGATTTACTACGTTATTGACCACTTTCCTGGCTAAGGTCATCCATTGTTTGCAAATGCGTCTGCAAAGGTCTGCCGTTTTCTCTTTTTGCTTTTTTATTCATTATTATATTAATCTATTTTGTTTCGTGTCTTATCCATTTACGTGAATAAGAAATAAATAGGTGAATATAAAATACGTAAATATTTAAGAAATTAAACGGATATAAGTATGAAAAAAAGTTTTATTTTATTTATTTATTATTGAGCGCTACAGTCCTAGTCGGACCTTGGCTTCACTAAGTACAGATTGCCATTCACCGGACCGAAGTTTTTTCTGAGGACCTTTCTTTCCCAAATCCTCAGCAACCTCTCATTCTCTTGATTCAGCACCCAACAATCGCTTCCATTAGTCACAACTGGTTATTACAATTTTGTGGACAGCAATTTTGGCAGATCGAGACCTCATAAATTTACTTAGGATAAAAAAGCATTTGCTTCCAGCTGCTATTCTTGCTTTGATCTCCAATTTTATATAATTTTTTCTGTTATTAGAGACCCTAAGTACCTAAACGTTTTGCGGCCCCTAAATGTATGCCCATTAATTTGTACTTTTTCATCTCCATATCCTTGTAGGCATCTTGAAGTTTCCAAGTATTCCGTCTTGCTGCAATTGATTGTCAATCCCTTGCTCATAGCCGCCCTTTCAAACTCTTCCAGCACTCCTGAAAGTGCTGGAAATGGCCTTGCTGTGATGACTACGTCATCTGCGTAGGCCATGTGTTAGGTGAATCTATCATAAATATCACCTCCGGGATATGTCTTTATAGCTCTAATCGCTTTTTCAAGGACCGCATTGAATATTATGTGACGCCTATATAATATGATAAATTAAAAAAACACTGCCAAGAAATTCAGGTTGGTTTCTATAAGAACCCTGGAAGGGTAGAGACAATACAATAATTTATATTATTTTATTTATAATAATTAAATATCTGAAAATATATGTCCTTTTTTAAAAATAAACTTCTCGTTTTTATTGACTTTCATAATTCTTGCACCGTGGGTTATTAAAAGATTAATTACCCGCTAATTAATGGAGTACTGTTATTGTACCTTAGCTCGGGTCTCGGGGATATTCTTCGGCAGAGCACAGAAGGACCCCCTCTGTGTTGGTTGTTCCTGTGTGAATAGCTAATGACTGGGGATGGAGCCACCTGGGCGGCTTCCAAGGGAGAGCTCTTTCCGGCGGGGAGGGGAAGGGAAGGGGGGAGGGTGAACATCCGACGAAAGGAGTAATGGATTAGCTCCTTCTGGGTGCATTCTCTATTGCTGGATACACGGGGGTCCTCTGCAATTCACTGAAGAGGAGATTCAGCTACCACTGTACTGATGTGAAATCTTAATATTTTTAGAGGAATCTGCAGCCGTAGATCGAGCCATTGTTTTATCCACTATAAGCTCGGAAACCAAATTTTAGAGTTATTTTTCCTAGATTCCATTTTTTTGTAGGAATTTGTTTTGTAGACGATGGTCATTAAAAAAGAAGTAAATCTGATGTATCAACATAATGTTTTTGTAAAGATCTTCATCAGAACACTGTGTCAGAAACATTATTGTTATAAGGTTGGCAAAAGCTTTCAATGCCAGCCAACCATTGGGTATTTATGTTAACACTAATCAGAATAGTAATTGTGCTTTAGACTATAGAGTTTGTCTTTGTTTGTTTAAGCTTAACGTACTCTAACTAGCGCAGGAAGGACGGGTTATCCAACTGATTGCTTACCTATCCTAGGCTATTTTAACCTATTCCGTCAAACCAAATCGAAGAAAACTCCATCATTCCACCTACGCTTTAGCAATTGAAGTGGTTTCGAAACACTTTGTTTTTTAATTCTCTTTCACATTTATTGTTTCATGACTCTTTTTTGAGGTATCACGTGTCGCAATAAATTTAAAAAAAACACTGCTAAGAAATTCAGGTTGGTTTCTATAAGAATCCTGAAAAGGTAGAGACAGTACAATAATTTATAAACTCCAAAAAAAAAAAAAAAGTTAATAGAAGATAAAGATTCTGTCGACTTCGATTTTATTATGATACATATTTTATTCCTGATATTTGGGTTTTCTCAAATAATATATTTAATTTGAGTTGTACTGATAAATGTGTACTTATTTTTATGTTCCGTAAAAACTGAGTTATAGCGCTACAAAGTATTAGGTTAGTAACTTGGTAGTCGAATGGGAAAAAATATAAAAGATTTTTATTCAATTGATTTTTATGTTTACTGTTTACTGAATAAAATATCGCTCCAATAAAAATTGTTAGCTTTAAAAAAAATTAAAAATTAAAAAAAAAAAATTAAAAAAAAACAAAAAAAAACTGCTGACTGATCTTACATCTTATTGTATTGAAACAACTGGAGCTTTTGTTGAACACTTTTTTTTTGTTGAACTGTAGATCTATTTTGAGTAAGTCCATATGGACATTTTTTTCTCTCTAATTGTAAGTGTCAGTTAGAAATATTTTGGAATGAGAGACTAAAAATTTTTAGAGTAACAATTTTTTTTCACATTAATGGTATAACAAAGAGGTTTCGAAGATTTCAATTTTTATACGAAAACAATTCAAAGTGATCGAAAACAAACCTACTTGTTTCTGTCCTTAAGAAAACAAAATGAGTTTTAATCTTCGAATAGAGTGAAATGACGAACCCGGCAGAGAAATAAAAATGGAAAATCCGAATTATATTACTTTCTGGGCACAAAAACTAAGACAAAAAGGTAAAAATATATTCTATTTTTGTATCCTTATACTTAAGACTTTTATTTACTTAAATAATTGAAGCCCTTACTGCTTGATGGCCCTTATCAGATTTCCTTAAGCCTAGGAGGCTAATGGACGGAGCCTTAGGAAGTCCGCTACCTGAACTTAGAAACTTATCGGCTTAGTGCTTCCTCGCTTCCTCAGTCTCCTAGTTCAAACATCCACAAGTTTTAATTTTGTCTTCAGCTTCTTCGTTTTATAGTCCATCTTGCCCTCAGTTCTAATGGAGTTGGTCCTACTTCCTCTTATAGCCCTTCCCCTTTAAAATATATTTATATTTTATGTCCTTCGTATTATTTAATAAATAGTTACATTTTTACATGCAGTTACTTATTATTTTATTTTGTATACTTTGCATCTAATTATGAGCTGAAAGTTCTTCATTATAATGTATTCATTGATGACCTGGCATATAATTAATTAAATTACGTGATGATAACTGTTAGTGATATATTCAAACATTATTTTCCACATAAATGGTAATTTCGTTGATTTAATAATATTTGTCCCTATTGTTTAGCACCTCGCTTTGATATGATTTATTGTATGTCGATTCAATCAGTCGTAACATAATTTAATATTTGACCTAATTTTAAGTCGTATATCGAATTTTATGACTTCAAATATGTAACACTACAATAGTCATATCATTGTAGTAAAAAATTATGATGGTAAAGTCCATATGTTAAAATACTTTGAAATTTTAAATGGAAATTATTCTATGGTGGAACGAATCATACAATCAAATATGAAATTATATTTTATATATTAGTGTGGGTCGGTACAAAAAACTTCCGATTTCCGATACCTGTAGTTTAGATACACAAACAAATTTCATACGTGCTTTTAAAAAATCAATCAATATTCAAGTAATATATTAGTAAATATCTAAAAGCCTTTATAACCCGCAAGCCATGAAATATGTGCTTAATATTAGAGTAATAAAAGAAAATAGATTTTAAAAAAAAAATAGTTTTCGTTGTTCTTTGAAGGGGGTTATTGATTTTTAAATTAAAATTATAATTATCATATTAATTTTTTTAAATATATATTCTTTAGCAGAACAATCTATGTATAATCAGGCTTAATAAGTAGGTTTAAAACAAAATTCCAGCATAAAAAAACAATTCATTTTTCCAAGGTAAATAGCTAGTAAAATAAAAAATAAAAAAATTGTATATTTCTTCAAGTAACTAACAAAAAAACATAATATATAATTTTAAAGATTTATGTTTTGTTTTTTAAATATACCTGCATTTCTGATTAATTGTTAACAATGAAAGAAAAAAAAATGGGAAAATTTTATTTAAAATAATGATGGAACTATTTCTATCTAATAGATTATATAATTATGTTCTGTATGGATATCGATATTTACTATTCCTTTCCTTAACCAAATCTTTTTTTACCTCTTTATCATTTAATTTAATATTGACATACAAGTTAACCCGTGATTTTAGAATAATTTCTTTTTAACTCGGTCTTTTCTGGGCAGCAATTGCCATATTGTAGGCACCGTCCAATAATACGGTATTATTATTTTTTAATAATACCTTCAAACATTTTTGGAAGGAAGATTTCAGTCCTGAAGATAAGGAGATTCTTGCCAATCTTTGTTATAAGAAAATTCTAGAACTGTTCGAAAACTTTCTGAGAAAATAACAGCTACCAAATCAAACGACGCCGAACTCCTCCTGGCAAATGAAAGAGCTATTGAACAACCTAAAAATATAAAAATAAAAAATCAACGTTAATGAAAGGTTTTGTCGTTAAGAAATAATTGGAGCTTAATGATGTGTATCCGGCCCAAACATCTTTCTCTCCAGACCTCTAGTCTAAAAACTACTATTTTTGTAATGACCTGGACCAAAATTCGATTGAAATCGTGAATAATAAGGATTCAAATTTCTATCCAAAAGAGCCAACACGTTGGCAACTATGTATTGAGATTAACGAAACGTATTTTGTTGTTAAATATTGATTGAAATATTTTCTAATACTTGTTTTCATAGTTTTATTTTTATTGCGCATTAAATTCTGGAAGACTTTAAAATAACTTGGAAGATTATGAAGTTTAAAAAAAAAAAAATAAAAAATAAATCTCTAAAACATGATATAATATTCCTATATCCGGATAATGTTGTATTGTAATAATAATAATAATTTATTTCCGCTTTAAATCCAAAATAATATTAAGATATAATACCGGAGAAAGATGTTTACCAACAGCTGGGAGGTGCGTAGAGGTGAGCTGGAGTTTAGTCGATGGTTGCCCCCTGGAGGTGCTCTAGTAGATTCTTCTCTATTTGGTTGTGTATATGTCTTCTCTATGGCTAGAGCAGGTAGGTCTCTACTACCATTGCAAATGCAAACATAATATTGTGTTTTATTAACATAAATATCATAAATTACTATTTAAGGTGATATCTATGTTATTATAATGTCGTTTGGCCATAGTTTCTATATAGTTGGCTATGCTGGTCTATAGTTTTCTTTCTATAGTTAACGTTTTTATCTCTCTCGAAATGCGTAAAGTTTTTTGTTTTTTTTCACACTCACAATAGTAACATTTTTACATCCTTTAGCTCTATTGGTGTTTGTTGCTCAAATCGAATATTTGACGAAAGTTTCCCTATCGGTAATTTTTATGGAGAATATTTTTGTTATGTAACATTTGTCGCTAGGACCTTCTGTTCAGGAGCCATATTGATTTAAATGAAAAATTAACGTTTGACCTACATTTTTTAAGTGTTGGGGCTTTTTTGACTCGCTCTAGCTCTGTTTGTGTTGCTCGGATCGAAAATTTGCCAACAGTTTCCAGATCAGAAGCAGTAGATTATAGACATATTTCTTCCCTATTTTTTTCCTCAGTCATTAAGAAAAAATTGAGTTGTTTTTTTTCTAGGTACAATCTTTATTCGTTAGGAATTGATTAATTATTTGTCACTAATTTGATGTTTAATATATTTGAAGAATGGTTTCAAATACCACATTCATATTCAATAATAAAAACATACCAACCATCTAAACTCAGCTATTTGATATATAAAATTTATTAAGCAGTACTGTACATCGAATTACTGTTGTTTTGAATGGATTTGAATAAAACTGAATTTGGATGTCTAACATTTAAAAATATTTAAAAAACTAAATCCCATATAACTGGCAAATAATTTAATTCCTAACTACTTTAATTCTTTTATATTATCAAGCATACTCCAATAAAACACATGTATCGAATAAACAAGAACCTGCAGGGTTACTTTGTGAAGGAAATTGATGTTAATAATAAAACGATATCTTATTAAATTTTACACGAGAAACAAAGAACTTTCTTAAAGTAGCTATTATCCTTTCATTTTTTTATAGTTGCTTCCTTTAACGTTGATGAGTTGTTTTTCAATTTTACTATATATATATTTATATATTTCTATAAAACTAGAGATGTAAATATATAAACTAAATATTGATATACGTAACTAAAGTTACATTGTTTTCAGTAAAAACGTTCTACATTTAATTATTTCGTTTTAAAATAAGTATCAAGCTGATATATAATTGAATACGTATCAAGTACTCAATAAATATCAAGATGATAAATCTATCACCATAAAAATTATACCTCATTTCTGTTATGATAAAATATTTTACAACATGGCGGTCTTAAGATTTCCCAAATATTTTTTCTTCAAAGTTAAGTACAATTATTTTTCTGATTATTTGGAGCTTATGTATCACATATATGATATTCAATATAAGTTTATTATATATAGAAATTTATTTTTAATTGTTTCCTTCGTACATAAATGTTTCAGTTCAACATTGGTAACAACGTATATTATTAAATTTGTATTTATGGCTATTTTTATCAGTATGTAAAAAGAAAATTACAAATTAAATTATATTTCGAAGAAAATTAACGGGATTTCACTCTCGCTCTCGTTTGGAATGTAAATCCTTAGTAGCCATTAACACTTCTGATGGCCACTTTATAAGGATTGGGACATCGGGAAGCAGGACAAGGAAAAGAAACCACTCCGGATCGGTCTGGAACAAGAAGGACCTTAGTGTATTGTTGCCTGTTTTGGGCTTGGGAGTACTATTTTAGGGTGACATCGTTTAAATTTATAACAGAGGCTAATTCCAGGATCGCAGTTGTGTAACAGTTTCGGAAATTTTCTTTAGTCTTAATAGATGGCTCCTTGTATAGATTTATTTCCTTGTCGCCGGCGATTGTTGTACATCCACTTTCTGTTTTATTTATTTATTTTTTATAACGAGACCGAGTTGGCAAATCATGAATATATTCTTGTAAGATCTTTTTAGCCTTGGTTTCGTTAGTCATTTGTTCTAATAAAGGGAGCTACCTCAGAAATAAAATTCCTGCTTATCATAAAAGGCACGGGGACATTCTTTTATAAAATTCAACCTCTAATATCGGAACAGAATTTTTTTTTTTTTACTTACCATTTTAATTTAATATAAGGAGAACATGATCAGGGATGCTCTCAGGTTGAAAGAAAAAAAGGAAGTCCAAGTAAAATACTTCTATGGATTGCCGATGTATGCCTATAACAATAATAATAGATTTCCATAACATAATCTTTAGATACATTGTTAATTTATTGAGGTTTTATATCCTTAAGTACACTATGACTAGAAGGAAAGGTTACCAATTATACAGGTTTCTTACCTTTTCCTGCCAGAGTGGAAAGAATTGATATTCATTCTTTTGGCTTACCATTAATTTCAAAAATTAAATTGAAAAATGTTTGTAATTATTAATTATTTTTACCATAAGTAGTGAATATAATATAAATAATTTATCCATGAATGATAGTTACAATATACCGATTCAAAAATTAACTTTTCTATGACAACTTACTGTACGTAATGATCCGTAGTATAGAGTGTGATTGAAGGTATTTATGAATGAAAGTAAAAAGCTGATCGTATTTATAGGATAAACTAAATTCATATTAAGATAAATAATAATAAATATATTAACTGTTAAATAATAAGCAAGAAAAGGATCATGGAGGCAGTGAGGTGGAAATAAATAAAACGCCCAAGTATAAAACTTTTTTGGAGTGTGGGTCATCCTTAGAGGTCATTTTTATGGCTAAAATAAACAAAAAATTAGATCTGACCAAAAAAAAAAAAAAATACGAAGGAAAAAAACATTAATAAATAAAAAAATTTATATAATTATCAGATATTTTATTTGTGTTTATTTTTTGTATCTTTCCTATCTTGTCCTTATCCTTACCTTGCTTTTTTGTATCATTACTTTTGTTATGTATCTATTCATTTCAATAGGCATTGTTAGACTATTATATTTTTGTTTTTCTTTATCATGCTATCTTGTTCATTCTAGTCATGAAGAACCTTGCAGGTATGCAAGGTAAATCGAAACATCGGCACTGCCTAAAAGTTTTTTACTTGGGCGTGCTTTTTTCTTTCCACCTCACTGCCTTCTTGATCATCTTATTATATTACTTAAATATATATTTCTTATTTTTAATCTTAATATGAATTTAGTTTAGCCTATAAATACGATCAGCATTTTACTTTTATCCATGCATCATAGTCCATATCAATCATTAATACACACATCAATCATTAATACATCAATCATAGTCCATATGGTTCATTAAGTATGGCAAGTTTTCATAAAAACGTTATCCAAAGTTACCATTATTTATGGTAAAAACAATTAATAATTAATAACATTTTTAAATTTAATCTTTTAAATTAGAGGTGAGGCCACAGAATTAATTTCGATTCTTTCCACTCAGGCTGGAAAAATTTAGTAATCTGTATAACATCTAGTTATAGTGTTCTTGAGGACATAAACCTCAATAAATTAACAATATTTTTATAGACTATGTCATGAAAATCTATTATTTTATTTAAGGTTTTTTGTTTTGTAGTTTCCAGAACAACTTAATAATATTTTTATTATATACTGACCTTTTTTTATAGTGTGTAATTTCCAAATTTAAATTTATTAAAAACACAAGTTGAAAATCATTTTTACAGATATTAACTGATAACCTATCAAGAACCATCGCTTTTAAAATTGTTATGTTCGCATTTTACCGAACTCGTTTTATTAACTAGCAATTTGAATACTTGGCGTATTTATTGCTTATTAGAGAAGCGATTATGGCACTTTGCTGACCAGGCCACCTCTATAAATATAACCGTAGTTGCATTGCGGCTATAAAGTTGATGCTCAGCAAAGATCTCATTATATGGAAGTGGAATGTACATAAAGAATCAAATTAAATTATTTAATAATCGATTCATTTAAACGATAAGAATATTTATTGTTAGGAATAAAATATATATATATATATATATATATATATATATATATATATATATATATATATATATATATATATATATATATAAATTACATGACTGTTTTGAAAAATAGTATCTTCAATTTTTGCCCTTCGAAAAGTTATATTTCTTTTTTGAGACAATATTCGATCTGTCTTTTTTTTAAAATATTTTTATTTATAGTATTAGATTGCATTGAATGGGACAACATAAATTATTTACTTTGTAGATATGGATATTTATCCAAAATGTGTGATCTAAGGACATTTAAAAAAAATTAATTATGGTTGAAATGTATGTACTAAAATCTTTAAAGTTTATATATAATAGTTCTATTTTGATAATATTAGTACTTTTAATTTAGTACCTTCTAAAATTAATCAAAATTATTTGTGATTATGAGGATGTTAGTACGGGATGCTGTGAAGAAAGTAAGTTTGAAAGGATAGAAAAAAATCGTTTACGTTTCGTTCTCCTTCGCTGATCTTTACGGCTAAAAGCTATAAGATTTGACTTATTCAAATTACTTATATTACAAAAACAAGTTATAAAGTGTTAAAAACAATAGTGATGAAGGATATACCACTTTTTTTTCGATGTTATCTGTCCCTCTGTACATTTTACAATAATTATGTGATTGGGTCACAACTTCATGGTGCACATCTTCTTAGTTAATTATTCATAATTATTATTTATTTTAGATATATACGATTTATTTTATATACTTTTAGTTACACTTTATCTTGTTATTTATAGCTCTGAAGAAAAAAAAAAAAAAAAAAAAAAAAAAAAACTGATTGAACTATCGACACAACTATCAATTTTTTTTTCTCCAACCTAAGTGTATATTTTATTTTTTTCTGACTTATTTCTTCATAATTTACATTTAACGTAAGCAATATTCCCTCTATGAACGTTATTGCTGTTGTTTATCTCAGACATAATTATAATTTAGAACTTTTTGAGCTTTCAATCAAAAGTATATAAATTAAGTGAGTTATTTTCTTGTTACTGGCTCCATGTAATAAATAAAAGTCAGAAAGCCTTTGCTCCTTCCATTTTTATTCAACCTCCTCTACATGAAGGAGCCCTCGCTCATGGTTCCAAATCCAAACCATAATTATTTTATTTTCCACGAATGACCTCTATATACTAGTTGCCTGTCTTTTCTTCTCTCAGTTGGTTTTGTAATTTTTAATAATTATTAAAATATAAAACTTACGTTACATTATATGTTCTGGGAAGCTGCCTTTCTGGAAGAATATTATGTAATGTATTGAAGGTAGTAATACACCTCTATAGAATGTTGATAATGGTGCAGCCTGCTAATGATTATTTACGTTGATGATGGGGATGATCCTCTACCTAATGGAGGACAGGAATAGAAATGACTTAGAAAATAATATTAGCGATGATGTCGAAGTAATTGTAGGTTGGCACGACTGGTGAGTTCATTGTCTATCTGTTCAACACTATCGTCTTGTTGTTGATTCCTCTACATCTTAGTGTATTATTATCTGTAATTGTAAGAATTTTTTATATACATATTCTCCTATATAATAGGGAAAAAATATTCTAGGATTCAGTATTACATAAAAATAAAACTAATTTGATTTAGTTCTTTTAGGATCGGAACTAGATTTGTCAGGGGGTGAAAAATCAGTTTTTGCAGCATTTGTCTTGCTTATAGTAATATTTTTAATACAGATAATTACCTTGTACGAAAATACAGCATTATGCTGTTTTATTGATAATATTAATAACTGTGTTATCGAATAAACTGAAATCTGCCTCAATAATTAAACAAAAAGTAAAATTTTGGGTCGCGCAAACGCACGTTTACTTATGTATGATTCCTTTCAGTATAATATATGGATTTTCTATATTTTTATCGATATGTTCCTTCCTATCCTGGGTTAACTGTGAATATTGAGTTCATTTTACCTTTTTCTTTTTTTTTTTTTTTTTTTTTTTTTTTAGGTTCATCTATGTATTATGTTCTCTGAAGGTTTTTTATACTCGCCCCAGTTGTAGATGGAGAAATCGAACTTTGGTTAATACATATAAAACAGAAGGCATATCCCCTGGGAATTATCAGACCATGAAATTAAATATGCCACATCCCCTCGCCAAGACCATATTTATAGTACCACCTACATCTTCACTTTCAAATATCATTTATCAGAAACTACCAGTCACAATAACTTAATTCAGTTTACAATAACAAATGTTAGGATTACCTGACCTAATTTTATACAGCATTTGAAGAAAGTGAAATAATATAGTGAATTCAAATTGATGTTCAAGAGTATATAAAAAATATATTTACTCAAATGTTCTTGTGCCATAACCGTTTTGAACCTATTAGGGGATGATTGATGCTGGACATTGAGATAAATTGATGTGTGTGGTTGGAGAGGTTTAATTGTAATATCTTAACTTCGGATGGTATGAGGTTTCGTACAAAATATGTATTGAAGTCGTTCTGTGGGACTTAAAAGCACAATTGCAGGAAAAATGGCCATATTGCCAGAGTGAAAGAGAAAACAGCGCTTAGAACGTATCAAGCGAGAATTTAACCGCGGGTATTTAATTTTCTATTTCGATTGACTTTATATGTATGGACATATATTTGTGAAAAATGTACGTAATGATTTCAATTTTTCCTATTTAGATGTAGACAAGTCGAATAATTAAGGGCCCGTTTATGTTGGAGCTGCGATAAGAGAAGAGAGCGGCGATACTAGCGGAGCTGAGAAAACTTTCCTATGTTTGTCACTGTAGTGTTTATATTGGAGGTGCGAGGAGAGCGGCGACCATATAGAAGCGGATGGGGTCACCTGTGGTGTAGTGGTTAGCATAGCAACCTACTAAACCCAAGATCGCGGGTTCGCAGCCCGGCAGATGACCTTAGGATTTTTTAAAGGGAGTAAAAAAATCCTTAGCTATGCCGTCCTTCGGAAGGGACGTGAAATGGGGGTCCCGAGCCTGTGCGATGTCAGGTACTCGTTAAAGATCCCTATCCTAATTATACCTGGATAGGCAAAATTTAGGACTCCCACCGTAGCATCGTCCGATTAGCCATAGCAGCATAGAGTGACGTTAAACGAAATAAACAAACAAATAAACAAAAGAAGCGGTGATTCAAGCGGTTTAAGCTTCGCTAGTATCGCCGCTATCCTCGCTAATCGCAGCTCCAACATAAACACCATATAGAAGCGGTGATTCAAGCGGAGAGTTAAGCTCCGCTAGTATCGCCGCTCCAACATAAACGGACCCTTAGGTCATCCACTCATCCAGTGATTCAGTACCGGGTACGCTCTAAGTAACCAACTGAGATATTCTTAAGTGCAATAGCAGATAACAAAACAATGCTCTGTTATTTTTTTTTTGTATTTTTTTTTTTACGAGCATTTTATTGGCAATTATTCGATAGCTCATCGGATATCTATTAAAAAATTTTATCTCATTCAAGGAAGACTATAAAATTGGGAACGGATATTAGACGTTATCCTCGGCTATTGATTGCGCTTCGTAATTATGAAGTTTTTACTTCTCTGTGGCTATAAAAACTGTAGAGAAGCAGAATTTATCACATCTCTAAATAATAGCCACCGCCCCTAACCTCGAGTGGATAAATGGTTCCGCCGGCTCTGGACTCCAGGGCTAATCCTCCAGCCGTCTCTCTGCAACTGGAGATTTATTCAGTTCTCAACGGATTTTGAATAAATTATCCCATATTTGAATAAATTGCTCTCGTGAACCCCAAAACCTGTCCCACCGGGAAGTTAAATTATATAGTTATGGTAAATATATCTGTTCGTCCAACCAACACCGTTTAATACAACCTAAAGGTTTCTCTTCCCTTCATCCCAAGAGCACGATGATTATTCACAATCCAATTTTATTTAAAAATTCAATGATCAAGATTAAAAAAAATTCATTTATTTCAGCTTTTTGGAAAAACACTTTTTGTTTCTTCCTATGATTGTTCGATGGTAATTTTGTGTAATTAAAGAAAACTATGCGCCGTTAATCATGGAGTTTAGTAAAGAAAATATTCTTCATTTTAAAACGACAAATCATTTTCATCTCTAAACTAAACCATCCTATTCATTTCGAATCTAATCCTTACAACCCAAAACCCTCCGTACTCTTTTCTTTGTTACAAACAATCTTACACAATAAGAGCTTAATGTACAATACGTCACTGACTTAGCTCAAACCAAATATCTTTCTTTTCATAGTAAACTACAAAACCATCCAAATCCACTATTCTTTCAACTCACTCCCCATTCCATTCCTAATACTCCTCAGAGACGTCTAAAAAGATGGTTTATAGATCTTCTATTATAGAATTTTCACATGAGAGTAAATCTCTACAATTTTTTTTTTTTTTATTATAATTTTAATTGAGCAGATTTACTAGATGTACATTATTGAACAGTTGTAAATAACAATAAATATATATATATTTTTTAATACTTCATTGAAATGCCTACCAATGTGGAATTTTTTCCTGATCCCTCTTGTAAAATTAAAATTTATAAAATCTATGTTTTACTATCGCCGATACATCACTTTGTTGATACAGGAGCTGATTACACTCCGAACACGTCCTAGACAAGCGGAGTGTGGGGTTTCAGAATTATAAATGAATTGTAAACTTATGTGGACAGCTGTTTCCTGTCGCCCTAGCGCTTCTGATTTGTATTTCCTTTTTTAATAATTTATTAATCATTTCTTTCGATCCTGTATGACAAAAAGTTGTACAAAACTTGAATATTGGGAAAATCGAATATTTCTTATAAGTCTGCAAATTTTATGTGTAAAAAACAAATATGTTAATTTTTATAGTTTTAACGTTTTTTTTATTTTTTTTAATTTCGGACGTAAATATTTTTCATAGCAAGAATTACAATAATATTACAGTTAATAGTGGATGTTTAATTAGATTTGAATCCCTAATATTGCTTTCCATTCCATTCCCGATAATCCTACGAACTATCATTTTTTTAAAGCATCCTTAGACTGGAGGTATTGTTGTTTATTGTAATAAATGTCAATACAAAACAGTCAATAATATATTTATTTATATGCTCACATTATCATCCTAATCAGTATAATCAGACACCTTGGTGTTCTTTACTCTATAACATTGATCGATTGAGAATCGTTCATTGTTAGAAAATAATTTTGTATTTGATGAGATTGTTGGTATGAATGGCTCCTCATGTTATGCCTAACGATATATCGATATTTATTTAGACAGGATTGGATGCTAATCGATAGGGAACGACCTCGAGGTGATGGCATAGTGCCGAGATGCAAAACCAACGCTAGGAGGCCATTATACCCGCCTCGGGGCGATCCTCAGCCTTTATGGCCCAAAGCTATTAGGTTTTTTTTTGCCTCTCGTTCGTCCTTCAAGGACCTCTTCTGTCCAATAGGAAGGAGAGGCATCGCAAAGCGGATATTGATGTGCTGGAGAAAAAAAAAGTGTATAAGCAATTATGACTTATAACGACCCACTCATTGCTTATTTTTAGTTTACGCGCGTGAAATAGTGAATTGAATATTCTTTGTAAAGATTTCACGGCGGTTTCTGAGGTAATGCTAGTGAAGATATTTTTTTGTTTTTTAATATCTTAGCTACAGTTTATTTATTGACTGAACCTCAATAACCTTACCAAATATATATATATATATAAATATATATATATATATATATATATATATATATATATATATATATATATATATATGTATATATAAAATATATGTTATTAATGCAGGTTTTTATATCTGGCGAAAAAAAAATATTATAATTTTAAGTGGTTTATAACATTGAATGGTCAACACTACCTTCTCTGACAACGTTGTAAGGGGTTTTGCGAGGGTTTTCTTCTACCGTAATCCTCAGATGGTCGTGATGAAGAACAGAAGGCCCACCGTCACCTTCCTTATCTTCCAGATCAAAATCTCCAAAACGAAATTTTTGGAACCATCGCTGCAATGTTCGTTCACAGATGCTTCCTTCACCTAAACGGCATTGATGTTACACGCCGCAAGGGCAGCACTTCGACCAGGTTCTAAATTAATCCATGAAGTAATCCATTAATTAGACTGGAGGATTATGTTTGTTCACTTGGCAAGCACTAGCCTAGACAAAATGAAGATTCAAACCTGCATTATTTTTGCACCAACCCAATAATACATCCGTTTGTTTTTTAAACTCCTATATTCAGTATTTTGTTATTGTAGTGGGTATTAATATCAATTTTTCAAACGGGATATCGTTTCGAGTATCGAGAATAGATATTTTTTGCATCGGTATCGCTATCAAGAATCGATAACATTTCAGTATTGACAGATCAATTATTATTAAATCAAATAAATAATCAAATAATCAAAGATCTATAACAAAATAGAAAATTGTGATACAGTTAAAAAATTAAAAGAATTACTAAATAATTGGATACAATAGGTAAATAAAAATAAAAAAAATGAAGAACAACTTAAAAAAAAAAAAAAAAAGAAAGAAGTACTTTAAAACTTTTATTAATATTTAATCACAATGTTTACACTGTAGACATGGAACACCCACCAAAGATTCTCTCTCCCATATAAGGGATTAAGGAGGAGTGTGTGATTATGCGGTGGTGTTGCATAATTAAATGGGGCGTGGAGATGCCAAAGGGGGTACATCCACTTTTTATCATTTTTAATTTTGTTAGTTAGCATCCTCCATAAGGTGGTAAATCGTCCACCGTTCAAAGTTTTGGTTGAGTGTATGTATGTTTCGAAGTCATCATGGGTTCAAGCATTGAAGGGTGGACAATTTACCACCTTATTGAGGACGCTAACTAAAAAAAATTAAAAATTATAAAAAGTGGCTTTACCCCCTTTTGCATCTCCACGCCTCAAATCATTTATTTGGTAGCTCTGCCTGCCAACAATAGGACACCACAGGGTCAGTTGTTTCTGTACAACTCGTGTTGCTCTGTACCTTCACTCGATTGATACAACCTCTCTGGGATAGTTAACTATCGACTGTTGACTATCGATAATATAATATAATAAAATAAGCAAAAACTGGTATAACCTGGAAAGTGATATATAATTATTTAAAATGGAATTATTAAAAATATAAAATAATACGAAGTTAATGACATAAAATTATATGGCACATAAAAGGTTTTTATAGATGTATTATATATTTTACTATCTCTGTTCTGATCACGCAGTCGTAACAACAAACACAAAACAGGAAAGTAAGAAACGCTTTAAAATAATACTTCATATTCATACTTAATTACAATATTTACACCTCTGGGATAGGATTCCTAAACCAGCTTTCCCCACAAAGTGAGGTATTATACAGAATTTGTGATTATAAGTGTGTTTTGCACTTTTAGCTGTTTCCTTGTGCAAAGTTATTGACACTAAGCTTTACGAGCATTAAAGAGTTGAAGCATTTTGCTTTGATTAATCTGATCAAGGCGATATTTTTGCAAGACAACACTCCTGCTCATCCTTTACTCTTAGGAAAAGAAAAATTCATAAATATGGATATAGTTAGCATCTTGCCCCATTTTCTTACAGCTTTGACGCTGCTCCCAGGCTATACTCTTCTATAACTAGAGTGTCACCAACCAACCAAAAAAATGTCAAGAGCGCTTGACAAAGATATCCTATAGTTTAAAGAATAATTTCTTCCTCACCACGTATGCTGATGACACATGTGTGTTATCAGTAAATAATGATCCCTTCATTGCCTCACAAACTCTCCAACCTCATCTCACCAACCTTCAAGAATGGTATCCAAATCGGAGAATTAAAATCAATCCAAGCAAATTCCATCAAATAACCTTCACCCTTCGTCGTAAACCTACGTCTCCATGTCCTACAGTATCCTTCAATAATATCCCGCTGATCCCTGTTGAACAGACCCGCTATCTAGGACTCCAACTGGACAATCTTTTAACTTGGAATCCACATACAAGACTAAACGACAGAAAACTGATCTATATAAACGTTCAAACCTTCCAATTTACTACAAAAGACTTATTGACATGACAGTTATCAGACATATTTGGACATATGGAGCTGAGCTGTGGAGCTCAACTATACCTTCTAATTCTTCCCCTATCCAATCCTTACAATCCAAAATCCTTCGAACAATCCTTAATGCTTCTTACATTGTTATAAATAAACTTACCATAAAGATCTTAATGTCCCATATGTTGCTGGATTAGCCCAAACATGATACCTATACTTTCATAGTAAACCTTATAATCACTCCAATCCGCTAGTCTCTCAACTTTCTTCCCATTCCATTCTCGATTACTCTCCGAGCCGTCTGAAAGAAGACGGCCTAGAGACCTAGTGTAGAATAGTTATTGAAGTGCTACTGATGAGTAGTTCTTTTCAAGTTTTGATATGTAATTGTAATCATTAACAACATATTTACTAGATGTGTATATTTGTACAGTTGTAAATTTCAATAAATGAGAAAAAAAAGAATAATTTTAATGTGTATATTTTTTTTTTTTTACTGAAACTCAAATAAAATTTATTCTGCGTTCTTTCAAACGTATGTTCTTATATGCAAACATTTCAATCACAAACGCTCCTAATAATTGCACGATCTCCATGATACATTAGTAATGAAACACTCACAGACATTCACATATTATACTAGACCACTTAAAAAAAAAAAAATTATATATATATATATATATATATATATATATATAAGAAACTCATACAAAATATAGCAACAACGAATCCTCCCAACAATACATATTAAAAACTAAAAAGGAGTTGGTTGAGGAGTCTCCTTAAGTAGCAAACAATCTAAAATAAGGAGGTACCAATTGGTACTGATCTCCCTTGTTGTTTAACTTGTCTGATTTATTATTCATTCGCGGCTTGTCTTCTTGAAGACTGATGTGAAAGGATAAGATAAAAAAAAAATTGTTTGTTCTTTCCAGACTCAATATAAGCCTTACTGACCTCTCCAAGCCTCAATTATATTCCTTCTGCATTGTATTACATTAAATACTCAACAAGAATCGAACCCACGCCAAGCATACATAATATCCTACCCGTGCATTCCGGCATAGGCCCCGGTGCACCATCAATACGAAACGAGCCGGGAAGGGCTACAGTCGGAGTACTATCACGATCTTGATAAAGTCTTGTCTACAGGACATTCTAGTTTGTCTAGGACGTGCTCGGAATCGGTTGGTGTCTACTGACCACTTCACACCCAGGTGGCGTCAGTGTTCCTCTGTCGTTAAGGGGTCTATTTCATTTATTTTCAACATAGATTTTCCATTTAGATAAATATTTATTATCTTCGTAAGTATTTTTATCAGTATTCAGAACAGTTTAAACAATGATATGTTAAGGAAAGTAGAAAAATCATGAATGACTTGTTCAGAAACTACACATTAGTCCCAGCGTCATCTTATTTTCAAATACTAGCAGGACATATCATCAGTAATTGCACAGGGAGCTAGTTGAGAAACTAGGGTTTTAGTTGGTATACTGTTTATAATTTAAAATGTATTTATTGATACAACATATTCAATAAATAAGTGTGTGGGAAATTTATTATAATTACCTGTCAATAATTTGCTGAACAACTACTCATTTGTACCACTTCAATAAAAGTGATAAACAACTACCTATTTGTACCACGTCAATAAAAGATATTAGAGTGCTCCTTAGCCATCTTCTTTTCAGGGTCCTCCGAAGGTAATCTGGAATCGAATGGGAAGCAAGTTTGGAAAAAAGTAGATTGAAAGAATAGCTACCTATCCTTTCTCTCTAAGTTGCTCGTTTGGACAAACTTAGCAATGTATAGGAAATTAAGATCATAATGGATTCATTTAGTTGTGACATAATAAATAGTATTAAGGATTTTAAGAAGGATTTTGAATTGTAAGGATTGACTACATGAAGATTGATGGTTTAGTTGAGCGTTAAAGCTCATATCCGTAAGTACAAATAATATAATAAGTAAAGATTTTTCTTTGCTATTTCTTTAACCAAATTCTTCCCTCAGTCGGTTCCTTAACTCCTATTTGTCCATCGCTTCCTCCTCCGCTAGTCTCCGGGCAGCCATACTTTCTGCCACAACTTGTGATGCCTTCTCTTACACACTGCTTCCCATTCATATGCTATTTTAGGGATTCTTTTATGATCCATCCTTTTAATATGACCGAACCATCTCAATCTCCTTCCCTCTATTTCCTCCAGGATATTCCTCTTTACTTCCATTCTTTCTCTAATAATCTCATTTCTGATTCGTTGAATCCTTCAGATTCTTGCTGACCTATCAAAATCTTAAATATTTTGCCTTACGATTTTTCTAGGGGCCATGTTTTTGAGCTGTATAGCATTACACTTTCTTATATATTAATTTTTTAACATTGGTGTATGTGTTTTCACTCCAAAGGAATGCACAAATAAGTGTAATTAATGTCATGTTACTGATTCGTTGTTATCAATTGATTGATTAGTTGTTATCAATTAGAAGCGTGGAACATTTGTAGTTGTCTATAGCGAGGGCCAGTTGTTTCATCTTGTTGTCTAATGTGGATTCAAAGCAAGAAGTTTGTCCAGAGGGAGTTCTAGGTAGATCTGTTCAACTGGTATTAGGAATATTATTGAAGGATACTGTAGAACTGGATGTACTTTTTTTTTTTTTCCTGATAAATTTATGAAGTTCACAACTAAATAAAAACTTTCACTACGGTTGATTATAGGAATGCTTTATAATTGCACATTTATGTAATAATTCTAAGCTATATTTTAAATTGCTGGTGTTTTGAACTAGTTGATAATTTTAGAACATAAGTCAAACAATAATAAAAATCATCGAATGTCTAACAATCTAAACTAGTTTTAAAATTATGTTATCATATTTTAGTGATTTTATTTCCTCCTTTTCTTTTATTTATACGACATTTCAACGAACGTAATTCAGTGAGTAACTGAAGCGTTAAGGTTCAATTAATATAAAATCGTCGGCTGATATAAAACACATTCCATCAGATTGCGAAGGAAATTGCTTCAAATTATTCCACATCGATGAGGCACTGGATTACGGTTTCTGCTTTGTCGATTACTGATTTAAATGATTGTAATTACTGCATTTTCCAGAAGAAAAAAAATGTCGATTGTGTAAAATCTGTTAATACAATTACAAACCTATCTAAAACCCAAATCTAACCTTGCACAATTCTCTCATCTATGTTATAGTTTGTTTTTTCTCTGACATATAAGACATTTCCGCGTTGAGTATTATTCTAAATTTTTCAATATTTTTTTATTATTATCTGCCTAATATCTATATTAATAGTTGAACTTCTGTACTTAAATATTGTATTACATAAAATTTAATTGTTATTAAATAATTCGTTGTTTCATTTTTCACCAATATATTTGCATGTATCTGGTTTTTTTTATTCTACCAGAGAGAACTCATATGGGCGACGAAAGGTTCTTCTTTCATGGTATCTGAGATAAGTGAAATGTCAACATTTATTTGTTTGCTTATGTTTATCTTCAATATTATTATGTTTATTATCATTGTATAAACGTTTTGAACTTTTGAGTAAAGATGCGGAAACCAACAAATCAAATAGGGATTTTAAAGCCGCTAAAATATTTGTTTCAATATTAATATAAACCAAATTTATGATTAGTAATAGAAACGGTGATAATTTAGGTTGTATAGATTTCGAAAAAGTAGAATTGTTTAAGTATTTAGGGAGAAAATAAAATTCTAGATTAAAGCCGGAAATGATATATCATATCTTTTTCGGAAAATTACTCAGTTATATATTATATAATATCTGATAGTATTAATGGTAACGGCATAACATTATATATGCAGAACTAGACCTTTATACAAAATGTCTCAAAGTAGTAGTATCCTGTCATACCGGAGACACAATTGTGACAAATGTTGTCAGTAACTGGTGTCGTGTCAACAGCACATTATTAGTGTAGTCTGTTTGTAATGGTCGGGTCGATACACTCAGTCTTCAACATATCCAGTATACATATTTTTATAATGTTTCAAAATTATTTTTAATAAATATTTTTTTTTCACATTTTTATAGACTCAATTTAGTCACGAAAATATTTTAACGAATACGTTGAATCGTTGGAATAATCATCTTTTTATATTTTTTTTTTATTTTGCCAAATGTGTTTCAAGCTCCTAACAGCCAGTCAGCTGATGGACTATAATGAAAATGATCCTTCATCCAGGTCATTTTCAGTCTCCTCCGGCATGAGAAAGGTTCGTAATTTGTTCTGTAAGTAAACTCAGGTCTCTGTTGAAATTTAAATCTTTACATAGTTTATTCGATAATATTTGATTGACTCTAAGGTTGTATCGCAATGTTGCCAACTATCAGGGAAGTCAGGTATGCATGCCTTGCCTCCTAGCCCCTATCGCCATACTTGCTTTACTTCAGATAGACAGTGAGATTGAAAAATAAATATTTCCAGCTAATATCCATAGACCAGAAGATAGACCGCAGCCTTACAAATATTAATTTCAATTGAAACTGTTCCTGCATCTATATTATTGATTTGCTGTGAATTACTGTCTTTAATCCTTAGGGCTCACTTGAAAACTTTTTTGTGCTCTGCTCCCCCTCCCCCCTTCTCTCCCGTTGTTAATTGAATAATGTCGGAATTAATTAAAACCGAAAAATTAATTAAAAGTTTTTACCTAAATGGAAATTCGGATATTTATTGTTTTTGTACGTTATGATCGGTTTAGACAAAGTTAAAAAATTATCTCCTTAACTTGCAGTTGACAGGACCAATTGTTTAATTAAAAAATGTTTGGCAATTTACTGTTAAAGAAGAGAAATTAGTCGGAGGTTAGGTAATAACTAGCTTATATTAGTACAGGAGCCGACGACACTTAACCTTCCATGACAGGTCTCCCAAAAAATCAATGTTTATCTGAAAGATCATTGAGAAATTGTCATTTTTTCCCGAAACATACATTTACCGTAATGGCGTGGGTATTTTACAAGATTTAATATATTTTACAGTTTTATATATAGAATCTAATAATAAATTTAACTAGCTTTAAGATAGAAAGATGAAATTTGGGATCGGACAAATAAATGCGGAGTTATAGCGAAAAATGTTTTTAAAAAAACCTGGATTTCACTACAGTACGAGGTTTTAGCGTGCTAGCATGTCTATTTTAAGGGACTGGATTAAAGAAATTTCGGATCGGACAAATAGATTCGGATTTTTAGCCAATCTCTACAATGTAACTAAGGCCATAACTTCGCGAAAAATGGCCCGATTTTGGTATCGTATTTTAATTTCGTACGTACTAAATCCTGCTACAATTTACTATATAAAGACATTCTTCGAAAAACTCTTCTGGAACCTTATTTTGCTTGCGGCCGCCATCTTGACCGTGTTTGGAAACGGCAGCAGTGGTTTATCTTACACAAAAATTGATAATCTTTCAGATAAACATTGATTTTTTGGGTGACCTCTTATGATACAGGTTTAATGTCGTCGGCTTCTAGACTATATGAAACTATTATTTATTAATTTGTTAGTATTTTGAATTATAATCACATACATATATATTGGTCATTTCGAGATTACAGTCAATATGCTGTTAGGGGTGGTTCTTACTTTAGTTTTTAGAATAAATTTTAGATACGTTGAGATATTTATGTATTGTTGAATATTCTACCTGATTATACAACTCATTTTTTTATATTATTTATTTCAAATCGTCTTGATGGGATAATCGTATCTGGGCTAAACTTGCGGATTTGAGTTTTGATGGGGTGGGTTAGAAGGGGATGTTTGGTGAGAGATTGGTGGTGTCGGCACCGCACCTTCGGGGTCGCTGACCTTTTTGAAACATTGAAATCGGAGATAAATTATAAATCAACTTCAGAATTATTTGTTGTAAGAAGGATGATTTAAGTATAAAAGTATTATTGCTATAACTGTACTTTATTTATATGCTGGCTTTTCATCCATAACAGTGATAAAACTTAGTTTGTAGCTCCTATTATTCAGACAATATAAAAGTAATAAAATAAAAATACAAGTTATTCTTAATTAAATACAAGCTTTATGATATATAGAGTTAATATAAAATATAATTAATGAAATTGAATAATTATTTTTTAAATTAAAATCATTCTATGTAACTAAGCATTAACTTTTATTTCAGCTTTTCTTTTTGCTAACCTAGCATATTAATTTTTATGTCCATTAACTTTTCTTTTTCTTTTTTTATTCTGTATTTATCTTCCATCCATTTTTATATTTTAATTATTTTTTTGTATTTTCTTATTTTCGTCTCGGTTATAATTTTGAAACGTCTACTTTTAAATAAAATATTGTCATATCAACGATATCTTTATACTTTACCTCTTTCTTAAGGTTAAAACTGCCATGACGGGTTAAATCACCGCATTCGAACTTTTTAGCTGAAGTTCTTGGAAACAACATTATTACTTTGCTTTTTGACTTTACCATTTTTATTTAAAAATATATCAAAAGTGTTTTTTTGAATATCCACTCCTCTCCTATTGTTGTATTTTTGCCGGGAAATTGTGGTAGAAATATGTATACATGAAATGCCGGTAGGTTTATTGTTAAATCCAACACACCTATATCAATCGATATTCAAAGATTATATACTTCAGAATTAATTAAATTCTTGTAAGCTGTACGATTTTAAATTATATATTATGGATAAATCACATTATTGTAAGGTTTTTTATTACTTAAAAAATGAAATAATAATATTTTTCGGGCAACATAGACGAAAGGTCTCGTTTACATGAGGCTGTTGTTGCCCTGGACCTACTTGGGATGGTATTCATAGGTCATCGACTTCCGCCGCAACATGTGGAATTCTTCTTGTCATGTCTTCAACAAAAGAACCTCGTGTTGTTCCACTAATTTTGGCTATTAGCTCAATTATTAGCTTGTTTTTTGTTTTTTTCAAATTCATGTTATAATTATCTGTGTGATATCAACTTGAGCTTTTGTGAAAACTTCCTATTAAGTTAGATCATACGACGCAAAGCTATCTTTTGACTAAACTTCCAATCTTCTTTATTTTGTCCATATTTATGTATGTTTCAAACTTGTTTATGTTTTGGGCAACAATCCGTTATTAAGAGAACAACTGGAACCGCATAGCACATATGTTTTCCAATTCCCCTCCAGGTTATCCCTTCGAGATAGATAGATGTCCCTTTCATGTCCATGCCAACTACAATCGATTATTCCTCCAGATTATAACTTATGGTCATGACCAGAAAGGCCTCAAAGATTTTGCTATCGAGGTTATATAATTATTACGTATAATTTCTTTATTTTTAAGTGGTCACACCCTTATTCTACACAATATATACAATGGATTTATTGGTACCTCAGGAAGACAGCTGTCGACTTCCGATCGCTACGTTGGTTCAAGGAACAAAAACAAATCCCACCAAGTATGTTTTTTCAGTAGAATCGGGTAATTGTACTTGCATTGCATAAAGATTCACTAGATGTTACTTAATGTTAAGACAATATCGGTGGTTGGTCGAAATCCAATATACAACTCGAAACATTATGAGCAGAAAAAGAAGCTGGAACGGCTATTATGGAATAGTCTGGCATCCTCTTGTATCATGCACTAAATTATGCATTTATTTAATCGATTTATTTTATTTTTCAATATCCTGATTATGAAAATTCGAGAGTTCTGTACCAAAAACGATCTACAATTAAATTTTACTTAGATTTAATTGAAATCCAGAAAATTCTCAGTCAGTTCTGTGGAATAGTACTGTACCCTAACCATAAGTTCTCATTTTGGAAAAAGTAGTTTTCATGAACCAGCTATTGTGTGTGTATATTTATATACATTTATAGATGTACGATATCGAATCTTAGTAGTAAACTGTTAGTTGATAAACTGGGGGCGAACATAGATCACAGATATAGCAACCTTATAAACTGAAGATAGGAATTTCGGATCCGGTCAATGTGGAATTAATTCGTAGTAATTAATTCCCCCCCCCCACTATCCTGCCCTGGATAACTTCTTGTTGCCGAAACGTCAAGGGGATAAGAAAAAAACATAATTTGTTAATTCTGTGTGGATCCTATGATTTATATTAATACAGGAACTGTTTATTAATACGTTATGTGGTCAGGGACAAAGTGTTCTGTGTTATTTGAGACTGTGCAAGCTACCGTAGTGGTAACATAATATATAGTCTGAGCTAGTTGTGTCAACACGTGAGTCAGCAGCCTGACGCGGCGAGGCGTGTGGAAGGTGTTGTTTTAATCCACATTTTTATCTTGATTGTATTAAAAAAATAAATAAAGCAGTCTTTCGTAGTCTCAAATTACAAACAGCACTTAATGATAATTATACATTTTCTCAGAGAACATTGTGGCGCTACAACGTTCTTAAATTATTACCTATGAAATCTTTCAGGCAAAATTATTTAGATCATCTTCAGGAAATACGTATCATTACTCTCTGTTGGAACTTCAAAATTCATTAATAGCTCACAGAGTTTTGGTAAAACAGAAAATATTAGAAAGTAATAGTACATATCACAATTGTCTATTAGTAGATACATGTAAAACTTCAGTTCCTCGAGAATAATCAAATTAAATAGGCCTGTAAAATGATTTATAGAGGTCTTGTGACCAGGATCTGTTATTCATACAGTGTGCGGAGGAACGGAAGGAAGGACGTCATGAATATACGGTGGTTTATGGGTTCAGATCAACGAGCAGAGAATGCAGCCAGAGCACTATACATAATAACATTAAATAACTTCAATTTTTGTTATAAATTGTGGAAACCGTTTATGGTTTTATTGATTAAATTGAACCAAAACTGTTCTGTTTCATTTTCATTGGTATCCCATCTTAAATAATCGAGTTTAATTTGATGTATTTTTTTTTTTATGTAGTTCTATGAAGTTTCAGCTTAATTTTCTTTTTCTTTTTTTTTTTTTTTTTTTTTTTTTTATCAGAAATTTACAACTGTATTACAAAAATACATCTAGTAAATAAACGGTGTTCAATGCAAAATGATGGTATGATTAAAACTTGTGGATTTCATTAGAGTACTACCAATGAGTAGTTCATTGGCTGTTCTCTAATGAAATATCTACACTAGAAGGAGGATCCCATGGCCGCCATCTTTTCAGACGCCTCGGAATATTGCCAGGAATGGAATGAGAAGCAAGTTAGGCAACCAGTGGATTTGGATGAGCATTGCGTTTATTATTAAAGGAAAGGTATCTGGTTCGTGTCAAATCAGTGACACATGGAATAGTAAGGTCCTTGTAGATCAGTTCATTTGTGACAAAGTAAGGAGCATTTTGAGTTGGAGTGATTGGGTACCGAGAGAATTCAATGGTTTGGTGGATCCCTATAACTCTATACCGTAAGTCCAAATAGTTCTGACAATCGTCATGTAGATGATTTATTTGCAGTGAATTGGGAGATTTCAACGTTTTCAAGAATGAGGTAGGGTATAGGTTATTTGCTCGGATTAATCTTAGCTCTCCAGTTATGGCACCATTCCTAACTGGTGTCATATACTCATAGTGAAGTGATATGTGACTGGAGTATTTGGGATACAGCAAAATCATCATTGACTGATAAGACGCTGGTGTCATCAGCATAGGTTAAGAGGATAGGAGTAGGATGAGTTGGGGTATCAGCTGTATACACGGTAAAAAAAATGGGACCCAGGATACTACTACCTTGGGGAATGCCAGCAGTCTGAGGAAAGTTGGATGAGTATGTAGAAGTATGATTAATTTTAAATACTCTTATCAGAAAGATAGGAACAGAGGTTGAAGAAATATACAGAAGGAAGGAATTGGCTGTTTATAAAGCAGTTCTGGATGCCATACGCGGTCAAGGGCATGTTGAACGTCGTGAAATACTCTCGTGGAGTACATCTTGCGCTCCAATACAGATGAGATAATGTCTACCACACGACGGCATTGCTGGGTAGTAAAGTGGGACTGGCGAAATTTAAACTGGTGGTCAGGAATAATGTTATTGGAATCAAGAATGGGATAAAGGCGTTTCAAAAAGAGCTTTGTAAAGATTTTGCCCATGATATGTGGGAGAGAAATAGGTTGTATGAGGAAGGATTTTCTGGTATTTTTTTAGGTTTTGGGACATTGGTTATTATTAATAATATCCCAATCGTGAAAATATGTTGTACGGAAGACAGTGTTATAAACGTAAGTTATAGCTTACTTTTAAAATTATGTTTATTACAATTTTTCCTCAGATATAAAAAGTTTATTTACACCACTCTACAAAAAAAAATTTTAAAAATAAATAAAAAGTAAAATTAAAGTAACGAAAAGGTTTAAGTACTTGGGGGAAATAATATGTTGCAATGGTTCGGAGAAGGAGGGCATCCAGGAGAAAATAAAAAAAAATGGAACATTTGAGCTTCCAAACAGGCAAAATATACAATAAGAAGAACCTCTCCTCCAATTCGAAATTAAGGCATTACAATGTTGTGATAAGGCCTGTGATTTTATATGAGATGGAGACCACTTGCTTGCCCAGCCTAGAAAGCCTATTAAGAATAGAAAGGAGGATCCTGAGAAAGATCTATGGGCCCAGGAAAACACAGGAAGGTTACAGGCTAAGATCTAACAAAGAGATCTACAGAGAACTGAAAGACCTGGAGACCGAAATAAGAATCCGAAGGCTGATGTTCTATGGACATATGAAAAGGATAAGGAAGGAAAGACTAAATAAAGAGATATTCGATAAAATTTGTAGCTATAAAAGCGTAGGTGGATATACAAAGCAAATGCAAGAAGAATTAAAGAACCTTAAAATGTCAGAAACCGACTGTTTGGATAGAGAGGTGTTCCGAAAAACAATAAAAAATCTCACTATAATTAGCAGAGGGAAAAAGAGGGTTACAATGTGGTCCAGTGAAAGAAGGGAGAGACATTCAAGAATAATGAAGCTAAGATGGGAAGAAAGAAAGTCGAGAATCCCAAAGAAGCCTAAACCGTGATATTCGCGTGGTCCTTGGGGCCTATACGTGGGGGAAAAAAAAGTAAAAATAAATAAAAAATCGTTTTTAAGGATTAGTGTTCAATAAGAATATGGCTGACAGTCCGTCGCCAAGGAAGCTCGAAGTGCAAACGGACGTTACCAGGAAAGATGTAACATTGCGCCTGAGGCAAGGATTTGTACCCGCCACAAATGGAGGGGCTGCCCGGGACGGAAGGAGCGATCACGAAGAGGAAATAGAAGTCCGGGAACATGGAACAGATGAACTCGATTTACTTCCCTGGCAGGCCAACTAATCGTCGGCGAGTGATTCCAGTTCTATCCCGAGCTCTAAGGCGCTTCCCCTTCCTGTCAATATTAAATCCCTTCGTCGATAGGAATTAAGTTCTGGAGGGTTCCATCTCCTCTCAGTGGATGTAAATGTCTCCTCATCTATCAGGAATACATTAATTATATTATTCTATGTATTCAATTGAAATATAAAATATATTTACATGATGAAAATAGTATGGTTGACCGTAAGATATAATAGTTGAGAAGATGGTGAGGGATCCAATCAGCTAGATAAATTACACATCCAAATTTAAAAAACTTTATTTACATAGTGCTGACGTTTCGACATGCCTTGCAGTTCTTCTTCAGGGTGGTTGTTATCTGGTTGAAGACACGGCCAGCAATAAAAAAGTATATAGTATAAAATTAATAATATCTATTATAAAATAATAATATGAAAAGCCTGATTTTTGGCCGTGTCTTCAACCAGACAACAACCCCTGTGATGGAGTTCACAGGAGGTCGAAACGTCAGCATGCCGTGTATAAAGTTTCTTAAACTTAGATATGTAATTTATTAACCTGACAGCATCTCTGATAATCTTCTTAACCAATATATATTTACTTATTTTAAAAATATATTATAAATATATGTATGTGTGTGTGTGTGTGTGTGTGTGTGTGTGTGTGTGTGCGTGCGTGCGTGCGTGCGTGGTGCGTGCGTGCGTGCGTGCGTGCGTGCGTGCGTGCGTGCGTGTGTGTGTATATATATGTATATTTATTTATTTATTAAATTAAAATAAAAAACTGTAATGTTAAAACCCATGAAGCATCTTGCAGCAATAACAATATCATTCATTAAGTTAATAACAACCGTCCATTGCACAAGGTGATATGGTCAGCAATCACGCTGAAGCGCCATGCAATACATTGGAAGTAAGTATGAATTCGGTTGAATATGGATTAACACTTTATTTGTTGACTGGATTTGTGCAATTTTTTTTGTTATATCATTCCTATGCTGTATCGGCAATACATATTTTTTCTGGCCAAGACATTTTTGGATGGATGATGAAATGGATGGGGAACAACTGGATTTGAACTCGGGATATTTTTATCAGATTATCCTTTTTATCTTTGTCTAGTACGTTGTTGCCACTAGACCAAGCCTCCCCAGGGCTGCTTTAAGATTTATTCTCTTTTCTACATTGCCTTTTATACAAAAATGTTTTATTACTCAAGCGATTTTTCTATCTTTAAAATTCATTTTACGTGTTAATTTAATACTGTAGCCCTATTTTTAGTGCATATTTATGGTATGCAATGGACTTATAAAGGTGTATAGATAGATAAGCAACTCTCCAGTGGAGATCATGGCCTTTTCAGAGAATTTATAATACTTAACACCTTAAAATTGTTCTAATTTAAGATGTTCTGACCTATCAAAAATCATCATAATAATAAACTAATATTATTCAGTACTATTTTGATTTTGTTATAACCTTGACACTTGTTTGTAAACAAATCATGACATTTAGATTACCTCAGAAACCATATTATATATCTACCCTTAGAAAGTTAAGCATACTCAAGCTTTTCATGTATAATTTGTAAGGTTATGGGTGGAACATATCAAGATATCTGGAATGAGATGTTTGGCACGTCTGCTATCAGTAGAGCTTCTTGGATTGCTGAAATAAATATTTTTACTTTATCCTCTCACTATATTAGATTCCATCTATATTAATCTCTCAGGTAATATGCAAAAATGCCTGATGTATTATTTATCAAATACACACCTCTTCCATAGGGCTACAATGGAAGGAAAACAAAAAGAAAACAAAAAAAAACTCTTCTTAAAAAAAAAAAATCTTATATTCAATCAACTAAAGTAATGTTAATATGAATTATGCTAATGTAATTAATAGCACCGTGTTTCATGTTCTTATAAACAAATGCATTAGGTTGCTACAACACAAAGCATGCTATTACGGTCATTCGCTTTTTTATTATTTTAATATATAGGTAAGTTATATATTTGAAAAGTCTTCCAAAAAAAATATTTTAAATTATTGTTCTTATTTTTTTATTATTATTTGCACTGGCCAAGTTGTATTATTATTAAATATGTGAAAGTTAAATCAATTATTAATGTTCAAATTGAATGTAATGGGATATATTCTATTTCAGGAGCTAAAGGAGAGCTTCAACTATGGTCTGTTCTGTCCTCCTGTCAACGGGAAGGCTGGCAAGTTTCTGGACGAAGAGAGAAGGCTGGGGGACTACCCTTTCAATGGTCCTGTTGGATACCTGGAAGTGAGTGTTATATATACCTTATTTAAATTGCGTAATTATTTTTATTAACATTTCTCTGAAGGGCTCATCTAATTTAAGTAGGAACTATATAATTTTTGACCATTCATATGAAGAAGTAGTGATTGGGATCTGATACTGTATTCAGTGTCGCTGGCAGGGGGGGGGGGGGGGGGGGGGGTGAAATCCTCAGGGACCATGCTATGAAATCCTCTTGGAGATCATGCTAAGGTGACCACTCACAAATGTTACTTTATATAAATGATTCTGTGGCGATTATCATATTAGGACATTAATAAAATATTGCAGTTTCTTATTAAAAAAGAAATAGTATTTTTTGGATGATGTTGGGAGGAGGGAGGGAGGTTAGGGAGCCCAGGCAAATATATTTGCCCAGTGGCCCGGTTTGGCTCTAGCTGGCCCTGGCTGTATTAAGTATTGGTTCAAGCAACCTAATAGCATTGGACCCTACAAATCTTATATTATTGATTATCAATTGAAATAGTGTACCATGTATTTGACAAAGCTGAAAAAATTATAAGTATAATTATTGAATTTTTTTAGTGGATGAAGTAAGTCACTCTGCAAAATCATTTAAGTTAATAATTAAAAAAAAAAAAAAAATTGAGCTCTTTGATCTCTTATACAAGGATTTTAATCTTTACAAGTTTTTAAACATTTGATTATACAACTAAGATAGCAGAATATAAATTAATAAGTTACCTTTTTTCTGTTTATATTAATCTAAAGATTGTTGATGTCCTGAATAATGACGGTACAAAAACAGCTATTGTTTGCTCCATTGTGATGTATAAACAACATTCAACCCACTCTCTTAATATTTACATAAAATCATATTAAAGTTACAATAAGTAAATTTGCTAAAAGTGTAATAGTGCAAGCCCTATAGACGTGAGGGATAGTAGCACTGAACTCAACTATAAAAAAAACAAAAACAAGATTCATTTGAGCAAATCTCTCATCCATCTTCTTTTCTTCTGGTCCTCTAACTGCTGTATAAAACTTATTTCCTTCTCTATTTATATAAATTTTTATATAAAGTTTATTTTTAGTTACAATTATTATTATTTGTTATTAGTTTAGTGATTTTTAATATTCAAAGTTATATACTCCTATTTTAATTTCCACCAGCTGAAACAGAAAATTCAGTTCTTCCACTAAGTAATGAATTTTTCATTTCTGTCTTACATTAACCTTGTTTCCCTTATCAACGCTGAAGCAAGATGAATATCAATCCTTATCTTTATGAAAACAAAAATGTTTATCTTTTTCTATATATGGTTTCTTAATGTTTGTTTATTTATAAATAAAATGTGATGATAACTATCAATTAATAAAAATCTATTTTCATTTTATAATTTTTTTTTTCCCTATTTATTGACCATTATTGTTTTATTGTTCCAGTTGAAATACAAGAGAAGGGTTTACAAGCAGCTGAGCTTAGACGAGAAGCAGCTTAAGGCCCTCCATACAAGAACCAACCTGCGAAGATTCCTGGACTATGTTACGAATTCACAGGTGGAGAAGATTACCAAAATGTGCTCAAAAGGCTTGGATCCCAACTTCCATTGCCCAGATACCGGAGGTACATACTTGTTATGGAATTATTTTTGGGAAATAATTGTCAGGGGGGTCAGGCTCTTAATTCATTAAACAACATGCACAAAAATAGTAAACAAAAATTATATATAATTTGTTTTATGCCAACATTGCAGCCTTCTTTCTGGCTGAGGAGAAAACACAATCGGGATGACATGACATTCTATTTATAATCAGCCCTTATCTTTTCAATTTATTAGGAGGCTTTTATAGTTTGGATTTTTGACATACCTATTAATAGTAAAACAAATGCTTCTTTTTTGTTTGATAGAACTGTTTTATTTAAAATGCTTTATCAGTTAGCAGATACATGAATCCAGAAACACATTTAAAAAAATAAAATAAAAAAATTAGTTTTTGTATACATAGTGAAATATCTTTGTTAGCCATAATAGTAAATCTCTTTTTGTATAATAAATAGTGCATATGTATAATTATTGTCCTTGAACTGGAGAAAAGTCCCTAATAGGCTTTTATAACAAGCTCTCATTTATTTTTTTCAAATACTTTCTTTAAAAAAATTCTAAAACTAATTTTCTTTTGTTTTAAATTTATATTCTAAGTAATATTGAAAATTATATCAATAAGTATTTATAGTTTTATTTTAAAAACAGTGATTGTAAACAATAACCAAAAAATTATGTTCTCAACGTGTAATTGTTAAGTAAAATGTACAGTTCTATGCGGTAAGATGAAACATTGATTATCTTTCTTAACATATAATACTTTTTTTGATCAACTTTTATTTTATTATACTTTTGCTAAATTTTAATGATTGATGAAAATTATTAACTTAGTTAGTCAACTAGAAAAAATCTTTGTTCATTAATTCGTCTGGGCTTTCGGCAAACGTTTTATTGTCAAATGATAAAGGCCATGCTACTGGGGCTGGTGGGAACAGAATTCTCGTTTCTGTTGACTATTGCTCTTTGCTGAAAGGTTTTATTAATTAATAAACAAAGATATGCGGATTGATATAAGTTTATATTTTTTACCACAACCAACACCACATTTGATTGAAGGGTTTGGTGGATAAAGGGGTTATGACACATTTTTTAAAAATACAATCTAGTTCATTGGATAAAGGATTTATCTGCAGAAGTGTTAGGTAGGAAAATCTGAATATTTTAAAATAACTAGAAAAAGAAATATGAAGAAGAGGAAGGGCTAAAGAAGATAAAGTTACTCAAAATAATTTTTTTCTTGTGATTTATCACCTGTTTTTCACTATTAGTAACAAATGGAATCCTAATTTTATTTTATTTTTTAGACCTAATTAATTGTGACTGGTTTAATGATTTTTGCAATATTTTCGAGTTTATGTTCTCACTATATAACATATATATTTGTCTATATCAAAGCTGCATGTTTCCCTTGATACAAGACTGTTTCCTTTATACAAGACTGTTTCCCAAATCCTTTTGAGAGTCTTGCTATTGAGGTTCTACTGTATTTGTTTCTAAAATTGACAAATCCCAACATTGTAGAAACACCATTGAGCATTGCCGCCGCCATAAAGAAACCTGGGAAGGTATTGATGGCCTTAGTGAACGGAGGCGCGCTGCTGGACTACAGGACGAAGGAAGGTTGTACCGCTCTCCATAGGGCAGTGCAGGCTAACTCGCTGGAGGCAGTCACCACGCTCCTTGAGCTAGGGTCATCACCGAACTACAAGGATGCCAAGGGGCTAACCCCACTGTATTGGGCTGTCACACAGCCCACTGATCCCCTGTTATGTGAGGGCCTTCTGCATGACAGGGCGACTATAGGTGCGCAGGACTTGCAAGGATGGCAAGAAGTTCATCAGGTAAGGTTCATTAAGTTTTTTTTTTATATTATAAAATGTATGGTCTCTGTTTTATTTTCTATTGTATAAATATCAACCATAGTGGTCATTCATTCTAGTACATGATGAGATTTTAATCTGAAAGTCTAAAATTATCCCTCTGGGGAGTCTGTATAATTTTGTGTATACCTTTATAGTCTCTACCCTACTGTTGTATTCTTAAATCAGCTGTGGATAGGGTGTAGTGTTGCTGTACCTTGCATATATAAACTATGAGTGTGCGAGGAATCTGGATGTTTAGTGTGATCCTGGTTAGATCATGTCAATGGCATATATATCCATGTATATGCATATGCAATAATATGTTATCAAATGAAATGAGAAACTGATGAAACCAAGACCTTTCATGGGTTGTAGTTGTGCCGGTTCCCAAAAGCAGAGAGGTTGTGATTGAAATTAAAAGGAATTGGTACAGGAATGGGAGGGGGTACCTGACATTTGACTGCCAAAACAGACAGTCCAAGAAACTGTCTCCTAATACACTTCTGAATCAGAAAAAGGAAGAACTACAATGAAACGATTGGAGTACTAATGGAGCATAGCAGTCTTATGAGAAAATTGAAAATTTGTTGAATGGTATGTATTCATAATTGACCTGTGTCTGATCTTGTTCTGATATATGATTCATAAGACTTTTAGATATAACTTCTTTATTAGGTTTTGTTCTGAAAATGTAGAGGTGAAGCTACAGTGAAATAATAGGAATCCAGCTCGTTTGGCCTGAGGTTGGCTTAAAGAACTAATAGACTCATTTATCTGGCCTGTTATTCTTACCAGTAGCATAACGTATCTCATATAATTTAATCTTTTTTTTTTTCATAACATTTGTCTACTTCCAGGCATGCAGGCTCGGTTTAGTACAACATCTAGAGCAACTGTTGTTCTACGGGGCCGATATGAATGCTAGGAATGCCTCAGGAAATACACCATTACATGTGTGTGCCGTCAACTCACAGGACTCTTGTGCCAGGCTGCTCCTCTTCAGGGGATGCCAGAGGGACGCCCTCAACTATGCCAACCAAACCCCTTATCAAGTGGCGGTCATTGCCGGAAATCTAGATCTTGCTGATGTTATCCAAAATCATAGGCCGGAAAATGTTGGTAAGTTAGCATGCAGAATGGTTTTGACTGGATCTTTCTTGTTAACGCTTTGGAAATGTTTAGCCTATATTATATACATATATCTGCAGCAACAGAGTATAACTATTTTCTGTTTGTGATTCTCTTAGCTTTGTATTTTATAAGCTATAGAGTTTATCTGATGGTATTATTCACAACTGTATTTCTTGTTTTAGGACTTCACATATTAATCTTTTTTTTAATTTATTATTTTAAAAAAAAATTAATATCTCAAGTATTAGAGGGTAATTTATTCTACAGTTTCAGCTCTTGCATGTTTTTCCTTACTTATTCTTGCCATTGAATCGCATGTGAAAATGTGGTTGATGATTGACTTTAGTATTTAGTGATTTGATTTAAACATCACATTCTTCAATTTTGTTGTATCCACTATTTTTAAAGCATGGTTTTCTTAATCGATTATTTCTGGATGGTCATTGTGTGGTGGAGGTTTTGATGGCGGTTGGTTTGGTGTTGGTGGTATCATTTTAGGAAATTTCAGTTATTCTTTTTGAAATAAAATTGATTTGATTCAAAAGACTATTAAATTTGGCATGGTTTCTGTAATTTAATTTAAATTTAAGAAGGTAGTTTGAATTAAAAAGACTAATGTATTCATCTAACACATGTTCATTCTTTTCACAATAGTAAAACAAGCACTTACATTGACACTGTTTGGTATTTTATATAATATTTTAGTCGAATGATATTTGATTTATTGGTGGTGGTTCTTTAGAAATTGTTGTGTTTCAGTAAGTAATGAAGTGTTTTTAAAATATTGTTTAAAAGATTTTGTTTAATTTTTATTTTATAAATAATTCAGTTGGCTGTGTTTTTGAAGAAGAAAAATCTTCTAAAGGTTTCACATTTTTTTTAATATTTTCAAATCTTTTTTTATTCCATATGTTGGTTATTTAGTAATTGTATCCCATTATTATATTTCCCGTGTTTTATATATTACTTGGATTCTTTAATTTTTTTAAATTGTATTAATTTTTCTATACAATTTTTTAATTTTTCCAAATGCGAAGTATGTTTTCAGTAACCTTTAATTAATTTTTATGTATGTTAACCCAGGGATATTTTCCCTGTTTTCAAACCAGGCCCAGTTCCAATAGTGCTTGGGTTTTTTCTCCCATTATGTAGTATGAAACAAAATATAGCTTATTAGTTGTTATTCCAATGCAGAAATAAATACTTGTTGTTTTGACAATGAAGTATTGTTTTGTTTCTTTCCTTTTTTATTGCATATAACTTAGAAATAGCTTATAGATATCATTGGATTACTAATATATTGACATATTGAATTAGATTTTATTATTCCAACATGGGATTTCTCCGTAATTTTTTAGTCAAACTTATTATTATTATATTTTGAGTACTGCTAAATTGTTGAGATTGTAAGTTTGATATATGTAAATTATATAATTTCCATCTACTCAGTTACTTTAATCGCTAATCTCTATATACCTTCAGAGTTCATCATGAAATTATATAATTATGATATGAAGATTTGATAAACTACCTCTACCTTAAGTGAAGTCAATATTATAATTATAATAGGACCATAAATTCATCAACTAACAAAAAAAAAAAAAAAAAAAAAATATATGAAGATTTGATAAACTACCTCTACCTTAAGTGCAAGATAATTTTTTTTTTTCATTTGGGCCTACTAAGGACCACAGGACTCGTATCTACTCTTCGGTGAGGATCTTCTTCTATTTTGAATATTCCTTCATTTTCTGACTATGAGCCAGTTTTTTCTGCTCTGTCCATTTGGTCATCCCTGTGGTCTTCTCACTGGTAAGGGACAGTGGGAAAACTCCCTGTCTTATGGCCTGCTGGAACTGCAGTCGGTTTTGTGTTTTATCCAGTAGGATCCCTAGTTGTTCCTGATCTGACTTTACTGATGTGATCCACTTGCTCTTGGAGGCCTTGCCTGTTCCTGCCGCTGTGGAGATCCTGTTGGTTAATCTTTTGGAATTCATGCGGGTCTAGTGACCATAAAAGGCCAGTCGCCTTTTCTTTATACATGTGATGATATCCTCCTGGTGTTTATACAGCTTATCATTGTGTCGTATCCTAATAATTTGAGAAAATTACAATCATTTTATTTGTTCTTCTTTTTATATTTTAGGTGATCTGTATCCAGTTTAATAGTTAGTTTTCTTAAAATTTCATCGACAATTAAGACATCATAAAAATTCAACCAATTTTTATTTTATTTGAAATGAGAAAGTTGATAACGATTAATTACATTTTTCTAAATTCAGAAAATGAAGGGACAAGTATTACTTCGCTGACTGAATTACTCTGGATATCTAGAGTTATCACTATCTAGAGTGATTAATTTACAGGGATTGGTTGCATATTATCCACTGAAGTATTGGTCAGGCCTTTTGCTTATTTGTTAGCTTTATAATGCTTATAATGTTAGCTTTATAAACTATTTTGATAAATCAAACCCCTGCAGTTATACCTAATGTCCTACTCTTTTTAGTACATGTTCCTCTTTTACCTTTGGCAGTCCTGATAGCCGTTTCAGCTCCTTGTCACGTCTTATTCACCACAATTGATATTTTTAACCCTTCATTTGGCATAAAATTCTATGCATCATTTCTAATGTAAAATTCTAAACACCTGGTTATGATCCATGTCTTTACCTATAAAAAATGACTCTTCTATTTAACACCATGTATTGTCCTATCTTTAATAATTTTTGTGCTAGAATATCAATTAATAAATATCTCAGTTTAAGTCTCCTCCAAAAATAATATATATTAAAATGTGTGAACTCTCTGTTATTTTACTTCAACAACAACAACTACCTCAATCAATTTTGTAAATTGAACACTTGTAATCCATTTATGTCAGAGTCCTCTTCATTTTACCTATGATAACCCTTGTTGAGATTAGCCCTTAGCTAGGTATATTGTATCATAGTCTAACAATCTAACAATACTACTATTTAATACTATTAGCTTTGCAAATAACACAGCACAGAAATATTTTTACAACTATTGCTTGAAATAATTTTTAAATAACAGCATATAAGGTATATTGATGTGCTCCTGTAAACTCAATGAAGCTAGCAGAAAAAAAAAAATTCAATTTTATGAAATACAAATTTAAATTATGTATTAACAATAAAACTTTTTAATGAGTGATTAATTTAGCTGCTTAATTAGGAAATATATTTATAATTATTTATTTTGATTTTTTTTTACTTAATATTAAATATGAGACATGATGTGGATCGTTGTCATCTCCTCTTGACTTCATTTCAAGTTTGTTTTTTGTAAATATGCCGCTCTATAAACACATTATTTTAATAAACTTATTATAATTCATGAAATAAATTAAAATTGCACTTTGTTCATTATCCTCAAGTCCGAGATTCACACTTAAAGTACTAGTTGAGATACTTTAATTATAATTTAAAAAAAAAAAAAATTGATGAATATCATTAATAAAAAAAACTCACTATTTGGGCCACTAGTTACTCTCTTATTGAAGTAGCTTCTCCTTTGTTTGGTATGAGAAGCTTCAGAGCTCTTAGACCTATTGTGTATCTTATGGTTTTTATTGTCCTTGAGTAATATAGATTTAGTGAATTGATTTATTTTTTAACCTTTTCGAAATGTACCACATCCTTCATTATTGTTATATGTAGTTTTATCCTCCATATTGAAAAATCTGCTTATGGCGGAGACAAGTAATTTAAAGTTTAAAAATTTACATTTAAATTCTCTTTTTGTCCTATTAATGAACTCATCCGATCATGTGGTTAGTTACATTTCTCTGAATTTTTTAATAATTTCATCCAATCATCTTAATTCAACACTAGCCCGTTGTTCATTTCATAATTTTTATTACTGTTTAACAGCCTATTCCCAAGTTTGCATGTATCATCTAGAGATTTTATTCTAGAAACATGTGTATCTTTGTCCATTTTTGGATTCCCTGCATTAATTTTTATATTAGACCCAAATGAACTCGAACATGTAATGGAAACACTTTGTCTCTTTTAGTGACATTTATCAGTCGTCCAATATTCACTAGCGTGCATGTTTGAAATGAAATATCCCTACAAAACAGGAGCATATCAGAACTCTTATCTATGATAAGACTCAATTGCAATAATTAGGAGAGAAAAGAGTGCATTAATAAATCATTTTGTTTATATCATAGAAATATAGACTTTTTTTATTATCATGAAGATTATTTTACTTCAAGCAAAATATTACAGCATTTTCAGTTAAGATTTTAAGTACTTAAATTTGTTTTATATTAAAAATGTGATTTCTTAAAGAAATTAAACTTAAAGATCTTATTTAAGTCTCTGCAACATTGTTTTTGAATGAGAATATCAATAACAAATTAAGTCATGAATCATTGGCTGCCATTTTCTTTTTTCTTTTTTGTATATTTGTATTTCCTTTTTCAATTAATCTTACAAGGGGACGTTTGCAGTTGTAACTCACAGATTTGAATGCCGATTTGTGTGTGGGTAGTAGGGACCTATAATAGTGCAAACCTAGAGTTATAGCCGCCAATGGGCATTAGGAGCCGAGAAAAAAAATAAAATATGAAAATCACGTATTATTTTTTTTCTCAGCTCTCAGTCAAGATTGAGAAATGATTCTTTCACGTTAAATTGCAATCATGTATGTTTTTTTATATAAAAATACTTCCTTTATGCTCCAGACACCATCCGGCATTAGGGTGCTCAAAAACTCTAAAAAAATGACAAATGACAAAAATTCATTTTGTCAGAAGTTGAGATTTCATCAACAATTTCTAACGGCCATAACAACTGCTGCATTTTTAAACTGAAAGAAAGAAAATTTTTAACCTAAAAACTGATATTATTTTCAGATTCCTCATCTCTGAAAACATGTAGATACTAAATTTTGTCGAAATAAAAAATAAATTTTTTTACCTTTAAAATTTTGTATGATTTTAGAAGTCAAGATGATGTCAATTTCTGAAAAAATGTAAATAATTTGCACTATCCCACACATTTTGCCACCGATAAAAACCAAATTTTAAGGTCATCTAGAAGCTATAAAATTGCATAGTTTAGCCTAAATCCGGAGGTCGCAGGATTTACCATTATTGAGATAACTCAAGTTATAGCTGATCTCAGATTTTTTCATTCACATCAGTTTTTGTCCACTAAAATCTGGAGTAATCCCAATGTTATACACATGGATAAAAAGCAGAATGTATGCTGATTCTAGTGATGCTATTACTATTGTAATTGGTTGAATGCAGCAGTTGTTATGGCTGGTAGAAATTGTTGATGAAATCTCAACTTCAAAATTTTAACCTTCTCGAAAGGGGTAAAAAATCAATATTTTTTTATTTTGATAAAATGTTGCATATATGGGTTTTATAGTGCGTTAAATCGAGATTTGAGGTCAGTTGTTCATGAAAAAAAGTTTCCACTGATTTGCAGCGGATTTCCTTGGAATTTTGTCATTTTTTTAGAGTTTTTGAGCACCCTAAAGCCAGATGGTGTCTGGAGCATAAAGGAAGTATTTTTATATAAAAAAACATACATGATTGCAATTTAACGTGAAAGAATCATTTCTCTATCTTGACTGAGAGCTGAGAAAAAAAATAATACGTGATTTTCATATTTTATTTTTTTTCTCGGCTCCTAATGCCCATTGGCGGCTATAACTCTAGGTTTGCACTATTATAGGTCCCTACTACCCACACACAAATCGGCCTTCAAATCTGTGAATTACAACTGCAAACGTCCCCTTGTTAGTTAAATTAAAATTAAAAAAATAAGCAAAATATATGTGATTTTCTTGGTTAGATGATGTTTTTTTTTTTTTTTAATTGTTATCCAATTGATTCATAGAGGCATACTAAAAAAATTATTTGCTATTCTGTCAGCAAACAATTCTATTGTTTCTATAAAATGGTTGAAGTGCTTTTGAGAAATACACATTGCTTTTGCAGTGCTCTAGAGTGATATTAGATAGGTGCACCTAATTGAACAGATCGTTCAAACATACGAAACTATGATCTACTACATGCCATGGATTATTTAAGTATCACAATGGCACTGAAGAGTTCATAATCAGAAATAATAATTGTATAATATATTTCTTAATTCCCTTTCCCTTCAAAGTTAAAATAACTTAATTAAATAGTTCACTATATAAAAAAAAAAATTAATAAAATTAGCCTGTCGGCTAAAGAAAGAATAACATGGAACATGTTTTAATCGTTGTTCCCTTGACTGTTGACGCTCATATGTTTTCTGTCCTGCTGACCGTCTATGCCCTTATGTTCTTAATTTTTTCTGCTTACCTGTATGATTTTAAATTGTTTAAATTAAATTAGCAATTATTTATTATTCATAATCATTAATGATTATTTAAAAAGAAATTATTACTTTTTTTTTTTTTTAATAGCTCCTAAACAGTTGGGTGTAATGACAAATTTATAACAACAAATATTCTCTATTCAATTCCTGATAAGGAAACTCGCCAAATTTTCGATCTGAGCAACAACAGAGCTTGTCGAAAAAGTCCCGTCACTTAAAAATAGGGGTTTCAAACATGACAATATAACTATAATATATTGTTAGACATAAAAATATAACTATAGACAATAAAGCTATAAACCAACATAGCTCCTAAATGGTGGATCCTAGCGACAAATGTTATTTAACATAAAATATTCTTCATTACATTTCTGATAACAAAACTGTCAAACTTTCCATCCGAGTAACACCAACAGAGGGTGTCAAACTATGAGTAATGCCCTCTGGTTCCCCAAAAATGTATCACCGACTAGGCCATTGGTAAAACATGTTCCATGTTTAAAAAAATAATTTGTAGATATGTCCCCATCTTTCCTAACATCATTCTATACCTTGTACAGTAAACTCATGATTTAATTATTGTTATTAACACCATTAATCATTAGATATACCAAAAAATTCAGGTAAATATGAAGTAAATTTGAAAATGAAATCATTTTAACCCTTTAACGGGCAGGCCGGGAATTTTTAGATAAATTTCTTTTTTATTTTTCCTTTGAATGGCTATAGCCACGCTAACCCCCACTCATGTATCATGAAATTCAAGGTTAAATAAAGGATTTTAGACGATAATGAGTAGGATAATGCGTCTGAAATTACGTCATTTATAGAGCAAAAGGCATTAAATATGAGTATCCTCTAGGATACATCGCCTGTTAAAGGGTTAATTTTAATGTGTTTATAAAATAATTATATTTTTATTGTATTTTGTCATCAGTTATAGAATAGGTGCTTGTGTCAGTTTTATTTAAAAGTGAATACTTTCCAACTTTCACTTTATTTATTTTTTCTAATCAACTCTTTTTTATTATAAACTTTGAGCTTCTCAAGTTGACTAAAACCTATGTTCTCTGGCTTTTCTTGTGTACTCTAATGTCTTTACTAATATTTAACACCTCTCCTTTTCTATAACTGTTTATTTATTTTTATGTTTATTTTATTTTATTTTTTGCTTTCATTTTTGTTTGTTATATTTTTATTTATTTTTTAATTCCTTTGCTACTGCTCGTTGCAAATTGTTTTGGCTGAGAGAGCGTTGTCTGTTTTTGCAGTCCCCTTTCGGGAGGCTCCCCGCTACAACCCCCGCAGGAGGTCCACACTCATCACCACCCTTCCCTCTCCCCGCTCTCCGCCGAGTCCCTCTCCGTCCGATAGGTCCTTAGCTCCCTTCTCTTCAGCTTCATCCTCCTTGAGTGATGGCAGTTCTGCTAGCAACAAGATCATTGAAGACACGGCCAGCTATGTTACAGGTAACACCGCTCAATCCCTCCACTCGCTGTTGACCATCATGTTTTATATTATTAATAATTTTCTAATGTTGTTATACTTTGCCTTTAAATGTGCCTGTTGTTAATTTTAATGTCTAGTTGTTATTTATTTTATATATTTGTATTAATTCTAATATTTTTTCAGCATTGCTTGCATCACATATCTTTCTTTTTTTAAACTTCTAAATGCATTTATCTTAGATAGACTAGTTATTACTATAATAGTCTTCGCACTATTAGCAGTTGCCTAAAGTTTTTATGTAGAACATAAAATATATCCAAAGGTCTAAAAATTTTATATTTATCAAAATCTTGTAGTCCTGCTCCATGAGAATTATGGTACTTGTGTTTCACAAGAAAGTAAAAAAAATAACAATTAAATTATGTATTATGAATATTATTTATTATTTCAGAATTTTTAATTTTATCATTCTGTGTCATAAATTAAAATGCAACAAGTGAAATTACTGTCAATGCTTTCCAAATGCATTCTCTTAGTAGGTATATAAACCAGCCTTAAGGGTTTGAGAACTCCCCAAGAACTGTTTTTATCTGCTTATCTGTTTTTTATTACAGTAAGATAGTGGATAGTACAGTAGAAAATCCCAGTTAATAGACCCCCATTAGAGGGCTCTTTTAACTGGGATTTAATCAGCTGGGGTTACGAGGGGCCAACAGGACAATTTCATCATTGTTTATTAGTAATAATTTTCCTTAGTATTGTTTTTAAAAATAATGAAGAGAAAAAACAAATACCTAATATTTTATGATTGAGACGTTTCCCATAACTATGTACTGATCTGATTAATATTCTTGGAACGGTAATGTTTTCAAATCTTTCCATGAAACTCCTACTGGTCTTTTTGCCTACAAAACAAAATTATTTACTTATTGTTAGTTGTGCTGTAGTCTCCAATTAAGCATGAACTTCTACTATGTTATTTTGAACATGAGAACGCCGTTCATAGCAGAATTATCTTGCTATGGGCAATGAGAACTGATATAAGAAATTAAATGTTTAATAAAAAAATAAACTAAAATTACTGATTTTTTTCTCTAAATTAAAATTCAATAAACATGTAAAAACATAAATTCTTATGTATTTTTGTATGTTATAATTTCATAACTGGATATAAAACTTTTGTTTGTTTTTTTAATTAATGTGCTTATCTATGACATTAAGTCAATAAAATGTTGTAATTTGATTATCTATGAACCTCCATACCCACATTAACCTGGATAACAGGAGTCTTATGGTATTTTAGTCACCTAAGTTCTTTCTTCACATAATTTCTCAGTGGTTAGGATCAGAGTAAATATTTATTTTCTTAAAACTACTGAACCGAATTTCTAAGAAATATTTTTATTATTCTTTATATAATTTATAATAAAATTTAGAATTTATACTATAAACTTTAGGATAATACATATTATTTACCTCTTTAACCTAATGCAGTTATTTCTAGAGGAAAATGCACACAAAGGAAAAAAAAATGCATCAAAGGAAAAATGTGCATTTTTTTTTATTATTATTATTATTATTACAGTATTACTTATTTCTGTGATTTTTATTAGGCTCATAAAATATTTGTAATTTTTTAAAGTTGATCCCATACCTATTTATGATTCAGATAATTCTCTAAATTATTTTAGATTAATTTTGTATGCTGGTCATCATTTGGTATTTTTTATATACATATATTTTTTTAATTGAATGAATGTATGTTGAAGGATTTATTATATTTTTCTCTGAAGGATGTACATTTTTTAAATGAACTTAATGCATCTTGTGTTATTTTCTGTTATTGCCTGTTATACATACATTTAAAAAAAACTTGGAAAAGCATGATAAATGGATTCCTGATTTCTGCTTCTTGATTCTCTTTATAACAATACAATTATTTTTCTATAACTATGAAGTTTATTATACATGGACCTTGATTATTTTATTATCATCTAAAACTTGTTATCTGTGTTTCGTAATTTTCAAGTTTAAAAAGACAATTATAATAAACAAAAGAGGCCTTGAATGTAAATTACAGCTTTTCTCTCACAGGTTTGAGTAATTTATTAATATTTTCATCTCTTTGTTTGTAAATGTTCATCTGCCATCTTATCTAGTGATTATTAATTCATTGAAGCTTCATGAAGTTTTAAGTTTCTTTTAATTCAGTTCCATTAGCAGACTTTAAAAATTTAGTGAATATATTTTTTTGAGCGAAATAATATTTTTGATTTATGAAATCGAAAGAATTTGTTTTAATCATTGAAGTTATAAGATAGGTCAAAGAAAATATCTTAAACTATGTAAATATACATAAAAATCTCTGAAATTTATTATTAAATTAATAAAAATTTAAGAAGAAATAAAAGCACAGCTATAATCTGAAAGCATTTGTTTCTTTCCTGTGAAAATATCATTTGGTACATAGAGCTTTTGTCTAGAAACTGAAACTAAACTCTTTTTTTTTGAAAATGGAGTGCTACATTTATTTTTACTATACGAATACTTAATAAACAAATATTTTCATATTTGGCACAAAAAAGTTCAGTAGACTATAGAGTGGAAGTTCTTAAAAAATGAGGTCTATGGAATCAATACCTGGTACATGTAAGTAAATATTAATTCACTAGTAAATAAAAAAGGGTTTTACCTTTCCTGTGAACTGAAAAATGTTTTAATGATGTTTCAATAGACCATTATATTTTCCCAAAATAAACTTTATTGAAGCTTATTGTGAATTTAAAAATATCCTTTAGGATTTTATTCAGAAACTTATTATCAATGTCGTACTCCATTTAATCTATATTACCATCACTTTTGTTTAAATTAAAATATTCATTTAAAAGGAAATTAAAATAAATAAAAATATTACTGCTTTCCTTTTTATTATATTACTGATTTTTTTTATACTCATTCATTCACTGCTAAGCCCTATAGTTTTTGAAGAACTATAACCTCTGCTATTGTCTTTCTTCATTTTTTTCTGTTTGCTGCAAAGTGCTTCCATCATTTTATACTCTTCTCATTCAGATCATCTTCCATGTCATCCAGCTATATAAGCTGGCTCTCCCCCCATTCTTTTAGCCCCTTTCCCCTCATAGTTTTTGAGATTCTTGTGAGGCCCATCCTCTCCAAATGCTTCAACTATCATAGTCTATTGAGCTGAATGTCTTTTGTGATTTCTATTTCACCAGGTTCTTTTGAACCAGATTGGTCCTGATTCTCTATTCTACACTAAACTGGTACGCTGACACTTAAGGTCACATACAGTATTTACCTCAAGATTACCTTCTCAGAAGACCTAGTGGAAGGGGTACAACCTGACCACCAAGGTAAAGGGGCATATTTTGCTGGGCCTAATCACCTGTAAAATACTAAAACTGATTCATCATTTGATTAAGCATTGAGGGGAAAAATTCTGAGACCCCCCTGAACTAGTTATGGCCGTAAGAGCAAGATGAATATAAAGAAGGCAAACTTTTGCAATATGTTTTATATATTTTCTATTATCTATTATAAAATACTTCGGTTTTTAAGTATTCCTAAAATAAAAAATGTTAGATCCTCTGAGTATTTAAGTTTAGCTTCTAGAAATGGCCTTTTAAAGAAAATATACTAATGAATCAATAAAATGTTATTCAAAATCAATAGGAGTGGTGATGTTTTAACTGTTAGTTCAATCATGTGCTTTCAATCACTTTTTTTATTTTTTAGGGATCAGTCAAATTTGACTTAATTTAGCTGCTAACGTTTTGGACAAAAAATGGCTAATAAAACATGAAGTAAGATAAAAAAAGAAAAAGATTAAAAATATTAAAAAAAAAAAAAAAAAAAAAAAAAAAAAAAAATTGGTAGGGTAAGAAAATGAAATATGCCTGAAAGGCAATGCAGTAAATAGATCATAGAATTTCAATATTTTTAATATAAGTTTGAGCTGGATTTTATGAAGGGGTGTATCTTTGTTGATATGGACATCTAACTTATAGTTTCATTGTACCAAACTGTGGTTAGAATTGTAATTAATTAATTATTGTTTTGTATATTAAATTTTCTAATGATTTCAAAATATAAAAGTCTTAAACATTTATAACTTTCACCTCTAGATAAGAGCCTTGGTGATACTAGTGATATAATCAGCGACAGCTCTGGAGTTGGGACCGCCAATAGTGATACCAACGCTTCAGTCCTCCTTCCCGGAACGAATGTTGTCTGCATAGAGAACTACAGCTCAACCCAACCTGGATACCTTCGCATTTCTCAAGGCGATATAATTGAAGGTATATTTGCATGTTTGAACATTGTTTCTTTTTACTCCTTCTGATACTGGATGTGTCTGAAATTAGTAAATATTGTAATTCTAATCCAGTTTTAAGCTGGGAAACTTTCCAATTTATAAATTAGTCAAAGTTTGAGTGAATCTAAATAAACATTTTTTTTTCTTTTGATGTCATTAGAAATTCATTTAAGAACATGTTTTGTTTTTTTCCTGAGAATGATAATAAAAACAAAAATTGTTAGAATTGTATTCAGTTGTACTTTTATATTTTTATCAATTCTACATACTTGTGAACATTATCTTTGGTTTTAAAAAAAATTATTTTAAAATAAATTTATGCCCCCCGCCCCCAAAAAAAAAGAACTGAAAAGAATTTTTCGTATCTGAAAGTTTGAAGCTTTCATGAAATTTACTAAAAATCTTAGTACCTCATAATTTTATAGTGGTTTTAAAATTTTTTTAAAATGAATGCTTAATTCAACAGAATTTGGGTTTTAGTTCAGTCTTCCATTATATATATTATATATATATATATATATATATATATATATATATATTATATATATATATATATATATATATATATAAATTTAATAATGAATTCATTATATTTAATGAAGGGTTAATAATTATTTAACACTGAAATTATATGCTGTATAATTTAGAATAGAATAGAATAGAAACATAATTTTATTCTGGGACAATGTCCCCTAAGAATAACAGATATGTACAAGTATTAACTAAATTAAGTCTGGTTAGAGACGTACTGAGATAAAAAACAAAGACAATAATACATTAATGAACAGTATGTACATAGATGATATTTAAATAAACGGAAAAGAAAATAAGATAACATTCTACAAATTAGAGAAGATAAAATTAAATAAGAAAAAAATAAAATAAAATTATATAGAAAAATCTTTGGTACAATGATTAGTTTTGTATATACAATAGAACCTAATGTTATATTCATGGAAAGTGAATTTTGAATTAAGGAATCTCAATTATTCCTGAACTGAATCCAGCAATGCAACGGTAATTTTTGATTAAGTAGGTAGATAGTTAGCAAGCGTCAACTTGAATGAGGAGGAGGTATTGGAAATAGAAATATTTAAGTAAATTAACTAAAATGAATAAATTATATTCGAGGAAGATTATTTTTTCTTCAGTGTAAAAGACTTATTATAAATTTATAACATTAATGACTTACATTATAAATGATTGATTCTAATTAAAAAACTGAAATTCCACATTAATGAAAAATTAAAAATTGGTATTTTTATCTATTTAAAAAAAAAAAAAAAATGTGTGGATTCATAGTTGTCTCAAATTCAGATCCTCTTTCTTTTTTTTTTTTTTTTAATGGATAAGTCTTTTGATCATATCTTATTTCTTTTTTTTTTTTAATTGGCGATTCTCTCTAAGCAGTGTGAATGAAACCATTTGCAATCACTCAATGTTTGGTAGATTCCTGTACTTCCCATGTTTTAGCGGTTCTTTCATTATCTCTGAGCCTGTTAGATATGAGACGACTAAGGATACAGCTCACCATTTTAACTGATAATGTTCTAACTCTTAGTTATGAAATGTTCCAGTATATCAGTACGTTGTATTTCCATTATATTGAATTTGTTTATCTCAAATCATTAGATTTTTTTTTATTATACTAGGTTTTTCTTATCCATTTTAAATTTTTAATAATTTTCAATAATAATGACATTTTAATATAGTTATTCTTGAGATTTTTAAAATTTATATTTCTTTATTTTTCATGCTATATTTTTAATTAATGAAACAATTGTTAAAAAATCTTGAGTAGTAAATCTAAGATTTAAATTGCTTTGAAAATTTGATATTAAGATACAGTAATTTTTGCCATTGAATTAATAAACATTATTTTAATTTTAATATATTTTGTTTAACAATATTATTTGTCATGATATAATTATGTTTCTTATTACTTTGAACCCATTGTAATTATAAATTGAACCTAATTAGAATCTTATTGATTATTTTAACCATTTTTGGTAAGAAAAAAATTTCTTTCTGGCTAATATTAGCTGTGATAATCATATCATTTTTGTTTTTAATTTTGATTTACTGTTTATTCAAACAAAAAAGGTTTAGTTGGACATGTATTTGTGTGAATTTAAGAAAGTTAAATAATTTCTGAATTTATCATCTTATGTAATGTCATATTATAGTGATGTCTATATTTTAGTGACCGGAGCTACAGACTCGGGCTTCTTGGAAGGTAACTTGCATGGAGAATCCGGTCTGTTCCCGAGCCATTGTGTCCAAGAAGCACCTCCTACCATCACTCAGACGAGGAGGAGGCCTAGTACAAGAGTTGTGGGGAGGAGGGAAGCCCTCCCCGCACCAGCACTAAAACATTTTGCCACCGCACCGAGGAACAAGAAACAGTAAGTTATTATTTAGGAGGATACAGTCATTTAGGCAAAGATTTAAAATTGACTTATAAATTTAATTTTATCTAGTATTAATATAGAAAAATCAAATGAATTAAATAAAGATAAGAGATATTGGCTTCCCATTAAAATTTTTATTTATGTTGCTATCAGTTTTGGTCTACTAGACCTTCATCAAGCCATTAATAATATCTTTAAACAGTTAGAAAACTTGATGAACTAAAGTATGCTGCAGTTTTAGAAATAAAGTAGAACTTAATTAGTGTAATGAGGATTCTAGGTTATTTGGATAGCAGATATGCATTCACCATTGCTCTCTTCAACATATTTAATTATAATGTGTAGATTCTTTAATATCACTAAGCTTTGGCTTATGGTTGAGAGTATCACCTGCTGCTGTCCTAGTGGTATTATTCCATTTTAAACCTTTCTGCAGTGGTGACAATTTTAACGATCTCTTTTATTAAAATGTGATTACCTGGACCATCTTCATCTGTTTCTAGCCAAATTTGCATGCCCTCTTGATTCAGCTTTATACTCTAATTTCATTTATGTAATGCTATTAAAGAGCTTAGGAGAGGATTATTTTAAGTCCAGATATAAAGTTAATCTTGTATTGATGAGGTTTGGTTACACAGGTTACCAGCAGAACCCCGAACTGTTGTGCTTCATAGGGGTAGAAGAGGATTCGGATTCGTTCTCCGTGGTGCCAAGGCAACTTCTCCATTAATGGAGCTCACACCTTCCCATCGATGCCCTGCTCTCCAGTACTTGGATGATGTTGATGAGGGTGGTGTTGCCGATATGGCTGGTCTGAAGAAGGGCGACTATCTTGTAGCTGTATGTGTCAAATTTTATATTTACTATTTTAATAATTATTATCTTGTTTTTAAAAACCATTTACTTTTTCATTTCAGATAAATGGTGAGAATGTTACAGCAGCTTCTCATGAGCATGTAGTAGATTTGATCCGTCGCTCTGGGGACCTCGTCTCTATGACGGTAGTTTCAGCTCCACAAGCTGGAATGGCTGAACCAAATCCAAGGCACTATGCAACTCTACCTCGAAAATTAAGTTCCTCTGCTACTTTAGGTATGTTATTATTTTTTTTATTTATTTATTTTTTTATATAAACAGTATATTTACTAGTGTTTTGGAACTCATCAACTTGAAGGATTTCATATATGCTATTGAATTTTATTGTTTATTTGGTTTTATTTTAAAAAATCAATAGAAGCCAGATTAATTTTCTGGAGTTGTATATTAAAAAAAAAAAACAAAAATCTAAAATGATTGTGTTTTATGAATCGAGATGCAAATTAAAACAGTAGCACTCTTATAGGTCGGTCGCCTGCACCACTTCCTCCGAGAAGAGATCCTAAAACTACCCTCAGCGTTGGAAGAGCCAGAGCCAGGTCTATGGTTGTTGGAGTTGGAGGTAAGTAGAGAAGAGAATACAATAAATCAACATTTGTATATTTTTTATATTTATAAAATATTGTGTTGATTTGTTCATTATTAATAACCTTTAATGATTTGTTTGTTGATGAATGAATTAATAGAAAAATATTAATATCATGCTGAATTACATTAAATGCAATTGGGTGATATTATTAAAATATGAGCTCATTCAATTTATTCTTCTTCCCTTGGACCTTCTTTTAGGCCTTACAGATGTTTTACATTCTTCTTGCTATCCTTCCTTATTCTTTCATAGCCAATTTTATTGGCAAAGACCAATAATGTTCCTGCCAGAATTCTATTTATGATTTTCTCTTTTTCATTTTGGCTATAAATCATAGCTGAACTGAGATATCAGAAGCTGTGAGTCACCTCAAAACAATATTTATTAATTAGTAAATTAGTTTACTTTGATCATAAAGTAGAAATAAAAATTTGTGAAAATGAATAAGCATTCCGCATTTAATTGGGTCATTATCAAAAGGTACTGGCAATATATCATAGCTTAGAAAATGTTGACAAAAAAAAAAAAAATTATTTTAAATATTTATTTCAATGTGAAATTAATATTTGAACTAAATGTACAACTGCTTACATTTTCTTTGTTTTGTATAAATTTTATAAATCTTAGTCACTTTGTTATATCCAAATCACCCCCTGTATACCAGGTGGGATAGTATACTAAGGTATTAATACCCCTTTTTAGTCTGCGTTAAATGTGATTTGATGATAATAAGCGTTAGTGAGATTGGAATTGGCTATACTTAAACTGTTAAATTGTTAATTTCTATTTCTCATTCTGAAGATTTTACTCAGGTGATTCCAATTATTTTAGAGTAAATAAAACTTTTGTTGGTTGTGTGTGTTTAAGTTTGCATTTTGTATGTTATTTCAGGGAATTTGTAGATCAATTTTCTTATAAAAACAAAAGTATTAGTATTCAAAATTCTATATTAACTGGAGATATATTCACTGATGTGAATTTGCCATTATTATAGATCTGTAATACAATATGTATTTCAGTTGACATAGATGATGAGTGTGGGAAGAGTTCGAGCGCTGAAAGCATTCCAGCTGGTGCACCTATGCAACCCAGGACAGCATCAATTAGGGCCCGACCTACCTCAAGCAGGATCACCGCTGCAGAGCTTGAGGAGCTGTTCCAACGGCAAGCTGGTCCAGGACTGGCTGTTAGCAACTTCCAGGTATGCTGTTTTTCTAAGCTTAATAATAATTTTTAAAAATCATCTTTTAAAGTAATTTTTAATAAGTTGACTCTACTTCTTTCTTATAAATATTTATATTTGTTACTATATGTATAATTATGAACTTCTAGCTTTATTTAATATTAAGAAATTTAAATTATAATTTAAAAAAAAAAAATTAATTTTAGGGTAACATGTCACAACCATCTTCTCCTGCCAGGACCCCACGTGTTTATGCTAGTGTTGCTGAAATGAAACGCAGCAAAGGAAAAGTGAGTTAAATAAACTTTTACTTTAATAAACTAATTATATTGAAATTTTATTGACTACAAACCAAATTTTTAAAATTTAAATTAAATTAGTTTAGTGTATTAATAACTGCAAATATCAAAACTTCCTTCATATTTATTTTTTATTTTTCTTTGTTGATTATTGTATAATTAAATTAAATTTACTTATTAGGCTGGTAGCAAAGTGAGATTTTGTACTATGGGTGGAGGAGAGCTTCATCGAGACTTCCATTCAACCCCAGATCTAGCAGCGATGTCACAGGGCACTTTGGCTAGGACACCCAGATCACACAGGAGCCAAGAAGAATTGAGGCCACCGCTGCCACCTCCAAGCCATCCACCTCCTCCTCCTCCCTCACACATTGTTAAAGTAGAGCTCAACACTGAATCAGAATATGGTTCAGTGACTAAATCTGAGAACAAACCTGGTACAGCAGATATCTTAAATGTTATAAAATTGATATATATTAAAAACCACTATTTAATATTTATAAAATACATTTTTTTTTAGTTATTTCAGGAGTAACTGACGGAGTGATGTCCAGCTTCAAACCGGCAAGTAGTGCTAAACTGTATGCTTCTCCAGAAGATGTGAAAACTCTTGGATTCAGGTCACGATCCCTTCCAGGTCATGGGACTAGATCACAGGTAGTTATCAAACAGGATGTTCATTTAGAATAAATAATAAAAAAAAAAAAAAATTAAAATATTGCATTTATTTTATCCCTTTATTACCCTAACCCTCTTCTTACTTTAAATACCAAGTAAGTATGCAATTTATATTATACTTTTATTTTTATTGTTTTTTCATCTTCCATAACAGGAGATTTCATTCATAACAAAAGATTTTGATGTTTTTAAATAGCGGGTGATGTCTAACATTTTCTTGAAAGAAATTTCTTGAAGCTTATTATTGAGTACTTATTGTTGTTTTATTATGGAAAAGAAAAAAAAATGGATTAAACTCATTTTATGATCCCATGAATTTTCTCACTGAACAATTAAGTTTGATGAAAAGTATAATTTGAATAAAACTTGTAGATTGTAAAATGCTTACTAAACTGTAGACTACTGTATTAGGATCAGTTGTGATTTTGATTAAAGAAGAACCAAATGGGTTGAAATGAGTTTTTTTTATCCTTTAGAATTTTTTTTTTCATAGTTGGTACTAGATGTTTTTTTAGGCAAATAGCATCTACTATGATGCTGAGATGGACAATAAAGTGAAAATACACATCTTCAAGGCTATATATTTATCCACTCTTATGTACGGAAGTGAGAGCTGGGTTCCACTGGACAAATACTGGAGCCGAATAACAGCAATGGAAATAAGGTACCTGAAGAGAGTGGCTGGCCAAACTAGGAGGGATAGAATTAGAAATGAGAGAATTCAGGGGGGGGCATAAGAGTTCCACCCGTAAGAAAAATGGTTGAAAAAAGGCAGTTGAGATGGTTTGGCCACGTTAACCGAATGGAGGAGGACCATGATCCAAGAAATCTGTTTAAAGCTAGGCCTATAGGAAGACATCCCAGGAGCTGGCCTAGACTAACATGAGAGGACCACATCTCCAGGCTGGGACAAAAACGAGAAAATAATCTAAATGCCATGAAAGCGCCGGTATGAGACTGGAATGGACTTGCATGGCGGACTTAGACAGAGGCACCTCCACGCTGAAAGGCACTAAGGAAGAAGAATAAGAAGGATTTTTTTTTTTTAAAGAAATCTACCTGATTAATAGTCAGTATTATTGATCACTATAGTCTTGGAAAATATTTCTTAGTAGAAGTTTCATATCCCTTGGTTGGATAGATGGTTTCCTGCCTATGAATAATAAATAAGTAACTGCTTAGGGAAACATGATCCATATTTTAAAATTATTTATATTTATGGATGGAAGTCGGATGGTTCAACTGAGCACCAAACAATTTTTGATGGTTAGAATCTCTAAGCCTTCCCTCATTATAATCATAAATCATAAAGAACAATGTTTCTTAATGCTGAGCATTATGTTGATTTCAAATAATTCAATTAAACTTATAATTAATGAATTAATTAAACTGTATAAAAAATTTTACAATTTAAAAACTCCAGTTTTCTTTATACTGTATATCCTTAACTCCTGGATCACAGGTGTAATTCTGGTTGAGGTAGATAATTATTTATTCTGCTATATCAGCCAAGAATCAGGCCTTCGAGAGGCACACTCAGCGTCTAAAAAAATGGCTACCCTAATTCATGGGAAAACCTGGTGGTTGAGTGGGATTCTGGCCAAATTACACTGTACACAACTATTGGTCAAGAAACAGAACTACCTTAATACTGAACCCAAGACCCTTCATGGTTTGAGATGGTTCAATTGTTAATTTTTATTTTTTTAATTATTGGTATAACCATTTTAAAAATATTTATTCAATTTACTTTAAGAAATTTGACCTCATTTCTCTTCTATTAAAAACATTCCTCCAAACATGTTTAAATTTTATAGGTGATAGTAAAATCAGACTTTTTGGCTTGTAGTCTATTCAGCAAAAAATGTTGAGGTTGAATTAGAGGCATATGTTGGATGCTATTTACTTGAATACACAGCATTGTAGAGTCGTGTTGAATTAATAGAAAAAATCTTTTTGGAAACTATAATTTATTTCAATAAACCATTTTTAAGTTACACTATTTTGTTTTATACTTAAATCATTTATTTTTATAAAGAAAGATTTCATTAAAATGTTTTAAGTTCACTTCAATGTATTCATTAATAAAATCTTTATATAATATCTTTTTGGATAATTTGATGAAAGTATATATTGCTACCTTTATAATTATATACTTATGAAAATAATTAAATATTTCCTTTGATAATTCATAATTATGGAATCTTGATTATAATATTTTTATCTGTATCTTAATTTTATAATTTTTATTTTTGAATGCTTTGTATTTCTGAATATCTTTGTATATTTACTATAAAATGCCTAGTTCAAAAAAAATTCTGATTAAAATAAATAAATACCTAGTTACTTTTCAACTCCTCGATGTAAAATCCATAGCATTTTGCTGACATTTTCATTTAACAGTTTGGTTTGAATTAAAATCTATTGTTATCTTCTATAGATTAGAGAGAGGGGTTTCAAGGTTCCAGTATGTTTACTTTATCATAGTTGTATTTTGTAGTACAATATTTTCAGTTCTTGATTTTTTATCAATAGATGTTTTATTTAGAATAAATGTGTTCGAGTCAATATTTTGCTTTTAAAATAAAAATTATATTTTATCAATACTATTGTCAAATTTTTATTTATCAAACTTGAAATATCTTTAAACGCAATTTAATATATTATTCACAATACCTATAATAGTTCAGGAACAATTAAAGCTACATTTGCTTGTGTTAAAGAAACTTGGAAGATGGGAAAAAAATACAAAAAAAAAAAAAACAGACAGATATATTTATAATTTATTTTGTTTTACAATGTACATGTTTAATTGTAAAATTTTTAAATACTTATTCATCAAAGACAAATATAATATAATTTATATTATTTTTGAGCAAAATAGTCTCTAACATCATTTTGTCTTGTTTGATTTGTTAACATTATATTTGATGTATCAAAAGTGTTTTTTTTTCATGAAAATTCTAGATTCATAAAACTATTTTGATAAATAATAAATAATTATTTTTGAAAGTTTAATTTATTGAGATTAAAATGTTTTTTTGGTTAATTGGTGGACTTGATTGAATTCCTTTGAATTGAGTAAAACAACATTTTTAAAAAAATTGTTATTATTAACTAGTCAAGCTAATATTTGAATTATCATTTAGTAATGTCTTTTATTTAATAATTAATTTTGTTGGCAGATAAGAAAGTCACAAAGCCTCAGGTCACCTTCTACAACATTCAAACCCAATCAGGCAACTGTAGTCGTTGGATCCAATCCATATGCCCAACCCTTCAGAGGAAACAACAGACCCAAGTCTACTTCGATCCCGCCAATCCCAGATCCAGATTACAGCCTGAGCGAGGGCGAGAGTGATAATGAGCATGAGCGGGAGAAAACAGTGATCAGGGTCGGAGCGAGCAGTGTCACAGAGGGAAGTGGTGGCTCCAGCACCAGCTCAGGTTCTCTCCCGCACTCGTTCAGCGTAGATGAGATACAGAAGGTCAGGACACAGCTCAAATCGTCCAAGTCATACCCGAATGACTTTCTGCCGACAGAGGATGGTGACAACTCATCTAGTGGTGTCAGCTCAGACCAAGAGGTTCCTCCACAAGATCAAAGGGTAAGGCATTATTATAAGTAGCATATTCTATAAAGCTATTATGTAATTAAAGGGTACTTGGGATAAAACAAAATGTCACGCTGTGAAAATTTATGAAACATTATATTAAAACTTTGTTAAAGTTGCAAATTTACTTATGCTTAATGTTTGTAGAGTAGCAAACTTTCACTTAAATCTGTAAAAAGAGGACTTTATAAAAATCTACTATTATAATGAAATCCTCGAAATTGGCAAAATAGATTCATACCCTGCCATGGTTTTTTCAAAAATTTCTGTTTTATCTAATATTAACTGTTAAATATATCAACATTATGATGCTAATTGTGATTGTTAATTTCCATCTTAAATATGTATTAAGATGGAAGATTGGCAGTACCACCCCACCTAAAAAATATGTATATGATTTATTTATTTATCCAGCGCCCATCTGTGGCAGTTTAGCCATCTGACAACAAGTCTCCCAGTATCGATTTATAATGTCTTCTTCTGGGTAGATGAGAGCAGTGCAAACCCTCAGATGATCTCCTTCCATGCATCCGAGGTTGCATAACAGGCAAAAGTCACTGTCAGCAAGACCAATGCAGTGCAAGTGGGCTTGCAAGTAGTCATGTCCTGTGATTTGTCGAAATCGTGCAACAGCTTCAGCTCTCTCTATGTTTCTTGGGATCGGCCCTACTGTGGCAAGTTCCTCCTATTTTTTGCCAGTGCTTGATGTCATCAGGCTCATTTTAGTTACGCTACTGACCATGGTGTCTATCAGGTTTCTGGCTATTTTTAAAGTTAGTGGCACGATAGGCTGGTCTGTCTCTGCTCCCTGCTTAGCCTTGGCGTCAGCATACTCGTTACCATGGAGCCCCACATGGCTGGGTACCCATTGTAGGAAGACGACCCACCCAGTCAAAATGAGTTCTCCAATTTTTCTGCGACACTTGATTGTCTCAATGCAGTCCATGGTGGCATTGCTGCTTAGAGCTATTATTGCTGCCTGGGAGTAGACAAAGAAGCCCCGGGGTCGATGGGAAGTCCCGGGTTCACGCTGTTGGCTAGGAGTTCGTTGGAGGCTTCATGGACAGTCCTAACCTCGCTAACCTATTAACTAACCAGTAACCTATTGCAACTCCTATCATGCTTTGTTAGTGAGATTCTGTGAAGATACCAGAATAGTTTAAAAACTGAACTGTTCACATTAGATTTTTCCTTAGCACAAAAACCAGAAATAGGGCTGAAAACAGTATTAATCTCTCGTTTCATGTTAGTTTCTTTCCATACTTTTTTTTTCAAGTTCTAACTTTACTAGTTGACCCACAAGAGAACAGTTGCTTTAAAAATTCTGAAGAGGCATTTGAGTATGTAGTATCAACCTTTTTTGTTGACCAGTGAAATCTTGAGATCCAATATCAAATAATACCCGATCCATTTGAGTTGTGATGAAATAAAAATAAAATAAATTAATAAATCCTGGAACTGGTACTTTCCTATAATTAAACATAGTGTTATATGTTTGCCCATGGTTTTATAACCCTTACAGAACTCAAATGGCTATGATTCAGTTCCACTTAGGCTCACTATTCCTTTTGGGGCATTGTAAACTCATAGATTGTTAACACACCCTTCTGCTCAAAACTCTTCTATATTTCTTGTCTAGGAATAGAGAGTGTGTGCTACAGGACTGAACTTTGGATTTGAACTGTTGGAAAAGAGAGGGTAGTAAATGAGATTGAATAATTAGATGTATAAAGATAACAGAAAAATACTTATAACAATGTTATTAAATGTTATAACAAGGTTATTAAAGCAACAGATTTTATTGTTAGTATTTATTAACTAAAAAGTAGTTATTATATATAAAATAGAAAACATAAATTAGTTATATTTAATGTTAAATCTTTTTTTCAGGAAATTGCATCGGTTCCATCTAACCGATGCCAGCAGAGGGCAGCTCTAACAAGAAATGCCGTAAGCTTGGCCCAGTTGCCTCCTCCCTTGGAGTCAGATACAGAAGAGGTCGTGCCCCCACCACCAGGGTTCACAGAAGCCGACGTTTTAGCACCACCGCCACAGTTTTCAGACCAACGCAATATGGTCACTACTGTCAGGATAGTTGGAGCACTGCCAAAAAACAATGGAAGGCTTCACTCGCAGTAACTCCTCTCGCTTCTCAATAGTAGAAGTACTGAGGCAGTTTATTCAAAGTACATTATGCCCAAATCGACGCACGTATTTTGCACTGCACATATGATACTTGTCGATATCAATTTTAAGCTCATGTTTATTCTACTGTCAATTGTGCATTTTCTAAAATCTACTTATTTAGAAATGTCTTATTGGGTATTGTGCTATATATATATTTCATTCAAATCATAAACAGTTATTTTACCCGAAATTTAGAGAGAAGCACTTAAAGCTAATTTCTAAACATCTTATTCCTATATATATATAAATATATATATAGTAGTAACTATAAATATGTATATTTATTTTAGTGCAATTCATTGTTATTTATCTTTATTTTATGAATATTGTATATTATGTTTTATATGTTAATTCGTATCGTCAATTTTGTGTATTAACATTCCTGAATGCATCTTAGAAAATTGTTTTTATTTTAGAGATTATTAGTTTTATATTTAACTTTACTAATGGAAAAAAAATTGTTTGATGTTCCTTATTTAATTGAAAGATTTTTTATCCGATGGCATATAGTTTTATACTATGTAGTTACGTACGGCTATAGTGTTAAGGTAAAGAAGAGTAATGTGTGCCAATATATGTCTTAAGTTGCATCTGAATTAGTTATTATTCCTCTCATGTTATTTCACTGTGTAAATATGAAAAACAGTATTATATATCGATACCATTAATTTATATAAAATAATAAAATATTTGTTTATTGCCTATTTATGTAACATTAGGCCTCCGAGTCTTATGTGTAAAAGTTTGTAGAGAAGTACCTTATGTGTCCAGGATACTATCGATAGTAATTTAAAAGCCTAATTGTAGGTTTTATTTAATTTTTTTTTTTTAAATATTTATGATGAGGTACTTCATTTTTTAATTTGTGTTATAATGATAGTGAGAGAGCACTATTTATAAATGTATTACATCATTGTATCCTTGTTAGATCTGTGATTGTCTTCCCGCTAAAGGTGGACAGTTATTGGACACTTGCTCATAGAATATCGCCTGGTTTTTCAAAGTTTGTAGGTTAATTCTATGATTCCTGCCATTTGTAAATACACAGCTGTGTTTTTTTACTTCTATATAGTCATCTTCTTAGAGAAACTTGAGAATGTTGTGATTGTCTATTGAGGAATGATTGCGGTGATATTGTTACTTGTTTGATTGTTTTCTCGAAAAATTATCTAAAAAAAAATGTTCTGGATGGAATTAGTCATGGTATTTATAAGTGAAAAGGACATTTACAAGGTTGGATTGGTTTCTGTCCCATGTTTCTATTTTCCGATTAATTGTAGTACTTTCGGAATCAATGATTTTTACTCATTTCATGGTCAAGAGCAGGTGAGATGTTCATGAGGTATCTTGCTGAAGCAGATGATTTAATCTCATTTAAATTTTAATGTTTTTATTTAATTGTTTGTTTTTTCATTTAAATTTTCCTTTAAAGTCTCTGGATTCAAAACACTAATTTTTCATGTTATTATAATCATTCAAATGAGAACTATTAATTTATATTTTAAGCAATCTTTTTTTAATAAATTGTTGCTCTAAAACAGAAATAATTATGTAAATAAATGGGTAATATTAGGCAAATTGTGTTTTGTCGAATTTATTTCTAAATTAGGAGACTAGATGTTTATAAAATGTACACATTTGCTTAATGATTCCACAACATTGTTTGTTTATCATTGTTATATCTATATGATTAGGGTTATACATTAATGAACAATGTACTACTAATAAAAATATTCATCTGTGTATTGTCTATTATTCAAGTTTTTCCTTAACTATAGTTATAAATTTATGTTAATTTCCTTGTTACTGTTGGTATGAATGAATAAAAGAAAACTAATCTTCATTCATGGACACATTATACACAAAGGCATGTTGAAATAGTAATTTGTCTAGCTGTGTTATTTACCAAAAATAAATCAGTATGTTATAAAAGAAGAGATTTATAAATTTAGAGTGTTCAAAAACACTACATTGGAATAAAATTCCGTGAGCATAATTCAAATTAGGCTATATAAAATGAATTGTAATGGTCGGGTTCCCAGGAAGAAATTTAGGTTTAGTAAAAAAAATTATAAATAAGATTAAATTTGTCTTTGATTATCAAAATAAAGATGAGGAGTTCTGTAATTGGGTCCTGTTTACTGATGAGAGCAAAGTTTATTATATTAGTTAAAAAAGATGTTGAGTGGGATCAGTCAGGAAAATTTGTAGGGAATGTTTGAAAATTAACAAACATATTTTAGTTTATTTGCCGACGTTTCGGCCATACCATGGATGGCCATAATTAGAGCTGATGGAAAGTTGGAAAACAAAAAAAAATATAGAACTTAAATTAACATAATGATACTCTGCCATGAAGAGAACTGAGGCAAGCAAACAACAATTGCTTAAGTTATTATAAGTTAAAGGTTTATAATCTTTAGCCCATTGTTGTTTGCTTGCCTCAGTTCTCTTCATGGCAGAGTATCATTATGTTAATTTAAATTTTTATAGTAATTTTTTTGTTTTCCATCTGCTCTGATGATGGACATCAATGATATGGCAGAAACGTTAGCAAATAAAATAAAATTTGTTAATTATCAAACATTGTTTAAAATATTTTCTGACTGATTCCAATCAACATCTTATTCAATATAATTACTCAGTCATTCAGCATAGCTCTTTAATTATACTTTATATAATTATACTTAAGAGTGTATGAGCTCAGCAAGGGTCAGGACATTGGTCGGTCATTATAAATGGAATTATGGTTCAAAAAGGGTATGTAAATAACTTAAATGAAAATTTAGGTCCATCAGTAGAGGAATTGCCTATTAAAGATAATTTTATATCCTGGCTAGATAATCACTTTTAGCGTTAAACAGCAGGCTTGTGGTTGCTTTATATCAACCCAAAATGTCTTGAAACTCCTTTTTAATCTCCTGACATGAACCCAAAGAACAAATATGGAATCATTTTAAGACAAAGATACAGAAGCAAGAAATAAAAAAATGGTTAAAAAGTTACCTTGCTGGAATAATTGAACTGAATTGACAGCACAATTACAAAAAAATTAGTCAATATTCCAGAAGTGGTATATAAATATAGAGATAAACAACTAAGTATTGATCTCTAAAAAAAAAAAAAAATTTAAATAATGATTATATTTTATTATATAGTAAATACAGAGTGAGGTGTCCTGGTATTATTTATAATCATTTTTTTTTGTTTATATATCTTTGTTCTTTTTCTTAATATGCCTTTTTTAATTCTTAACTGCTGTTAAAACTGATTTTTAGATATATATTTATTGGTAACATAAATGGTAATAACATTTATAAAAAAATTTTGAGATAATCTTCTTAGTTGAACATTTCTACCTCTGTCCCAATAAGTTTACAGCACATTGTCAGTTAAATAGAAAGTAATCAACAAATTATTTTATTTAATATTATTATTGAATAGTAAGATCTTAGCACTGAAAATACACTAGTTTTAAAAACATTGACATTTAACTTGAGAGACTTCTGGTTTTTGTTATAAAATCTCATGAAAACAATACAAGTATGAAATTTCAAATTTTTTTTTGATCTTAATATGTATATAAATATTTTAGTTGAATAAATAATTCTATTTAACTGAAATGGAGATGAAAATGAAGAAACATAAACATATGTTTAGAGTTCCCTTAACTACAAACTTTCCCTATTTCTCAGAAAAACACAGCTACATTCGTACTTTCAACTCATCCTTTAATCATCAAAACACTTTTTATAGGAGAAAGCCTAGATCATTTTCATTAAAAAAAAAGAAAAGATTATGAAGATGTGACTGTTTTGTCGAGATAACTTGTGTTAAAATTGAAAAATGCAAGAAGTTTCCAGAAATTATAATTGAATTTTCAAGTCATTCTCTCCTTATCAACCCTTCAAACTTCATTTAAAAAAAAAAAAAAAAAATCATATTTTTTTTACCAGCAGTAACATTATGAAGATGTGACTGTTTCGTCGAGGAAACTTGTTAAAATAGAAAAATGCAAGAAGTTTCCAAAAATTATAATTGAATTTTCAAGTCATTCTCTCCTTATCAACCCATTAAACTTCATAAAACAAAAATATTATATATATATTTATTGATTTTTTCTCTATCAGTTATTTATGAGCATACAGTGAATGCCTTTGTCTGATTACATTTATAGAATATACTTTTAGGTTATTTATTTTTTAACTTTTTTTTTTTTATTAAGGTATGTATGACGTACAAAGGTATCATCTATTTAGTGGTATGATACAATAAAATTTATAATGGAAGTTAAATTTTTCTTAACAGTCTTAACATAAGCTATGCTTAATAATAAACTCTTCCTTCAACTAGCAAATTTAGGTGGTCCTTTGAAACGTATGTGTGTTTGTGTGATGATTCTTACATACTCTCTAAAATAATTGTTTTTCAAACTGATATCGAAAATAGTTTTATTTAAATACTTGACCAGTATATTTTTTAAATAAAAAAACAGTCCTGGCTGTTTATATGTATCATTCATTATGAACAAAAAACAAATTAGTCACCAGACATCCAGTTTCAATAATCAAAATATTCATACCTATTTAAATAATGTTAATTCATCATATAGTAGGAGGGTAGCCTGCTATTATAGCTATACTGAGAACTCTTGATATTTAAAACAACTGTAGAACATTCTAATGCTCCAGTGGTTCAAGGTTTTTAACCTGCTGAATCTGCACTCACTGCTTTGTATTGTCATGATCACAGGCAAATGACCTTATCCATATCAAGGTTTAAAAATTAAATAATATCTATATCAGAAGAAATGTTATTAAAATATTACGCTTAAACTGTGATATTCATCCTAATAATAAAATATATGTAGTTTATTATCACGTCATTTTCCCATTTATAATTTCAATAAAATACTATATATGAAAATACATTAAATAAGTTCAGAAATAATTAAAAAAATGGGTTTTGGATTTTTATGTTAAAGCTTACGTAGCTATCCAATTTCAATTAATTATTCCATAGTGTTTTTCTTATTGATGAGGTATAGTTGACTGTTAAGTATTAGGAGAAGTAGATAGTTGGGGTATGCAGTCATACAGATACACAGCAATTATTAAAAAACTTATCTACTTCTCCTTTTTGATTTTTCTTTTAGAAAAAGGCTACTTATTTATTGTTGCAGTTGGATTAAAATTTAAGAAAAACAAAAAATATATAAATCTCCCATCTTATAAAAACTATTAACCATACACTAATGTAAAAACTAAAATTATAGACTACAAATCATGGTGTATATTTGATTTAAATTAAAAAAGCTGTTTTTGTTATTATTTCTAAAATTTATACATATAAATTTTTCTGATTTTACATACTGAATTTATATGTTTTAAATATACCTATATAACCTATATATATAATATGCAAGTATATATGCAATAATACCACAAGAATGATATAAATAATATACAAGCATTTTTATTTAATATTTTTTTACTCAATATTTCTTCTATATTAGATTTTCACTAACATATTTTTTTTTGTTGAATTAAGTTTCAAAATATTTTTTTTTTAAATTATTTTAACAATTAAGGTAATGATGGATTAAATTTGAATGAACATAGTTCATAATCTGTTAATTTTCAGAATGGTGTTATTGGTAGGTGGCAATGGCAGTGCTACCTAGCAGCTGCCAATGGAAGCTATGTAGGCAATTTATTTTTTGCGGTTAGTGAGTTCTGAATTCTTAGTGCTATGTTATTTCATTTGTTTATCGATAGGTACCTATGATTATTTTGAGCAATGGTAAGTTATATCAAGAATATAATTTTATTATTTTCTGTTGAAGAATAATTATTTACTTATACTTATTATTGTACATCATAATAAGTAATTTTAAAATGATCTGTACACATAATATGTATATAGATATAATTGAAATAAATGCAGATTGATATATAATATCAATCTGCATTTCTTTAAATATAATTGTAGTTTATCTTGTATGCATTGAAAAATAATGTGATAATTGATACAGAACCATTATTATTTCCAAGGGAAATAGAAACTTCTTCTTTTTTTTTTTTTTTTAACTTTTATTGAGTAATTATTACAATCTGCCACAAATGTGGGCAAGGAAAATAAAAACAATAAAATTATTTAGATATCATCATTATAATTATTAATAAATTATAAAGAAAAAATCCATTTTATAATTTGTTTCAGCATTCTTAAATTACTTTTTTGAATAGGTTATATAATGTTATATAAAAGAATATTTTAACTAATAGTCCAGTGTTTGCTACTGAGCATTATCAACATCCAAAACAAAAATAATTATCCATTACCAATCCTTATTTCTAATATCTCAAGTCTCATTTACTACTCTTAAAATACTTTTCTATTCAACTTCAAATAATTTTTCTTAAAAAAAAAGTCTTAATCTTTTATTAGACAAGAATGATCACAGTGAAGCAACAAATATGCAGTCCCAAGGGTAACTCAACTGTTACTTTGAGAAAATTCTTCTTAGAAAAAAATCGGGTGGAGGTACAATACAAACATATCAAACAGAAAGTAATAACAAGAGAAAATCAAATAATCTGAAAGAGTTTGTAACCCATAACATTTAATTGGTTCAAATTCAGTTTTAAAACTGAAATGATTTAACAATGGAAAGAAACATCATATGAAAAAAAATAAATCAGTTTAAATTAGAATGCTATCAAATATTGAGTTATTACTTCAAAATAAAATTTATCACTATTTCAATTCCAACTTTTCTGATTTTATTAATGTAATTTTTTGATTTTCGGAGTGTATATGTTTAACTTAACTGAGGTTAGGTGAAATTTAGGGTACCCATGATCTAATAAACAACCAAATCTTTCAAAATGAAACCATGCATAAAATTTACTTCTATTTGTCAGTATGTATGGCTAAAATAAAGCTATTTGTAGAAAATAATCCAATCGAGGAAACTTTCTTCTAAATATATTATATATCTCAATATATTACTTTATTTTTACTAAATTAACATTTCACTATTTAGACAAATATGTAAATTTGTCAATAATACTTATGAATATTGATCAATAATTACATTGATGAGTGGAAATTTACCTACTTCCAAAATTGTACAAATAATATTAGTCTTCTCAGAAAAGTTTTTTCTACATTTTCATCAATGAATTTAACTTGGTCCTTTAAGAAGTAGACACTTAGATCTGGAATCATAGAAAATTTTGAATTTGTTTTGGTTTGCCTAATTTGATATGTGGAAGAGCTTTTAAAAAAAAAGATTTTTGTATGAGGATTGAATTATGCAAGTAAAATAAACTAATTATTTTTTCTAAAAACAAATTCAGAAGATATAAAAGGAGTTGGATAAAGAATCTTCCTAAGTAAAAGCTGAAATGAAGCCAGGAGGTAACAGTGGGTACTGATCTCCCTAATGCCTCATTTGATATTCTATTATTTTCAGGTATTTAACACATTCACTAATTGTTTGTAGTAACCCTGTCATCTGTGTCAATATATTGATAAAGTTAAAAAAAAAATATTTTATATTATAGGAAATATTAATATTTTAAGAAAGATTACTCTTGATTACAACATTTCGATAATCAACTTTGTATTTTGTAGTAAAAGCATTTTAATGTAGTAATAAAAATGTAATTTATTGATAGTAATCATATTCACACTTGCTAACCTCTAATGGTTTTCCGAAACATTGCGAATTAAGTGAAGAACCCAGATTTATGACTCTAGTAAATCATTTATAAAAACTTACCCATACAGTTTTTTAAGGTTAGTGATGTATTCTTAATTATATTAATGAAATAAAGTTTGATCAAAGAATATTCTGTTACTTCCATGTTCAAATGAATTTATTTGTTAAGTACTGTGTAAAATCTAAATCATAGGTCTACATAACTTAACTGTTACTGATGGTTTATCATATATCTTTCTGTAGATTTGGATAAGAGCTAAATTTTAAATTTAAATAACAAAGGATGTGAAATTTATTAAAACATAACTATGCAAGCTAAAATATAGCAATGAATCTAATTAACAAAAAAAATTTAATTCTTATAATTACTCAAATTCAATGTTTCAACTGTACAAATTATATTTTTAACATTAATTCTTCTGTTATTACTTTTTTAATCTTTTCTTATGGAAGTGTAAAATTAAAATCCAGTAAGGTCAAGTAGGAAACAGTGCAAAAAAAAATGGAGAAGATGATCAGGGATGCAGCCAAAGAGGAACACCACATCTAAGAAGAAAGGTGTGGTGTTCCTCTTTGGCTGCATCCCTGATCATCTTCTTCTCCATTCATCATAACAATCAACTATACTTTAATCAGTGTAAAAAAAAAAGTCAGTTTTATTTTCAGAAAAAAGACCGTTTATTATATCGTCTTCTAATTATTTACCAAAAAATCAACAGTGTTTAACCTTACTAAAAGGCTTGAAATAATATCTAAATTATACTATGAAGTTACTTATTTTTTTTTAGTTATCTGAAATCATAATTTTATTACTACAGTGGTGGGTTAAACACTAAATATACATTAAATGAAATAAAATATGAAATATATAAAACATTTAGTCTCAATTATGTCCATTAACAAATTTTTTTTTAATCAAAATTAAGTATAAACAAATTTATAATATGAGTTCGTTATCTATTATTCTTTAATTTCATTAGCGTTATTTAGATCCACAACCACTAAACTTTTCCTATTCCAAACTATTTTTGATGTAACACACCAAGAAACAAATATATGTAATCAAAGAAGGCACAGTATAACACGTAAGGTTACACTGTACAGCACACTCCTACTATTTGAAACAAAACTGTTCACAAATATTTTTATAAAAAACATAAATTCAATTATTCTTCCATTTATCCTGCAATTTGAAGTCCAATGACATATGTTTAATCGGAGGGCACATGAGATGGACTGATGAACAAAGAGACACCATAGTAAAATTAAGAAAGAACACTGTTCCCCTTGTAACACTGTACCACACTTGACCCTATATAAGACATATAATCAAAGGTTCATTACATTTACATAAATAATAATTTTTAAATCAAAGAGTCCTTTTATTGATTAAAAAACTAAAAATATGTCTTATTGAAGAGTTTCTAAATAAATGCCTAAATTTGTAATATAAAAGTAATCATACTAATCAAATACAGAAAGGGAATGTCATATAGATAAATCATAAATAAATAAATAAAATGTCTGTACTGTTCCTCCTGACTGAAGTTCAATTTATAAAACTATCATGTATGAATCATTCTAAGACAATATCTATTTTAATGTAAGATAACACTGTTTTTTTATTTTATGTTTGATGGTATTTATAAATCATATTGTCATATTTTAATTTAGCCCAGTCAATGAGTGCTGTAACCAGGGGTGTAGATTGCATTAAATATGCGATAATTTTTGACTTCATAGTTTCTTTAGGAATAATTAGAAGGTAAACATACTAAAAGTCCCCGCCCCTTGGGGGTGAGCTAACGGGGGGGGGGGAGTTAATTTTTTTTTGGTTTTTTGATTATATCTCGAAAACGGTTAACTCTAGAAAAATATGTTTGAAATAAACATTAGAACTCATTAAATTTCCTATAAAATTAACTTTATATAAATTTGTCGTAATTCTAACAGTTTTCGTGATATTCGTTATTGAAAATCGGTGATTTACCTCACTTTTTGCCAAACTTTTGCTTCTAGTACCTTCCACAATCGTTTCTCAGAAAATATGTCAAAATCAAAATTGTAGAGCACTAAATTTACTTTAATATCATATATACGTTTTTGGTATTTAAAGTAAATGTTTAACAAAAAGTGAGGTAAACATTTTTTTTTCTCTAAAATTATTATTTTTAATAACGAATATCTCGAAAACCGTTGGAATTTCGACAAATATGTATAAAATCAATTTTATAGGAAATTTAATTAGCTTTAATTTTAATTTGTATTATATTTTTCTAGAGTCCATCGTTTTCGAGATATAATCGAAAAAAACAAAATTGGGATCTTCTTCTCTCCCCCATCCTTAGCTAACCCCCTGGGGTGGGGAATTTTAGTATGTTTACCTTCTAACTACTCCTAACGAAGCTATGAAGTAAAAAATTATCGCATATTTCATGCACTCTACAATGTGTTTATTGACTGGACTAATTATAATGAGGACTAAAGAACAGTCTGTCAAATTACAGTCTTCATCCAAAGTCTCATAATTTAACCCACTCATTAACATTATAATCACCATTTATTTTCTCTTAATGTGAAACTACATATAGAATTGAATGTGTGGACTTGAACCCCAGGAGCAGGAATAAAAGAAGGCAGGCCCAGGCAAAGATAGATGGATGATGTGGAAGGGGACATACAAAGGCTAAATATCCAGAATTGGAGGAACGTAGCCGCTGATAGAGAGAGTGAATGAAAGTTTTTATGCGAGGGTGATCTGAAAAGTTTCCGACCTAACAAAGATACAAGACTTTTTTTTATTTTTTTTATTACTGTTACATAACAACTGTATATAAAAAAATAAAAATGGCTGAAACTTTGGTGAGTAACTGTCATCAGATGAACAACGAATTCACTAGACTTTTGATTTACGAGTGCTGCCATCTTCAGACCACCCTCGTATATGGCAATAAACATTAAATTAAGCAATCATATTCACTCTTGAACCCTATTCGTTTCCATATAAATAATCAATTAAGTCATTAACACACATTTATCAATACACGAACTCATTTCTAGAAACTTACCGGCAAAGTTTTGAAGGGTAATAATGGAATTTTTATCCTTAGCATTTCATTTATTACAGATAATTATAAAATAATTAATTTTAACATAATAATTTTTACTGTTCTGATGGCATTATTCAGTTAAATATTTTCCAATTAATTTTCCTATCAAACCGAATGAAGGAATAAAAATAGAAGAAAAGCCACCGCCTCAGAGAGGATAAATCACTCCCTTCCCGGTAAAGCGGAAGGAATCATAATTGAGAAAAAAAGGAGGAGGTTTAATATCATACTATTTACTATATAGGAGGCAGGGGCAATATAGGAGTGGCTTTTTCTTTTTTATTTGTGCAAAATCAAAGGTGGATAGATATTGTGGGTAGGAATACAGCTGTTTTATCTTCCCTATAACAGTAAACATACGGGAGCAAGTTAATTCTTAGACAGCTGTTCCGCTCGTAAAGGTTGGATATTGGAACCCTTGGCCGGTTGGCCCACCTGCACGCTCCAACTACTATACCTCTTTCTATTGGTCTATTCTTTTTAGTTCTCTTCTACCCCCTCACCCCTCCAAGATGTGGATCATTATGGACCAATTAATAATCTTCATGGCTTCAGGATATCTTTTGTGTAGATTATTTTAGGCCTTGTCGGGTTTATGTAGTACTCTTTTCAACTAGAACTTAATTTACTTGATGTACGCTGGATGGTGTAGAAGGATCGATAAAATTAGGATTGATAAATTAATTGCCACTTCTATTGGAATTGCTTTATTTAAAAACTAGTTAAGAATGTTAAACATTCATCATAAGTTCTAAAACATACAATTTTTTTTTCTTCAAAACATTAGCACTTTGTTACCTAGATTATATATTTTTAAGTTTTAAATAAATGTAATATAATATTTGATTCAATCAAAGATTAAAAGAACATATAAAAGCATACAATAATCAGACCCAGAATTCCAACTTCGCTATCCATTTAATTGAAAATAACGATAAATTCAACACAGACTCGGGAGTTAATAATACATCAAGTAAAAAATAGCTAAAAATTAAATATTTATGAATTAGAAATAATAAAACCATTAAAACCATTTCAGATTTTTGTTTGAATGACCAGATAAATATTTTCAATAGTCCCTTTTAGATTTGTTTCCAATAGGAACGTGAAAAAAACATCAGTCATAGGAAAAACCAAAGGGTTTAACCTACTTGACCCCCCCCCCCCCTCCATTCCACTCTTAATATCTTTTAGCTCATGTATGGACTATTTTTTGTATTTGCAATTTATTTTTAAATCAATGTACCGGTATCAAGAATTGAAAAACTGTGCAAGCGACATATCACTAACATCATTTATTTCAGACTCAATGAGTGACCCAGGCACCATCTTTCACCCCACGGTCTTATTTCTGATATCTATCAATAACTTATACCTGTCCCCCTGTTAATGTAGACAACCACTCAATACCAGAGATGAATGCAGTGATCTGACTGGGACTTCTTTTTGGCACAAGAACATGAGGCCCACATTTCAGGAAAAAATGTAAATCGCTAAGCTTCTAAATATTCTGCACAGGCGTTCTAAATAATCTATAAGTTTGATGTGTTGCGTATAACTTTCTTAAGCCCATGTGAAATCACGCAGGCTAAATTTACGGACGAGCCAAAAAGACCCCTATTCGGTTTCTAAAAAATATTTCAATCCGAATTGTTAAGGCTAAAAACTCGTTTCTAGCGAAACCTACAAATCGTCGCTTAAGCAACCACATGCTATACGTGACTGTTTGGCTAAAATCAGTTAGACCACATCCTTTAAGTAAATTTTCTCAATGAAGCTATTTCCCTGGCCAGAGGTTTAAAAAAAAAAAAAAAAAAATAAACCGAAGGAAACACTTTTGTAACCATTTTTTTTTTTTTTTTCACATGCTGCAACGTAGCTGTTGATAGCTCAATGTGATGCTGTGATGCACCGGCAAAATAGAGGCTCTCATACGTTTCTCAGTTTTATCGAATACTTCCATACATCAACTTTTTTGGTAGCCTATCTCCTGGCATGCCCACCGAAATCTTTCCCCTTTGATAATAGAAACAATTTTGTTCACCAAACAGCTGTACTAGTACTATGTTTGATCTGATTCTCCAGTTTCGGTGGTTATTCACGGGACCGAAGATCTTTATAAGAACCTTTCTTATTTAAATCCTCAGTATCCTCTCATTCTCTCGAGTCAAAATTCAAACTCATCCCCATTTGTCATCACCGGTCTTATTACAGTTTTTTAAACGGTGCTCTTCGCCTTTTGGATAATAATAATAGTATAATTAAATTAATTTTATGTATCTCCTTTAAATATGGGGAAAATGACTAATGACATGTGGTTGCTTAAGCGACGATATAGAATTATTTGTACTGTCACAAATCGCCATTTTTATCTGTTCTCTCAAATATCAACTAGTAATTTTTTATTTGTGAAAATGAAAAATATCCCAATGTCCTGCAATATTTCTAAAGATTTTATTGTTTGTCAGCTTGTGTTTTTTTTTTTTAACATGCCATCAGCTCACAAATTTGTAACAAGTAGTTAGAGGAAAGCGGAAGTAAGGGGTGGAATATTCTTAGGAAAAGTCTTCATTAACCGGGTTTAAATGCCTTGACTAAAAGAAGGAGGCGAAGCTATCGAATTAAGAGAAAGGAGGGGCTATAGGTGGCAGGTGTCGCTCCCCCCCCCCCCCCCCACGACCAGTAAGCAAAGAAAACGAAAAAGATCTTATAGGGAATAAGAGGTGGGGGGGGGGGATAACGAATTGCCTCGCCAACAACTCCATGTGCTCCAAATTACTTCAAGAGTCGATCATGAATTATGGCGGCGGAAATTAAACTTGAATGAAAAATGAATTATTGAATTGTAACTGAAGGAGGGGAGAGGGAGTGTATTTGGCCAAATTAAAACGACTCTCTCTTTTCTTCAGATCATCTGGAAAAATTCCATTGGCTCTTCGTCCTTTTATATTATCCAATCAGATCGGGGAACTCTCCAAAGTCTCCTCCCCCCACCTCCGGGCTATGGCTTAATTGGAACGGTTCGGCTTTACAAGGCTCTAATTGCGGATCTGTCAATAATATCGGGGGGAGGGGGGCAGCTGTTGCCAGGGGAGGAAATCTTAAGTGTTTTAAAGTCAATGGGAGTAATGAAAATAAGGAAGGAAGAAAAAAAGAAGTTGAAAAAAAAAGTCGAAAAAAATTTAGGATATTAAACGAGGGTACCCTGACTCTGCCAATTTATTAAATGATTAAAACAATCCAATCCAAAGACCTTCCATATATTACACTCTATTAAATAATTAATTAAAAAATGGACAAAGTTAAATTCTCTTAAGAATTTCAAAAATACTCTAAATCTGAGAGCCAATATATTCGACTGACATTATTTAAATTATTTATTGATATTCACAACTGTATTAATACAATAAGTAAATTAGAGGAACTGTAAAGCAACTACCCATTGTTTTTGGTTTGTTTTCATTCCCTCTGAAAGAAAGCACCCTGATATTAATAAATGTATTTTTTTTTTTTGTTTTGAACTTTGTTTAAATTCCATCCAACTCAAGATTTAACTACACCTGTCCGAATATATATCGCCAATCAGCGGAATGTTTGGCTTGTTCAAAAAAATGTCTGAAAGTATCGAGTCGAGTATGACAAGGACGATGCTCAGCGGTATTCCTTCATATTCTTCTTTGGCATTGAATTACTTTAAGTAAGTTAAGAAAGTAGATCTCTCATCCAGCTTCTTATCAGTCTCCTCTTTGTATTTTCAGATATATAGTTGATGGCCATAGCTTTTATTAGCTTCTGTATCCTTGTAAATTTCTATGGAATCATTTGTAGTAAGCCTGTATGTATTTGCTAACTGTTTGTATACGTAAGTCAGTATGTAAAGTTGTGTTGGCAACATACCAAGGAACTTGTGTGATCAAAAGAGTTTTTGATTGAAATGTCTGCAGTCACTTGTATGTCTTTTGTGTAACACCGAATATCTGGGAAGCAAACATGTATATTTTATTGTTGTTTAGCAAATGATTAATCGATATTTACAAATTGTTAGTAAAAATAAATAATTTGCTAAATAATTTACTTGATGTATTTATTATAAGTTACAATATAGACATGAAGTAAATGTATGGAAAATGAATATAATGACATGCTAATTATTTGTAAAGAACTTATCTATTGATAGAACTTCAATAAAAGTTTTAATTCAAGAGGTTTCTAGGCCATATTTTTCCAGATCCCTCGAATACCTATCGGAAACAGAATTAGAAGCCAGTTGGAAGACTAATGGGCTCAAGTTGGTATGGAGCTTATAAAGGAAGAATATGGTTTGGGCCAAATCAGCAACATATGAGACATCAAGATCATGATGGATAAGTTTATTTGTGATAAGTTTTTGATTTTGTATTGTAAGGATTTGATATGAACCGAAGATTTGAGTTGATGACCGAACCGAAGATTTTTCCGAGGTCCTATCTTTCCCAAATCCTCAGCAACCTCTCGTTCTCTTGAGTCAGCACCCAACACTCGCTTCCATAAGTCACAATCAGCGAGGATATATAGAAATTATATATCTCCTCGCTGGTCACAATTTATTAAGGGCAAAAAGGCATTGCTGCCAGCCGCTATTCTTGCTTTGATCTCTAATTTCAGAATCCCTAAATTTTTCTCTGTTAGTAGGGACCCTAAGTACCAAAACGTTTTGCAGCCCCTAAATGTGTGACAATTAATTGGAACATTATCGAATGAATTTAAAGTGACTGGCGGCCTAAGTAGGGTTGCCATCTCCTAAAATACAAAAGCCGGACTTGGCGCTTTATTAAGCCGGACATTTGCCACAAAAGCCGGGCATTATCTTTAAAAGCCAAACATACCTTTCATAGAGATGTACGTTTTAAAAGTTGGAATTAACTTCAATAATAAAAAAGTCTGTCATGATAAATTACATATAATTTTTAATTAATCAAAGATATATTACATAATTTATATTACAGTTTTAAGTTTTTATTTATAACATTAACCACTTATTTATAGTTTAATCTTTTGATCATTATGTATGACATTAAAATTAATAACTACCTGAAACATTTTCAGTCTTCTATAGACTTCACTTAAATAAAAAAAACAAAAATAAATAAATTACAGCTCCTCTTTGGCAGTAATCTAATAGTTTTGATTATACAAATATAAAAATATATGCACTATTCTATGGAGAAAACAAAAAGATTAAAATTATAATGAAATCTCAAATCTTTCTAAAATAATGAAAGTCTTCTATAGACTTCACTTAAATAAAAAAAAACAAAAATAAATTTACAGCTCCTCTTTGGCAGTAATCTAATAGTTTTGATTATACAAATATAAAAATATATGCACTATTCTATGGAGAAAACAAAAAGATTAAAATTATAATGAAATCTCAAATCTTTCTAAAAATAATAAAAATCCTTAGTTGTATTTTGCTTTTTCACCTACTTTATCCAAAACGTCGTTTTCCTTAGAAATCATATCATAAAATTTTGCACATGTTAATTTTAAATTGCATAATATGAACATCATCTGTTCAATTGTTTCTGTTTGCAATTTATTGCGTTCCATAGCCCACTGGGCATTAATAAAAGAGAAAACTTTTTCAACGTTGACGTTATGGCATAGAATCGCAATATAGTATTCTGCCAATTTAAGTAGTTCGGAATTAAATTCTTCATTATGAAATGATCTAAAATAAGCAGTCCACTTTTTATTTGCCGAAAGTTTTTTAAAATCTGAAATAGGGGGTCACCTATGGTGTAGTGGTTAGCATAACAACTTACTAAACGCAAGATCGCGGGTTCGCAGGCGGCAGATGACCTCAGGATTTTTTAAAGGGAGTAAAAAATCCTTAGCTATGCCGTCCTTCGGAAGGGACGTAAAATGGGGGTCCCGAGCCTGTGCGATGACAGGTACTCGTTAAAGATCCCTATCCTAATTATACCTGGATAGGAAAAATTTAGGACTCCCACCGTAGCATCGTCCGGTTAGCCATAGCAGCATAAAGTGACGTTAAACGAAATAAACAAACAAGCAAATCTGAAATACCCTTATGTTTTTGTAAAACGTTTATGAAATTCTGCCATTGGTAAAAAAGTTTACTAAATTAATCAAAGACATAAGAGGAGTGGGGGTTTCCAAGATCTGAACACAGTCACATTTCCACCACGCCATAAGATTGCTACTTTCAACGAGAGGACGAAAAAGCCTAACAAATGCCGGACACACAAATATTTGGCCGGACACGGCCGTAAAAAGCCGGACAGATGGCAACCCTAGGCCTAAGACAAGGTTATCTTCTCTCGCCCATAATATTCAATCTGGTCCTTGAAAAAGCGATCAGAGCTATAAAGACATATCCTGGAGGAAATATTTATAATAGACTCACTCGACACCTGGCTTATGCGGATGACGTAGTCATCACAGTACGGTCATTTCCTGCACTTTCGGGAATGTTGGAAGTGTTTGAAAGGGCGGGGGCTATGAGCACAGGAGTGACCATTAATAGCAGTAAGACGGAATTCATGGATACGTCAAGATGCCTACAAGGATATGGAAATAAAAAAGTACAAATAAATAATTTTTATTAGGTGCATTAAAATTATTATAAACACCATCAACAATGAAATATTTTTTATACACTTATAAGTATAATAAACTCTCATGAAACTATATTCAATATTATGAATGAATATTTTATTTCTTTATAAATACAATTTTAAGAAACGAGTTGTGAGCTGTTATAAAATTATAATTATTTAAACAAAAATAAAATAAAATAAGACAATTATTTACAAACTAAACGAGAGATATTTACTCAAAATTTTATCTAACTATGTATATGATAAATTAATACAAAAATAAAAAATAAATGGCAAAATAAGTTAAAGTAAAGTATTTCTTAATTTTAGGCAATATTTCATATAAAAAAATAAATTATTTAATGCTTTTCATTATCTATTATCAGCCATGAACATAACTGAAAGTCATAATTGTCTGTAGAATGAATTCTTCTAAGAAACCTTTTCCTGTATATTTCAAAAACGGAACAGTACATTATTAAATGGTGAAGAGAATCTGGTCCCGAGTTACACATCGGGCAGGGGTTTTCTGTATTAAAGTTGTAGCTTCTTCTATTGAAATATATTCTGGAGATCTTGGAGCTAGCTAAACGGAGTTAAAACGAACTAATTCACTGCTTAATCACAGACACGATATGCATCCTACCGAGGTCAGCTCACGACACTCAATATTCAATATTATGGTTAGAAGTATCGTGAACAGAACACTCTGAATTAATGTTATTGTTTTTAGATGTTGCAATATTTTAATCATGTTTAACAAAATTAATGAACGAATATATCATGTTTAAAAAAAAAATTAAATAAACAATAAACCAAAATGAGCATTAGATCCTGAAGAATAACTAATAGAAATTTCGGTGGGATAGAGGGAACAGGAACAATTGACGTTGCTATATATATAAATAGGGAGGTGTTTCCACGGAATCGAGAAGGCGTTGCTTGGAATGGGCCGGCCTCAAATAGATTCGGGAGAAGAAAACAATAGGAGAAGAGGCGGAAGAAAGATGATAGGAGCTACTCCTATATTCAGGGATTACTATCTCTTTGGCTGGGGAGCAGATGTGGTCAGTCCTTGATGCATTTTCCATATGCGAAAACAGGGCCCGGATCTCATAAGTCCGCCTGGGGATCCCAAGGCGAATAAAATTGCAAAAGAGGTTGGTCCGGGGGGGGGGGGGGGGGGTTCCTAGTGGACGTGATTCGAAAGATATCAGCACCTCTGCGATAATGTCCTGCATCATACCACCTGTGCTTAGATCCTCTACCATCAGTTATATTTTCAGTTATATCATACCAATATCCTTCTTTAAATAGAATCGATTAATATGGGGAAAAAAAGAAGGAAACTACATCACCTTAAAATTGTTTCATTAGCAAAAAATAAGTCTTTGTGTGGTTATTTTCTAAAATTATGGTCATATCCTGGAAATCTAAGATATTACTTATTGATTTTTTATTTGTAAATATGATTTTTTTTGGAACTACTAAATGCAATTAATAGTGATTCTATTTGATTATTCTTTATTATGATGCATAGATCGTCAATATGTTTGTGTATTATTAGGGGTTTTTATTTCATTTTTCTAATTACAATAATAATATAACAAAGAAACTAATAATGCAAGCATTGATCAATCATTAAGAACCGATAGTTCTTATTGCTATTTTCCCATAAAAACAACTTACAGACAAGACCTAACTTACAAACTAAATAAATTAGATTTCAATGATATAACATCCCACAAAATATAAGTATATTATTTAGCTTGATAAATAGTAAAAATAACAAAATAATTTCAATTTTCATTTGTCATTTGATATTTATAAGAATAATTCATAATTAAGAAAATTGAATGCAAATTTTGTTAAAACATACATGAAGGGTATTAGGCTAGAAAGGGGAATATCCTAAAAAATCGAAACTGAGATTTCATCACGACCTGTTTCCTTATCCCATGTACTATCAGTTAAGGTGGTCTCATAGGCTAGAAAGAGGACCGTCAGATGTTTTGGAGTCTAAAAACCTGTTCTTAACTTTGTAATTTTCATTCGCAATTTGTTCTGAAATATGGTTACTGGACATGCCCCCTTCTAGCCTAACAATCTTCACATTTTAAGTGAAACTTGACAGATATAACAAATATAAAATATTTAAATAAAACAGGATTGACATATCATGCAATCATTAACATATACTATTAATTTAGAAAAAAAAAAACCCTAATATTCTACTTCATGAGAATAATAATTTATTTTATTTTTTAAATTTATATATATACATTTATTGAAATTTACAACTGTACAAAATATATACATCAAGTAAATGTATTGACAACGGAAATAATAACATGTTAAAACTTGAAAAGAACTACTCATCAGTAGCACTTTATTAAAAATTCTACACTAGAACGTCTCTAGGCCATCTTCGTTTCAGACGCCTCGGAGGATTATCAGGAATGGAATGGGAAGCAAGTTGAGAAACTAACGGATTTGAGTGATTATGGAACTTACTATGAAAGGATAGGTAGCTGGTGTGGGCTAAATCAGCAACATATGGAACATTAAGATCTTTATGGATAAGTTTATTGGTGACAAAGTAAGGAGCATTGAGGATTTTGGATTGTAAGGATTAAATACGAGATGAATTGGATGATTTAGTGGATCAACTCCGTACGTCCAAATAGGTCTAATCACAGTCATGTATATTAGTTTTTTTACTTAATTGGGAACTTTGAACGTTTGTCTAGTAAATATTGAAGTAGTCTGTAAAGACGGGCAGTTTCTTGTCGTTTTAGTCTTGTATGTGGATTCCAAGTTCGACGTTTGTCCAAGTGAAGTCCTAGGTAGCGGATCTGTTCAACAGGGAATAGTGGAGTATCATTAAAAGATACTGTAGGACAAAAAGTCGTAGGTTTACGACGTAGGGTAAACGTTATTTGGTGGGATTTGTTTGGATTTAGTTTTATTTTTGACACCATTCTTGAAGGCTTAGGATATGGGATAGGAGTGTTTGAGAGGCAATAAAGGGATCATTGTTTACTGATAACACACATGTGTCATCAGCATAAGTGGTGAGGACAGCTGTAGGATGAGTTGGGATGACAGCTGGAGAATAATAATAAAATAAGAAATATGAATTAATCTATTTTTATAATAAAAATATTTATAAAGCAGAAAATCTCAAAACATATATAACCAAAATAGAAGCCCATTGTGTTTTAAGTGTGTAATATAAATATAATATATATTACATATAGATATATGACATATATATATGTACATACATAGTAATATATGATAACATATAGAGCTTATATCAGAAAATAGTAATTATTTTGTCCTTTGAAAGTTTTTTTGTTTTTTTTTTGTATATTTTTCTTTCATTGTAAATTATGATTACATCACATATATTTAAGTCGTTTAATAGCATTATATTTTAAGTTTGAGTCTGGTTTATTTTTTCTTGGTATATAATGTAATTTTGTGAATATTAAAAAAATGTTATATAAGAAATAAAGAAAATATAAAAAAAAATTATTATTTTACAAATAAAATTAATTTTCTAAAAACGTTTGATATTTTATTCATAACAAATTTAAAACATTTGTTGGTTAAACTGAAATTTGTTAATGAATAAATATGTGTATATTGGAGTTAACAAGAAATGTATTATTAAGTTATTTATTTATTTTTAAGTTGTAAGGCCCTTTTAATTAAAGTAAATTTTATTTTAAGATGGTTTCTCAAACATTAATTAAACTGTTCTGTAAATTAAGTGAATCTTGCCAAACACTAGACGAAGAAGATATCAAATAAGGATAAGACAATAAAAGATGTAGATATATGGCTGTTGACATTACTATTTAAAAAAGCTTTTCAGCACAGCAAAACAGTGTTTAAAACAGACAGTTTTGTTACGAAATTGCGGGTGTTTTCCCCTTAACGATGTTTTTTCGGGGTGCTGAAACTAAATTTTAATTTTTCATCCTTGTGGAAGATTGCTTCACAACGAAAATCAAAAGTTATTTCAGTTTTCGCTGATTTTTTTAACACCATTTTTGAAACAGAGGTTCGATACAAAATTAAAGTAGTCGAAATTTCTTATGAATTGCAGCTGTCAATGTTGATTTCATCAGTATCAGCGCTAGAGCACGCTCAATGAAGGCGACTGCTTAGGCGCTGAAGACATTTTTTTATAACTTTCGCTTTGCATTTTCTTTCGTGATGTGATATCATTGAACGTTAGAAATGTTATTGATACTTTTATGTATTATTAAAAAGAGGTTTTGTTTTTAATATGTATATTTCTCGAGTTTTTTTTTTTTTAACATGCTTTAGTGGCTATAGTCCTCGCTATAAAATCAGAATGATCTGATGCATTTTGTAGCATATTTTATCTGCTTTAATCTGCGTTATCCTGTCAATTCAAAAAAATATAGAATTTTTTAGGTACGAGTAAAAAACTTTTAAATATGGTTACATTTTGTGTTTATTTTGCATTCTTCGATTTAAAACTGACAAATGACAGCAACGAAATTCACATCCAGCATTTCAAAAAATATATCATATCTGGTCTATATAAATTACTACTTTTTCAATTTTAACTAAAGTAATTGTTTTTAATTTGTGTATTTTTGAGCTGTAGGGAGTCGTGATTGAGCGATTTTAACGTTTTCCTTCGAGAGAGATTTATTTTTCAGGGCACTCTAGTGGCATTGTTACTTAATAAAAATTGAATGCTTTAGTGAATGAAGGGGTTATGTAACAAAACACAATTTTGAGTAATTTATGTTAAAGTCTTTTTTACAATTTCCTGTAGCAGGAAAATGTTACATTGCCCCTTCATATTTCTTATTCTATTCGTTTTCGATATTGAGATTATACTATCCAGCGATTCTGCTCATAAATTCTTCTACCAATGAACTAGATAGTATTTTTAAAAAAATGTGACATAACTCCTTTATCCATCAAACCCTTTAATTAAATATCTGGTGCGTTATTTACAATGTTTTAACATTTTAACTATAATTTTTTATAATTTTTCAATAACTCTTAACCGCCATTTTTTCGCCTCGGCTTCTCAAATATCAAAAGTATTTGAAATTAACGATTGAATGAAGAGGTAACTGTAGTGACCCTAGTGCATTACAAAATTCTTTTTTGAGGATGTTAATAAAATTCGATGTACATGTTGGGAGAAAGATCAGAAGAAAATTTCGGGAACTAGATTTTATTACAATATTCTTGATATGAGTTCATCCTTTATTTTCATTTAAAAAATTTGATGATTTAAATTCTCGATCTTCTTTGACTGGAAGTGGCTAGTTAACCGTAGAGGCTTAATATCGCGTAATATGGAGGAGAAGATGCAGACGAGGAGCCACAACCTTCGAGATCTGCCACTGCCCCCTTGATAAATGACCCTGGCCAGCTGTCCTTATTCTTATTCCTTCCGTGGCTCTCCTTCCTGGCAGCCATTATTATTACCGAGGGTAAACCAGCGGCCCTGTAGTCGTTTGCTTATTTATTTCGACCCTATCCACCATAAATATCCCCTGAGTTATCTTTGCGATGATCCTGCATATTTTGGGAGAAATATGTTTTATCTTCTATAATAACAAAGCGAAAACGTTCATTGAATATTATCAAGATGGTTTATTTATGATTCGGAAGCATTATTGAGAAAACTAATTTCAAAATTAACACTTATATACTTCGATATATAATAAATCGCGGCATATAATCGTATTCCTTTTTCAAAATTTGAAATCAAGACTTGTAATATCAATTGCGTTCCAATATAGATTCAATTTGTATATCAATGATATTGAATTGGGCGAAAGTACAAGAGCATCCGGTTCAGATTTCATTATTAGCGTAATTCAGGAAGCTCACGGAGGGACATATTCTATTCGTTTAATAGTCAATGTACTTGAAATATAGTTGTTGTCACATTCAATTTAACATAATTCTAAACTACATGTACTGTCTATTTTTCCCTGCTTGTTATCTAGTATCCCAACTTATAGCTACTTCTAACAGCTATAGAAAAAATAAAGCACCTGAGTTCGTTAAATTTGGTGGTGAAAAACTGAAGAGGGTTCTACTTCTTCTAAGTTCTGTTCATAAGGAATTGGTACTCTAAAATCATACTAGAGGAGTGGGAAAATAATTTAGTTATCCCCTTTTTAATGAGGGGAAGTCAAACATGCTGTGATAATTACAGACCAATTTGTTTGTCCTCAGTTATTCATACTTAAAATTAATTGAAGAATCTAAAATTAATTAAAAGATCTCTTCAAACTTAATTAGTGCCATAAAACGATCGGTCTACACCAAAGCAATCGTGAGGTTTAATGGATTTACGTCTCTTCCTTGCAGATTTTATAGAGGAGCCAAACAAGAAGGCTAAGGAATGTCTGTAAGCGAAGAACATCCAGAGCTAATCTAGGAATTTGGAACTTGATACCTCTTCTAATTCAAAGTTTCATCTTTCTGATGATATAGTGCTGATTGCATTTTACTATCCTCAATTGCAGATTACTGTGGATGAATAGAACAATAGAAAGAGGAGAGGTTTGATCATCAGTGTATTCGAAAAGCAAGATCAGATCGACTATTTGATGAGGTCGACATGAAAATCTTCCTTAAATTTCTTGCAATGGCCAGGTTCTATAGGCTGGAGATAGTTATAAATATTTAGGTTTTGTGATCACAAAAAATGCGAGAATCGACCAGGAGGTTTGTAAACATATAAGGAAGTCCAATGATGCATTCTACCAAGTATCCTTGTTGGCAAGTAAGAGCTTATTAAAGAAACTCCAATTATTTAAATTCATTTTTCTTCCACTGATGATATTTAGTTCAGATAGCTGGACTGCCCTAGATAAACATTTAAGCAAAGTCACAGCTTCTGAGATGCGGTCCCTGAGAAGGATTGAGGAAAGACAAGACGAGACAGAGAACTGAATGAAACCTGGAGAGAGGACCTCATTGCAAATAATGCAATGTCTGTTCTCTTGTTACAAATGTATTTTAGGAAAAGGAGGAGAAGACGTTAAGTGGTTTGAGAAAGTCTGTAGGATTACTAACGATAGAAAAGCAAGTGGCTTTTGTTGGAAGGCCACGAATCACATATGGCCTGTATATGGAGAGGCAAGGAAGGAAGAACCAAAGGAAGTAGCATAACAGGGGTGATGAGATTGGTAGTGGATTGTGACAAATGGAGAAGGTGATCCGAGGTTTCTCCACGCCTAGTGGAACGATGGAGGTACACGAAGAAGAAGTCGACTTGTAAGTATCAAGCCTCCGTTTTAAGTTAACTATAATTTTTTGTTATATAATAACAGTTTTTTTTTTTTTGTATTATATTCGTCCAATACATATTTTTTATCCAGTAAATCTAGTTGTATTTTAAAGCATTCACAAACATGTATTAAAATCAATTAATAAAAATATAATTTAAAAAAACAACTTTACACACCTTAAAGGTCGTTGATTTCAGCATGGACTTCTACAAAAACTCACATGTACAGATTGAAGGCCTAATGAGCATGAGGATATTAGATCTCTAAAGCAGCCCTGATATATAACTCAATCGTTTTCATGTATTATATTGTTATTATCTTGGTAGTTGGGTAAAGTTCGTGAATAATTTCATTAGAAGGCGTTGGAGAATTTATTATCACAGTTATATGTAAGGATCGATGTAGCAGACCTCAATGCATTGTTATAATACAACTTAAGAAGGTAGAGGAGATGTTCCCCCTAAGATTTTGTTATAAACATTGTCTGAAACTTTTAGTCATAATGACAACCTTAAATATTAGGAATGCTGGAATTTTGCCACGTCTATCAGGAAATGGATGTTTGCAGCCTATAATAACGAACTGACTAATGTTGCCAGCTTTTTTCCAAAATTGGAAATCAGCGCTGATAAACGAAGGGTTATAAAGCTGAGTGGTCGAGGAGAAAAAAAAAAAAGAAAAAAAAAAGCAAACAAAAAAGACTGCTAAAGGAAAAGTAAGGAAACTCAATTAGAAGGGGAAGCGTATTTCACTATCGGTTCAGTGAGGGAGGCACGAGGGGGGAAAAAACCCTCGTAAAAACGGATGTACAAGAGGCATTTTCATCTGTTTCCGGTGGAGGAGTTGGGAGTCGATCCAATAAGGTTCAGGAGGCATTGGACAATTAGCGACAAGTTGGAAACAGTTTTCTCAACGGCCAATAGCAAAGTTTGTATTAGCATTTCAGCTCGTAAATCTAAGGGCGCCTTTTCGATTTATTCCAGTTGTTTATTAGTTAGTCGAAAAACTGGATCGGGTAGGCGCCTTATTGCACAAATCTCTTGTAATGTTGCCACCTGCTTCACAGCTCATTTCCACCTCTCAGGGCCTGATAAGCTACTTTGTTATAGAACAGCTTTAATCGTATTGCACTTCAAATCTATGGACCAAGTTTACTGATGAAATGAACAATTCATAGTCATTCCTAAATTTAGATATTTAATCAATCTAACCTCTATCACCTCATAGCAGGTTTATGAGTTGGATACTATAATATATAATGCGATAAATCCCCCCAAAAAATATCGGTTTATAGGTAAATATCTATATTTATTTCTCTCCTACTTAGGCAATTTTTTGATAGAGAAGTTCAATTCCATCCAAATCAGCTATTTTTATTTTTGTAGTATGGTACCTAGCTTTATCCAGTTTAAACAAGGTTTCCTTACTGTTTTGTAAACTTGGATATTAGTGAATCAAAATATCAAAATATTTAAATTGGTGGAACGATCAAAACCTCCTCGATGACTGCAGAATCATACCCTTATTCTGATTTATTTATTACATTCTTGGAACCACCTTCGCACTGTATCTTTATTTAAATAGTCTTAATTCTCAAATTCAAATACTGAACAAGTGGCCTCAGTGCTGAAAACTTCCATTTCCAATTACAGCGCAAAATTAAGAGAATTTCATACTTTATCGCCATCGTGAACTGAGGAAAGCTCAAAAAGTATTTAGTAGGATAGGGGATATCCTGTTCACTAAATGATTCAGACGGTATCAAACTTAAAATCAATATATAAGTAAGAAAAGCACTATAATTTGAAATTCAAACACAAATTTACTTTTTACTTACCCATCCCATTTTTACATATTCATCATCTTTGGTAATGATGGTGCTGAAGTTATTATAAAATCCTATCTCTGTTCTTCAACTTTACCTTCTTTCAACAACACATTTATTTTGATAATAAATTAAACATCAACTAACTTTGGTTTTTTATTATTTATTAGTAATAATGAAAAATATTCATTAAGAAAATATAACTTATATAACGTCTCTGGGAACAAAAGCTCTGTTTATTTCTTCCGCATTTCGTGATTGCGGCAATGAAAAATGGGCACTGCCAAGCCATATTTTTATATATTATCTTTTATGAATAACCACTAAACTTGATGTTGAATTTATTATAAAATTAAATTGTTTCTTGGAAGAAGGTAAATTTAAATAAGTCAGTTTACTACATTCAACACAACCACAGAAATCGAATGATGGTTTCAATATAGATTTTATTCGAAATATCGAAGTCAAGGTACCCTATTGATATAGAGAAAGAAAGCTGTTATGGCAACGCCACCAGTTTCACCAATCATAAAATTTTCTCACTTTCCTATCCAGTATATTTCATTCCAATGCTCATTCAAAATCAGACAATTTTGACACATGCTACGAACTATTGAGTTTTTAAAATTGGATTTGTTGCTCAGCAATCGAATCCCCCTGTTTCAGTATTTATTTCTTATATTTCATTCTCCCAATTTTCGTGATAAAAAAATATATCAAATTTTATTTTTATTCTTCTTGTCTATTGGCTTTTAATTTAATTTTGATTTAATTTTGTTTGTATGTTATTATTGTGTATTTAATTTTTGTTTATGCTGTAAATTAAATTGGTGGGAAATTTTTATTATTTCTATCATGTGTTGACTTTCCTTAAATAGACCAGGAACTAGTTTCGTACCCTTGTACTTCCTGCAGTTGATATCTCGATAATTTTCATCCACGATGTAAAAATTTTATTTAGATTATTTATTCCACACAACCGAAGTATGTTCAGCTTGAATTATCTTTAATTTAAAATAATTTCTATTGTTGTAATAATTAATTTTATAATATTGAGTCAAAATCCTATGAGATTTGCATTTAAGATTGCTGTTTCTCCTCTGATAGTAGCCATTCAGGCCTTGGTCCAACTTTTGAAGAGCTTTAATTTAACAATTGTGATCTACTTACAGCAATAATTAGTCCAAGCATATCATGTATGTATTCTAAACATTGGATATACGAAGTACTAAAGTAACCTTTTAGCTGTGATGAAGGTATAACTAAGTTAATAAATCGATTATAGGTCACAGTCGATTAAATTTGGCAATATTCCATATTTGAGGACAGGGAAAGAATCGCTAAACTGTACAAGTACTTAATTAAATTAGTTTTTATGTATACTTAATAGTATTGTTATTTTCAAAAGACCTACTTCTTGAACATTTTCTCTAATACTAATTACCCTGAAATTGCTATTTAATTATGATATTTAGAAAGGTATGAAACGATGTTCATGTTGTGAAAAATGTAAATCAGTAATCAGTTTTGGTTATTCATATTAATAAAATTTTAATATTTAATATATATATATATATATATATATATATATATATATATATATTTTTCGGTACGGTAACAGTATGTTTCCTCTGCATATACATATTCTCGTTATTTTTTAAGGTTTTTAAAAAGGACTAGAGTCCACTAAATATAAAACAATCATAGTGCTAGGAATAGACACTACCCTAGCTTGTCAATTTCATATATTGACCTACCTGACCAGCACTAAACCTACTGGTTCGATCCTTGTACGCTTCACTTCGAGTTTACATTTATCGACAGTTCATACCTATAGCTTCACATGGAAACAATAACTTCTACAGTATCAAATTGGACTGTGTCGTTTAGTGTGTTATATTCATATTTAGCCTTCTTATATGTAAATAGGTGAAACAGAAGATAACAACATGAGTTTCATAAAACATTGAGTGTTTTAGAAATTCATGTTTTTCTTTTCTCTGATGTGTAGGTGTTAAAAAAGTTAAGAATATTAATTTCTACATGGTTTTGGTGTTTTAAATATTTATATTTGTTGTATCAATCTAAATGAGAAAATTTCAGTAGACATATTTTGTGAATGGATTCTTTGTCGTCCATATTACTTATTACCCTAAATTGAAACAGATTGTATTATTAATTCAATAAAACACATCGATCTAAAAATAAATGTGAGAAGTATATCACAGGTTTCGTATTTTCGAATTTCCACTTCCCTTGAGAAAACATAGCAGAAATTAACATCATAACTTTCAACAAGGATTCTGTGTTTTAAATGTTTATAACTTGTTATTTACACTTCCGTAACATCAGAAAGTTTATCAGGAGTTAACATTACTGGTGGTTTATCATTATATTAATTCTGATTTGATATAATATCAATTCAACATTGATTTAGTGTCTTATATTTTGATATTTTCTTATTCCCGCTTCATTATTTTCCTATTTCTCATTTTAATATTAGAAGGTAAAAAGAAGTTAATATTACTTTAAACAAGGATTTAGAGTATGTCCGTAAATGAAGGAGGATAACTTTTTCGTCGGAAAAGTAGCGACTAGAACACCGAAATAAATCAGAACTAGTTTAGAAGGTATTCTGGGCGCGCGTAGGGGCTGGAGACACGCTTGTGTAACGGTACCTTCATAAGTATTAATTAACTATTAAAACAATAATTATAGTTATAAATATATTTATTAATTAATACCAAACTGATAAATTAAACTGGTTTGAAGCATCTGCCCCTGTGGCCTAATGGATAAGGCATCGGTCTCCTAAACCGGGGATTGTGGGTTCGAGTCCCACCAGGGGTACTATTTTTGTTTTTTTATAAATCTATTTCAAAATTTTAATTCAATATTATAATGATTTACACAATTTTGGAGAACAGTATATTTTAGTGTAATTAAAAATTTTAAAATCGAATTTTAGAATTATGTCAACTGTGATGTAACGTCAAAGGATGAAGTAACATTTTTTTTTTTCATTTTGCTTTAAAGTTATGCTAGAAAAGTATATAATTTATCTAGAAAGTAAAATACTGGTATTTCATAGCTTAAAAATACTATTATCATAAATATAAATGCTTCCTAAATCCTTATTAAAATTAATATTTTTCAATTTTTTACTAAATAAATAATGTTACTTTTCCGTCTGAAAATTTCTGAATCGTGTGTTTTAAATCCTCAGCCTGGAAAGCCTGAACGTTATATCGTTGCATTATTTCAAGACGAAATTATTTAAAATTACTTTCAAGAGGTTTAACTTATAATTTACATCGGTCATTTTAGCAAACCATACGGTTCCTATGATTTAATATGGAATAAAAAAAAAATCCAATTTTTAAAATTAATTATTTAGCTAACTATGGGATCAATTCAAAATTTCGGGCATATTTGAGCATCATGACTTCTGAAAAAAAAAAAAAAAAAAAAAAAAAAATCTTATTTCCCGATTTCTTTTCCATCTTTATAGTTTCATGATACATTGATTATGTGATCATAGGTAATCTTTAGCCTAACTATATGGTAGATACGTCATTTTGCAGAACAAAAAGAATTTATTATTATATTAATGTCCTTATAATTTCCAAGTGGTTTTTAAATGATTTAAATAACCTTTCCTGACCCTAACTGCACCTCCTTTCCTGTTTCACCCGATCAACTAAACCAACATTTCATTTCCTTAGCTCCAAACCCTCCGCTCGATGCGGAAATAACTTACCCTAGCTTTGATCCAACCAACTTCTTCTTTTCCCATGTATCCTATGATGACATACTCTCGGTCATTAAGAGTTCTGCTTCAATACTTCAAGGTGATTGGGATTGAAGATGTCAGGGGTGGGCTAAATGATTTAAAGAGGTGTTGTCCGAAAATTTGGGATTTTTCTTCGTCAGATCTTGTCCAGGTTTGAGAACCTGTAAGGAGAGGGTGATTAAAGTTTCTTGTACTTTAGAAGTTTTTCGTAGTCATCCATAATGATTTGTCAGAAGTATTAAGTCTTTCAGTATGGTTTTGCAGGTTTTGAATTTTGAATTTTTTATTTCTATCTTAAGTTTGTTAGTTAAATTGTTGAATCGTTTTTTGTCGGATGGGTATCTGGTCCGGTGCCACTTCGCCCTTGCTCTGCGTTTTCACTTAAATAAGGTGCGTATATGCTGTGGCAGATTATTCTGTTGAGTTCTATGATTTTTCCGGTGTGAGGTATTTCATGTATACTAATTCGTATTGAATGTTGTAAGTTTGTCAACTGCTAAGTTATGTCTTCTTTTGTTTTAAGGGAATTTTAAGTCCAATTTGTTTTCAATATCAAATCGAAATCCCGTCCCAGAAATCCCGCACAAATGATTATGGACCCGATAATATTCCATTTAAACTCATCAAAGCATGCCTTCCCGAACTTATTCCTATCCTTCACCACATTTACAACCTTTCCCTTCAAAATTCGATATTTCCTTCCTCTTGGAAATCAGCACTTGTCCGCCCCTTGAGTAAAATCCCCAATCCCGCCTCCCCTAGTGACTTCCGCCCGATTTCCCTCCTCTCCAACCTATCCAAACCACTGGAACGGATCGTTCAGACCCAACTCTCCGTTTTCCTAGAAGAACGCTCAATCCGGTTTCCGCCCCGGATACTCCACCCAATCTGCCCTCCTAAAAATAACGCAAGACTTACACTCCGCAATCGATCGTAAAGAGATTACCATCCTTATCCTTTTAGATTTCTCAAAGGCTTTTGATAATGTTGACCACAACATCCTTCTATCCAAACTCCGAAACCTTTCCTTGTCCAAATCTGCCTTACTTTGGTTTAAATCCTTCCTTTCCAGCAGATCACAGTATGTAGTCATTCCAAATAAATCTCCATCCAAGACCCTACCTCTTTCCCGTGGTGTTCCTCAGGGATCTTCACTTTCGCCCACACTCTTTTCTGTTTACATTAATGACCTTCCCCTTTCCATCCGTCACTGCCGGTATCACCTTTACGCAGATGATCTCCAAATCTATTTATCCTTTCCCAATTCTGACCTACTGCAAGCTACTAGAAAAATCCAGGAAGACTTGGATCGAATCTATAACTGGGTAGTGTCGAACAAGTTGAATTTAAATACCGAAAAGACCAAAGCGCTTGTAATAGGTTCGAGTTACCTCCTGAAAACCATACCTCCTATTCCCCCCATTTTCCTGAACAGTGGTCCTATCAAATTCTACCCCTCAGTCAAAAATCTCGGAGTCATTTTCGACCAAACCCTATCCTGGAAAAACCACGTATCTGAAATTTCCCGTCGCACCATCCCAATCCTAAAACGTCTCAATTACGTTCGCATCTTCTTCCTTTCGAATTACTAGTATAAAATTACTAGTATCTTCCCTTATCTTCCCCCACTTCGACTACTGCTGTGCTGTGTATGGGGGTGTTTCTGGTGATCTTGAGGCCAGACTCAAAAGACTGTTTAACTGCTGCATTCGTTTTATCTTCGGGATCCCCAGAAGCACCCATGTTTCACAATTTTACGCGGAGTTACAGTGGCCCTTTCCTTCCTACCGTCGCCAGTATTTTCTGGCATCCTTTCTCTACCAAACAGTGAAATCCCAACGTCCACTTTACATTTCTCAACTCCTTCAGCTCAAATCCTCCGTTCTTACCCGCCAAACCCGTTCCCGCCCATCAGATTTGTACAGTCCTGCTCATTGCTCCACTGCTTTCGACAGATCATTCCTAATCCGATCCTCGTCCTTATGGAACTCCATCCCTTACACCATTCGCCATTCAAACACCCTATCCGCTTTCAAATATCACTTATTTAACTACCTACTGTCCATCCAGATCCATGAAAACTGTCATTAGCCACATAGTTATATAAAATATAAAAGTTTTGTACACGAAATTTTATTGTTTTTACACAATTGATTCACAAAATGAATCAAAATATTTCTGTTTTCTTTAATCAATATTTTAAGTTTAATTTTGATTTGTTAACGCTATTATTTTACCATTTTATGATATTTAATAATATTTTATAACCATCTTGAGGCTCTGAGGCCCCTAATTGTACATAATTTTTTTATTCTTAAGGGACTTAAGGTCCCAGAATAAATAAAGAACTTTTTTATTATTATTATTTTTATTATTATTTACCACTTCTACCAAATACGTGACAATTTGTAGAAAATTAATATTGGCGAAAATTCTATTTACAAGAAGTTACCTAGACTTCTTAAAGCTGACAATTTTTTGCCTTTATTTATTGAAATATCTTTATTTATGTACTTCTGAAAATTGTTTGTTTTTAGATTTTTAAATATTTTATAGTCGTTCACAATACGGTCGACTTTCGTTAACTCCAACGTCGATAGCTCGAAATCTTCGATATCTCGAATTATTTTCAATTCCCTTGGAAAAACCTTTCTAATTCGAAGGAATAACCATATATATTATTCGAAATAATTTTACGGTTATATTTTACGTTTAAGGCGAAGATGCACAACAACTCTATAACTCGAAGTTAAGTAGAAACGTCGAAACCCTGGCGTACATGATTGAGAAGCGTGTTGCCAACAGTCTTAAGCGGAAGAAGATTAGGGATTTTTTTAATCGGTATTGTTTAATGGTTATTTTAATTTTTGTACACGTCTAATATGTTAATATTAATTTTAATATTTTAAAACGTTTTTGACTATGTATTTATAATGTTGTATCTTCTGTTGATTTAACTATTCTTTACTCCTGTAACACGAATTTTCATCTGGTTTACCTCTATATCTTGTTACCTCTCAAAGTCGAATTTGATGAAGAACGACATCTATAAATCGAACTACACGTATCTCGAATAAAAATCGTAGAGTTAGCTTGAATCGGCAGTACTACCTTTACAAGCATTATACTAAATATATGATACGATTTATAAATATAAATACGATTTATATTTATTTATTTATTTATTGAAGGGATCTACAGCTCTTGAAGAACCTTGGCCTCCTCCACAATTCGTAGCCACTACTTGCGATCCTTGGCTTTTGCTTTCCATCTTCTGACTCCCATTTTTTGGAGGTCCTTTTCGACATTTTGGAGCCACGATACTCTCGGCCTCCCTCTTAGTCGTTGTCCGTCAGGCCTGCTGTATAACATTCTATTGGGAACTCTTTGTTCTGGCATTCTTTCATACTTGACCAAGCCACTTTAATCTTCCTTTTTTGGCAAAAGTGACCATGTCGATATCTTCATAGAGTGTATTTAGCTCTCTATTTGGGCGGATCCTCCAAATTCCTTCTTGACAGATCGGACCAAAAATTTCAAATTTTTACGATTTATATTAGCTGATAAAATAAATATGTAAAGAAACATTCATAAAAACCCTGCTGTATATAGTGGACAGGATAGCTTTTTTGGAAATCAAAATAGTGTTGTTTTTTCACACCTCCGACTTTATTAAAAAATAAACAAATAAACATCTTTATATCTTCGTGTTTAAAATTTCAAGTGATTACCTATTGCAGCGATAAGTGGATTATAAAAGTGTTGGTTTGGTTAGATATAATTTCTTTATACTCAACTTCGAGGGTCTTTAGTGCCCGTCCTCAGGGCCGCTGAGAGCCTAACCGGGCCCCGGGTTGCAGCAAATGCATTGCCCAGGCACTTTAAACCACCCCATCACCTTAGCTCGGGCCCCGGGGGTTTTGCCTTGTCTTCTCTTCTTTCGGTGCGATTAGAGCTTATCCATATTTTTATTTCTTTTTTGACAGTTTTTAATTTTCTTTTACCACCTATGGGGCCAAGTATGTGACTGATTTTATAGCCATTAGCGTAACTAGAGCTGGCTCATTGGGTGGGGGGGGGGGGGGAGAGGTTACCTTTTACTTTACTGGTAAAAAAACCAAAAACTTGACGGTGAATGTCAATACCATCACAGATTTAATTATAATTTTACTTATAATTGTTTAATCGAGTTACAATATAATTACCATATAATTTATGAAAGTAAAGTCTTTCAAAGTTAAAATTTTAAAAATTTACTTCAATTTTTTTGTTTTAAGCAATGGTGGGGGGGGGGGGGGGAGGTTGTATACCCAATAACCCGCCCTGGTTACGCCAATGTTTGTAGTTCGTTTGATCTTTATGGTCGTTGACCATACCAACTTTATGTAAAAATAACTGCTTCTGTTTTACTAATATTGATTTGTAATCCCCAATTAAACATAATAATAAACGAGATATTGTAAGGCACATCTTTCATTGTATACACTTAGAATCAGTGAGTAACATTTTGTCTAGACATGTCTCAAATAACGAAGAGAGATATAAAAGATAAACAAATATATTGTGGTGACTATATATTAAAGTTGTTTAGAAGATCAGAGGCGTTAGTTAGCCGATACAGAAGAGCAGAGGACAGAGGACAGAGAGGGCATAAATTGAGTGAAACTTGCCCCGAAGCAGTTAAGGGATGACAAGGGCTGAAGGGAACAGTAATTTTACGGCCTGTTGGCTTCGCCCCCCACCACGCCTCCCTCCCGCACGTACAGGAATTACACGTGTTCACACTTCTACTCTCGTCCTTCAACCTGTTCCTACAACTTCTTCTTTGCTCAGGAATTCCATCGAAAGGGAGGAAGATTCTGATAAATGGAGAAGGAACTTTAAGATTGAGAAAGCAATGATTGGATAAAGTTCCATAATGAACACGTGTGTACTTCATCACTCATTGATTCACATTGGGGCTAGTAAATGGGACTATTGGACATGCACAAGTAATTCGACTTTATTCGATTTTTTTATTTGATTGCTAAATGATAAAATTGTTTTCTATTCTATTCAATCACTTTTTATTTTCGTTTTGAAAATTGTGTTTAAAAAATAATTTTTTGATGTTAATAAAGTTAATTTTGATGCTATGAATTTTTTAAATTATAATACAATCTTTCCATTTATTCTAATCCTCTAGCTCAATCACTATCTAGTTTTAATCATCCCTACAACCCTCCTAGAAGTTGAAACTGCAATGGCCCGAGACCTTTTGCAATGTAGAATTATGTTGGAGTCCTGGAAATGAACAGCTTCTCACTCAGTCTCAAGCATCTGTGGCTATAGCGTTCCCACTCAACCTCCACTGGATATTAAAACTAGTGACGCAGCTGAGACCAGAGCTGAGATCTCTCGGGTTCTGGCCTTGACTCTCAGGTGGGAGGAGAGGCTTGATTCGGGGTCCTCCAGGCTGTCTTTATTTTATTTTTGGTGATTGTGATAATTGTATTGGTGATTGGAGAAACAACATAAGTAATCATTTTATTGGATATCATTTTCTTGCAGGAAATCGATTAGTTTGGGTTGGACAAATATTCAGAAAAGACATACATTTCAGACAAATATAATGGGCGTTATTAGGATCGGAACTTCTGCAGTGAGTGGAGAAACAATTCAATGAATAGTGTTGTTTCTCGTCTCAGGTGGTTACATCAATGAGTTTGTCCCTACATCGGTTCGGAAGCTATTTTTATTTTTACAGTTTTTTACAGTAGTACAGGTCAAAACCGTAACCTACAATGAGATTCTGTTGGCGTTAACTGATATAAGTCATATTATAAATTGTAGTACAAATTCATTGGAGGCTTTGTGCAGCATAATTTTTTGTTCTCGAAACCAGGAATTCAAAACACTTCCTACCTCAAAAAAATGGAATATTCGTTAATAATAATAATAATAATATTGTAATATTACATTTTTTAACTAGATGGTTTAAATTAAATCATCAGAGCAAACAGGCTTATATTAAGGTAGCAAAATCTCATAGTAAACATTTAATTTAAATTAATTTCTTTGGCTGACCTAGCGAACCATGCTATCATCTTCAATCCTAAAATAAAAAATAAATTTTCTTTTTAATTTTTTGTTTTACGAAAACCATAACTACTACACATAAATAAATATATATAAAGTATATAAATATATACTTAGGCATGATATCAACACTACCAATCTTTGAACACAAACCTCTCTCCATACATTACCATCAACCCTCCCCCCCCCCTGACACATTTTTTCTAAACCTTCGACTTTATTAATTCAAACATTATATTGACGAATAAGAGTTAGGACGTTATTTTGCTTTTCGGCATTTGAAGATTTGTCTTCAATTCTTCTATTCCTGGTATACGTAGTCAATTAAAGGTATCCATTCAACATCAGAGTGAATTAGGAAAAGGCCTTGCTTTTTTGTGTTGTTGTTTTCAGTACGATTTAACTACTTTTGGGAGAAAACCTTCCACATAAAGATAATCTAGTGGAAAAACTATTAAAAATTTGAAATTCTAAGCCTCATATATTGAAAATTATAATTATTTTATAAATAATATTTAATATATAAATAAGAATAGTTTTAGCCACTATCGACAACATATGACCGATATAAAAGCAACATTAAGTCTATGGTAAGAAATTAAAATACAGCTGTCTTCCAGTCCATTGCGAAATCTTAAGAAATAAAAGCTGTTGGGCTAGAAAAAAAAAACATGGTATTGTTGTAACGGCTAGTTTCAGCAGTTAAGTTCTGAAATGCCTTCTTTATAAGGGATATGTGTAGGTAACTGCCTAGCTCTGGGGAGGGGGGTAACTAAAAAACTAGTTGTAATGACACGTTAAAAAAGAGATGAAGAAGACTGAATCACAGCCTTCTTTAAATTATTAAAGATAATTTTTCATTAAAATTTTTTAAGTTATATTAGACACAATGATTATTCGTAGTAGAGGGGGAAAAAAAATCAGTATACAAATTAAAACTAAGTTGGGGAGGAGGTTCAAAAATATTTACTTATTTTAGATTAGATTATTTTAATATGGCAAATATTACAATTTATCTGGCTTATATAATTTCATACAAAGTTGTATGAAGAACATGTAAGTAAACTAAATAATTAATTTGAATCAGGCTATTTTGTGGTTGAAAATTACAGAAAGCATAATTAAAAAAAAAAAAAAAAAAAAAAAAAAAAAAAAAAAAAAAAAAAAAAAAAAAAAAAAAAAAAAAAAAAAAAAAACCTGTACCACTTACAACTCATGAAGGGTCTCGGGTTCAGTACTTAGGTAGGCTGTACTGTTTCTGAGCCAACGGTTGTGAAAGGAGGTGATTTGGCCAGAATTCACGCTCAACCGCCAGGTTTTTTCCCCAATAAGGGTACCCACGTTTTAGGAGGCTGGGTGTGCCCCAGGAGGGGTCCTCGAATTCGATCCACTGCCGAAATAACAGAAAATAAATTTTCTGCCTTCAGTCGGACTTGAACTCGGGCCCGGGAGGATGGTAGTCAAGTGCCTTACCCACTGAGCTACCGCGCCTCCCTAAAGCATAATTAGACATTTTTAATTTTAATATATTAGTTGGTAAACCAGACTATTAAGAAACTCTTGCGCAATAATGGATAATGGATGCATTATCAGTCCTTACAACTAAAGGCCCATGAATAATATTTTTATCCACAATACCAAAAGCAATGGATCGATCTTTTGGTTTGGTAATAATTTTTATTCGTCAGAAATAATTTTATTCATTCCATCTGGTTGGATTTTAATTTCTAACCACAAAAGTATATGGGCAGTATGGCAAACCTCGTTTCTGGCACTCAATATTGTACATTTAAATTTTTACTATTGCTAAACCTTTCTAGAACTATGAAAATGGTATAGTTAAAATTTGGTACAGATAGATCTTGTAGTTTTACCACATATCGGTCGATTTTCAAACTTCAGTGGGATCCGCATTTCGCACCTCGTATTTAAACCCTTTTTAACAATTTAATTGAAAATAAGTAAATTTTATTATCAATTTCAAGCTCTATTTAACACCGTATCTTTGTAACCTCTCGTGTAGAATGGCGCTCGCTACCTGTCGGTCAATTTTTAAGCTTCACTGTTATCCGCATATAATTGCTTTTTTAATAACAAATCAATTGAAAATCATTAGATTTTATTATTGCTAAACCTTCCTGAATTTATAAAGATGACCAACAGGAGACCTGTCACAATTTGGTACAGCTTGGTTCAGTAGTTTTCGTGGTTAGTGATCACTAGGGTCAGGATTTATATGTATTTACATATTGTTTTTTGAATCTTGTATATCAATCTTCGATAGTATATTTTACGTTTCATACAATTTTTTTTTTTTTTTACATATCTGTACATATTTGGACGAAATTACATATTTTACTCTTTTTTACATATTTTTATCCATATTTAGTTAACAATGAAAATTGAAAAAAAAAATCAAGAAAAATAGAAGCAAAGTTTTATAAGTTTTTTTTTTTTTTTATGAATTCAGTGAATTGTGGAAGGTGCCTGAGCCGAAAAATTCTATTAGGTTTCCGTGAATGTATAAAAAGCATTTCCCCTATCATTGTCCATTTTTCTATCCAAAATTTGTTTTATTTCATGTCGGGACTTTGTTTTGTTATCAAATCGACTCCGAAAGCTTTGGTCGCCAAATAAATTGGCGAGTTTCCCGACGAAACTTTTCATGGGGATAGCAATGTTTTATTATGTGATAGTTTCGGAAAAAAACTGTGTCAACAAACCAACGATTTCTACTAACTCTACTTATCTCAACACATTTGTACAAGGAAATAAGGAAAAGAACATAAATCTGAAACAAACCTTCATTTCTTCTTTTATCTTCCTCAACTAGTAAGTCAAATTTTAATACAGGCCCATATGGGTATGTATGTAATCACGTTATGTGACCAATGCAATTGTGGGGGAAAATGCCCAATGAAAAAACAAAATCAATGCTTTTAAATATGGAAGTTCTAGAAAAGTGCAACCACGCAACAATTGCCCAATTTTTTTATGATTCTATGGGTGTACTTTAGCCTGGGGCGTACAGCATAAAAACATTTTGCTTTTTGTTACTGACTCTGTGCTGTACATAATCAAGGCAGGAAAAGCTCTCAAAATATTTTACCCAAAATTAATTCATATTACATGCTCATGCTCGTCATAGAATCGCTGAGGATGTACGAAGTGAGTTTCAAGATGAAGATTCACTGATTTCAAATTCAAAAAAAGTATTTTTAAAAACTTGAGGATCTAATGAGAAAAAATCCTGGTTTTGAAGAAATCAGAAGAATGGTTCATATTCTCAGTGGGAAGAATTTTAGAAAATAAATTTCGCTCACACATAACGAAATTCAAACGTTCAAATGGGTTGCTAATACTTCGGTAGACGTGGAGTGTTCATTTAGCAGATACAAAAATATTCTGCCTTCAGATCAAAGTAACTTTACATTTGATCTGTTAAAAAACCGAAACTTCTAATAGTACTAGGAATAAATCATTAATGTTTTTTCTATTTCCTTCTTGACGATAACGTAAAATCACGATTTCTACATATATATTAAAATTATGTTAATTTCCTTACTATAATAAAATAGATTAGTTTTTTTTATATTACATATTTGTTATTTCTCCTTACATAGTCATGAAAAAGTAAATTCATATATATGTACATATTTCAAGTTTTATTTCACATATAAATCCGGCCCCTTGTGATCACAAACGAAAAATGGCTGGTCCTTTTATATAATAGCATAGATAAGAATAAAGAATAAAATAAAATAAAATAAAAATAATCCTGAGAAAATAAGAAAATAAACTATGACTATATGTACATTGATTGCAGTTATTACTATAACAATATTTACAGTTGTGCTGAGGACCCCTGCCCCCCTCTCCACGTGAGAGAATCTAGTTTGGGTTTTTCTTCTTTCTCGGCGCCTCGTTGGTCAAAAAGAAATCGTTAATCGTTAATATTACTTCTTGTTAGTATTTAATATAAAATTTCCTTATAATAATAATGTTGTTGGGCCTATCAGATATAAACTCTTACAAGTCTACAATTTGAAGATGTTGAGGTGTACATTAAGGATTTTGTTTTAAATCAACAAAAGGAATATTGAATTAATGGGATTTGGGTCTAATTCTTAGAGAGTAGGATGCAGGATTGAAGACAGTGATGTTTTTATTGTTAAACTCTATTTAAATCGTTCTCTTCCTATGAGAGGAACTATTTATGGTTGAATTAATCCATTATTTATTAAATCCATAATTAGTTATTATTAAATAATTCTTCTAGCGTTGTCCACAATTGAAGTGTTATTTTTTTTAAATACAGTCATTTTTTAAAAGCTGTATTGGGCTGACAATAAAATCTGATGATGATCCCATAATCGATTTTAGGGCCAGGTGATGATAAAGAAAACCAGATAAAGGATAATTGTCATTAAATAATTTATGTATATATAAAACATTATAAGGACAGTACTGCTAGGGAAAGACTATAAAGATATGGATAGGTAAACTCCATTATGAATCAAATATAAACAAACAAACAAACTTTATTTAAATTTCGGTTCAACAATGAATGTTATCAAAGAACTGTTTGAAGAAAGGAAAATGTTATAATCCAAGTAAATCTAGATAAGCCCTAAGCTTTAATCTTCTTGATATGGAGGTTCCAAGGTTATACTCCAGAGCTCCAGATGCGACGTGGAGAAGCTCATGGTGTTGCCTTGTGAGCCTGTTAAAGACCTCTTCGAGTCGATCAACTCCCAGTTCCCGGTGAAGCTGGGAATTCCTTATAAACCAGGGCGCGTTAACCACCATGCGCAGTATTTTGTTTTGGAATGTCTGTTGTCTCTTTTTGGTTAATTTTGAAGTGTTGTACCAGACAGGACAGGAGTAGGTCAGTAGGGGCCGCAACATGGTTTTGTATACTAAGATAGCAGTACTGTGTCGAAGTAATGATTTTCTATTTAAAAGAGGATACAAAAGTCTTGCGTTGGCTTGTTGTAAGATGTAGTTAGTGTGTAATCTCCAAGTCAGTCTCTTGTCAAGGTGTACTCCTGAATCAAATATAAGTTATGGGTGATTTCAAAATTTCGGTACAATTTAAGTCACAAAGTTATTTTGAAAATTATACTAAAAAAAAATTTGTTTTAGTTTACATGGCCAAGTACCCATTGTAACATATGGACTCCCAGCAATAATGATATATCTCCATATATAACCGGAGTAATTGACGTTCTTGTATAGCATTTACTCACTCCTTAGGTTGTCACAACTTGAAAATGCTTGCATTTTCGAAAATATTTAAGGCCTTCTCTTACTTATTTTTAACCAAAAATAATTATGTGATTGATATTTAGCCTTCTCAGCACTATATACATCAACATAAAGAAGTGTCACAAACTTTTAGTTCACTTCCTAGATTATTTTTGGAAATCCCTTCGACGCTCTCTAAAAGGAAAATTTGAGGGGTGTTTTGTATTGGGCAACACTATTTCTGGTAAACCTGTCTACTGCCAACTGTTACAAGACGCTGAGATCGTTGGTAGACAAGTGAAGGTGTATTGACTCGGTAAGTACCTTATTTTAATTCATCCTCACTCCCTTCGGTGTATCAACCCATTGAAAACATTTTTTTTTTTTTTTTTTTTTTTTTTGAGATTCGAGATAAATTCAAAGCTCTACTGAAAAACCAACAGCCCTTATATTGGTATATATAATAATGATAATAAATCTTATATTTTCAGATCTCAATTGAATTTACCATTTATGATGAATTCAGAAATGAATCATGTTTAATTATTTCAACCTTCCAGTTTTTCTTGTGTTCAGTCATAACAATCCAAAAACTTTCGTAAAATCCTCAATGCTCCTTATTATCATACAAACTTATCCAAATGATATATGAAATGCCCCATATGTTGGTGGATTTGACCAAACCAGATATCTATCTTCCCATGATAAGTTCCATACCCAGTTGCATTCACTAGTCTCCCAACTTGATTACCACTCGAATTCCGTCAATTCTTCAAGGCGCCTGAAAAAGAGTTGGTCAAGGGACCTTCTAATGTAGAACATTTTTTAATTTGCTTCTAATGGATAGTTACTTTACGTTCTTATAATCATTTACCTCACATTTTCATGATCTATACATTGCATACAATTGTACATTTCTATTAAAAAAAAAAAAAAATTACATCCTTATGAACTAAAATACTTGAACAAGCAAGTGAGATGAGGTTTTTGTAGTATCTTTTTGTGACTCTGTTCTTGCTCAAACTACCATTGTATCGAATACGTCAAAGAGTCAATTTAGTACGTCTTTGTTTCTATCTTTATCAATGTTTACATATTACTTTAATACTCCAATTCTCCTATAGTTAGAGGATATGTATTATATCTATGGGCTTATTACTGCTTTAGGTAAAACCAGCTGTTTATTTCCAACGCTGGGCTCGCTCAAGAGAGCCTTCCTAATATGAAATTAACATTTTTCAAACATTCAAAATATCTTACAATCATGATTATAATAAATAATATTACGTTTATTATAAACATTTCAGCGTTATTTATTAACTTTAGTTATAACATTAGTGTTCATTTTTTATAAAATGAACTCCAAGTAGAACATACTTATGTTATTTAAATAAATAATTTAAGTAAAATTGGTAAGGTTATGGGGTTAATTAATCGAGATATCGGTATCAGGAAGTTGGATCGAAATGAAAATATTTTTGAGTCAGACCATTTGAAGTGGTTCGCCGAAGGATTGGTAGTAACCAATATTGAAGGGAGTAAAAACAAACATCGACACGCTAATCAAATTTATGCATGAAATTTTCACTCCTTTAGTCAATTAATAAATTGACGATTGGGTGTATACATTAGTTCTTTTGGATAGTAATAAATAAATAAACAATATACAATTAAAAATGATAGTATTATTTTTTTAAAAAATCAATAATTAAAAAAGTATTGTAAACTGATAGTTTTTAATAATATAGTTTCAGTTTTCTAAACCAATATAAAAGAAGTATGAATTTTCGATAATTTTCATACTTTCAAAACATTTTATTTTTATTTGTTTAGAGGATTTGCGACTTGGTACTTAATACCCTAATACCTATCATATAGAAAATTTTAAATCTACCTTAAGCAGTTCACACTTTTTTAATTATATCCTGTATCACGTACTTGTTTCTAAAGAATATTCTTCTTTTTGAAAAAAAAAAAATAATCCAAAATTATTAGGCTTTTGGATATATAATCCTATATTTTTGTATATATAATCGATTAAACAGAAAAATATCACTTTAACGACTGGTGAATAGATAAAATAATAATGATTATTCTATTCTCTGACTCTAGTTATTATTTTTAATAATGTAATTTACAAACAAAGGATTTTATAAAATATATATATATATATATATATATATATATATATATATATATATATATATATATATATATAAACAGAAAAGCAAACATAATACTGATAAATTTTATTAAAAAAATGAACGTCTTCAATAGACAATAATATATACTGATTATCTTCAGCTGAATTTACGATACAATTTTAACTATACTAAATCGATATTCCACTTTCTCAATCGATCAAGAGATCAATCGAAAAATAACAATAATAAATAAATAACTTATTTTATTTATAAACTGTTTCAGATTATTTAAGGTTTTATTTTTAAAAGTTCATCATTTATTAAGACTGTTCTTTTCTATTATTCGAAATTATTCAGTTAATTTTATAATTTTTTAATCTTTATAGTGATTTATGTTAAATTTAAGTTAATTGTGATTAATGTTTTTCTTATAACAAGATTTAAATATATATAATTGATAAAAAAATCTTTATCAATGTATTCCTTATATTATAAATATCAAGTATTTTGTTTATATTTTACAGTTATTTATATTTATATATTTTTAATACCTTATTCACTCAAGTTATTTGCTTATATGTCCTGTTATCAGATATCGTACTTAATAAAATAGTTTCATCGATTTTACGTTTTTTCTTCTATCTTCTGCGTAATTTAATATACGATCTTGTTTATGTATAAAAATATGATGAAATTGTCTGACATATACTAAAACCACTGATCCGGCAGGCACTGCTTGGTAGCCCTATGTTCTTTACAATGTAGGACACATCTGCTCCATATTACTGAAAAGAGTTATATTTTTGGTAACACATGTTTGATTATTAGGCAATCAATATTACTGAGTATCTAGATAATAATTATATATATATTTTTTTACTTGCTACTTGCTAATATATTAAAATCTAATGAAAATATGTATGTTATAGTAACAACAGTAAAAATCTGACTCGCTGAATGCATAAGGTTGCAGATTCATATCCTGTAAAAAAAAAAAAAAAAAAAAAAAAAAAAAAAAAAAAAAAAAAAAAAAAAAAAAAAAAACATATACACAAACGTACTAGAGATGAAATAAATTTAGTTATTAAGGCAATCATTTAGTTTACATTAAATATAAAGAAACAAAGTAATATATAAGTTAATTATTACTCGAATTAAATTTAATTATACCAACAATTATTTATTTCACTTCTAATGATATACTCATATTAATTTAGTTTTTTTTTTCTTAGTATAAAAAATATATTCTACTTTTTATTCATTATGGTAAATAAATCTTGTTGTTCAAGGTCTTATTTATTCAAAAGTTGTATCACAAAACTGTTTATTGTTTTATTTCAATGTTATAACATTCTTTAATATTATTATATTATTAAAGATTCATCCCTTATTTATAAACTAATAGAATGAGCTATCGTGTATGTTATTTTATGTATTTTTTTTTAATGCCTATTTTCTAAAATATATACCAATCTCTATCTTAAAAACAATATACAATTGGACAACTTTTAAGATATCTATATTGACTTATAATGTACAATGAAAAAAAAAAAAAATGAAAAACTTATATATATATTTAATTGGGTGCGTGCCCTGGCACCTGAGCAAGTAAGAATCGGCTGGAGGAATCGGTGGGAGTCGTGGGAACTTTGAGAGGCCAATCTTTTTCTGAAAACGATCCCATCAGATTAGGGGATCGAAAAGTTAATAATAAAGCGAAAATTAAAAAGCAAAAAATTGTTTGTAAATAATTTTGTATACTAGACCTAATAACCAAATATAAAAAATAGTATATTTATTTTTAATGGTCAAATAAAAAAATATTAATGAATGTTTAATAAAATAAAGACTTATGTATAAAATATAAGCTGATTATAATACAATTTTAAAAAAAATTAATTATTATGAAATTAATAATTTATTTATATTATGAGCGCTTCTGTAACCCTGGACTACAAGATGTGAACAAGAATTATTATTTTTTCATATTTGAATAATAAAGTGAGTTGAGTTAATTCAACTAGGTTGAAGTCATGGATAAAGCATTGAAGGGCTCACCTCCTGCTAACTATTAGGACCCGAAAGGAAAACTCATTATTAACAATTTATGTAATAATGAGGGTGGAAAATGAGCAGAGGGGTGGAGCTACTAGAGAGTTAAGGCGGGATTTGTAAGTACCAAGTGGGACGGACAAAGTATGATGTAAGGAGAGCCTGGTAATGTATAATTCATTAAAGTGTAGCAAGTAATAATGAGGGCGGGGCCAGCGAGGGGGGGAAGTGTATAATGTTTAGGGCATAAAACAGTCATCAATAGCTAGGGAGGGGGGATCATTAGCACCCCGGGGGGCGGGGCCGCGGTACTGTGTCTATTAGCCGGGGGGCGGGGCTAGGCGGGGCCAATGGGGAGGCGTGGGCGTGGCCTCGGGGGGGAAGGCGGGGGATCGGCTCAGTTCCGAACCGGAGCCCAAGGCACCACCACGGCGTCCCCACAGCTGTCAGAGGACTCGCGAGGGTCCCCAATGATCTCACTAATGGAATGCGGTGCCCCCCTGGCCGCCTTGCACTCTATGACAGAGATGAAGCCCCAGGGGAACCCCCACGGGATAGACCACATCCTGGCGAGGCCTTCGACGGTACAGAGCCCGCGGGGCCTGCCGTCGATGGCCGCGGCCTACTACAAGCACCACGCGCACCCACTGGCCGAACTCACCTCTAGGGGGCCCCTCTACTGGCCGGGCCTCCAGGGGCTCGTCGGCAACCCCATCGCCTGGAGGGACAGGATCGCAAACAGTGAGTACTAGCAACTAAAAATATATTCAACTTATATATGTGTATATCAAAAGTGTTCAAGTTAACAATGAATTTTTATGATGCCAAACATTCCGTTTGACTAAGTGACGAAAAGTCTACTTTCCGTTTCAAATCATCTCAGTGATCAGTTTTGATAGATATTTTGACCTATAATTTAACACTAAAACTACCATTTTGCAAGTTCTTGGAAAAAACATTTACTACTTTGCCTTTTGACTTAACTAGTTTTATTAAAATATATATCAAAAGTGTTTTCATATCCGCACCTCTCTTACTTTTGTATTTTTACTGAGAATTTGTGGTAGAAAAAAGTATACATGAAACGTTGGTAGTTTTAGTGTTAAGATCCACAGTTATATTTTTTTTTTTTTTACAGAAGTATGGTTTTTTGACTTCAAACATATCATCAATCCATATAAAAAAAAAAATAAACGATTTTTAAGTTGAATGACAGAAATCTCTTTTTGTAACAACCATTGAAGACATGAGTGAATGAAAGTGCAATGTGCAATGTGCGAAGTGCAAAATTTTGAAAGGTGTTATGTGCTTATCTCCTCATCGTAACAAAACCCATAATTTATATTTTGACAACCCGTGTATACTGGGTTAAATAAACCTTTAGTCTATGAGTCAATGAAGGCATCAATTCACTTTATTTTTTGTTTCAAAGTAGAAGAATATTATTACTTTAAATTTATATTACATATAATATTTACACACACTCATGTCATAATAACGAACGTAAGCAAGATAAAGTATCATATTTCTTATCTATGTGTACATTTTTACACTATTTCTTTTTTGGTGAAGTTGAGCTTTTCATAAACAAAATAAACAAACGCGGGCTAAAATATGGCCAATGTTGAATTCTTTAACGCACGTGTTTTTGTCTAATACTAAAGAAAAATAATATATTAATTAAGATTACTCCCATGAAAAAATGATAAAATTGTAAATAAAAATTATTAAAAAAATAATAGCAATAATAAATAAATTCTTTGCATATAAAAATTCGTTTAAGATTATTTAGATTTTTATTTATTTGTAATTATTTATCTCGACTGTTTATTGTGATTTCTGGTAGCTAATACAATAATAACGTTTTAAAACGGTTTCGTTTTTGTATAATGTTAATAATATGATTTACAGATTATAATATGACGTATTTTATTATATAATTATTGGTATATAATCAATTAATATCATACTTTTATTAAGTACACAATAATGCAATTATTTCTATAAAACATTTTTCTGTAGAAAATATTAAATGATAAAATGGTTAATCCTTGCCATCTTCCTACGAAATTAAATTTATTATGTTTTAATTGAGTTACTTTAAAGTATTGGTCTAAACGTTCCATGAACATAAACATATAATCATATGTTTATAACATATAAACATATAAGAAGAATTTGATACGATTTTAATATTCACCTCTTTTAACAACTTATGGCAATCTTATTAGTGGTGTTATTAACAATATTGTAAATAATTAACACTATGAAGGATTTCTATTATTATTCAAACTTTGAATTTATTTTCTGCAAAATTCGTTTATATTATAGATTTATAACTTTTTTTTTGCTAAAATCTATGAGTCAAATAATAAACATATAAAAAAATTGTTATTAAAAATAATGATATCTGGTTTATGTAATATTTATGTATAAATATGTGTGTGTGTGGTGTTTACTTATTATAACATATCTGAGAACATTCTTTTATTGTATTTAATTTTGTATTCAGAATAGATTCTATGAAATTAAAAGGCAGTCATATCCATATTTAATAATTATCATATAAAGTTTAATATAACAAGTTATACTAAGTTATGTTAAAAGTTATACACTCAATCACTATTGATTAACGAATCTGATATAATTGTATTTATAAAAAAAAAAAAATCATTAAGTTTTCAATTATTGTAATGAGGAACATTCAATTTCAAAATTTAGTGATAAGAGTGCAGAATTAATAATTTGCTACTTAAAATTATCAAACATAATATTAGTTAACATGTTTTTCCTTTTTACATAAAATTATTTGATAACTTGTACCAATAAAATTTGAAAATAATTTTTCACTTAGGAATTTTGTCTGTTAAATAATATTAATAATTCATGTTTAAATTAAATTAAGTTACAAAAAATTTCAATTACTAGTTTTTGTTGATTTCCAATAGTCTTATTCTCTTCCTAAATTATGAATAATTTAATAGAATCTTATTACAATACCTTGTACTATTTATTAATGATAATTATAACAAATGATTTACCATTGTGGCTAGGTCATTATTTATTTATTATTTTTATAAAACAAAAGTAATTTTTATTATTATGCATCATTCTCCGCTAATCTTTCAAACTTGCAGCCTTGTTATTATTTATTTATTGTTATCATTATTATATTACAGAAACAATTTATTTTTTTTAAAGCAACCTTTTTTGCAGGGATATATTTTTTATGGCAATAAAATTAATTAATGAATAATAAAAATAATAAAGTTTCAAATATTAAATTAAGCTGAACTATTCTTTTTGACTGTTGATTAACTTGGATTTAAATTTTATATAATTTGCATTATAGAACTATAAGATTCTTAAAAACAAGGTATATTCATTTTTTGGATGAAAATAAATCTATAAAGAATAATATTTTTACGATTTGAAAATAAATATAGACAACATATAATTATATAAATATAATTAACAAAATCATTATTATATATTATTTGCAATTATTTTATAAGATTTATATTATTCGAATTCTAATATAATTGGTTACTGGTCATATTCTCGATTCAAAACAATTATATAAGAAAACATCAATAATAAACAAGTTTGTCAATGCTGATATGTTTATAATAACGATTAGACAATATTGATAAAATCGTTAAAACAGAAATTGATATATTCGAGTTAAAATCTGTTAGGAGTCTAAAATGATATTCTATCACTTAAATCATAAATTTTTTTTTTTTTAAATCCTACTGATTTATATCAATCGTTTTTGTTATTTTTATTCTACACAACAAGGGAATAATATCAAAATACTGCATCGGCAACATCGCCGTTTTTGACATAAATTAAGGGTTATAATAATTTGTTTCCAAAAAATGAGGAATTGATAACTTTGCAAAATAAAACTGTTTAATGCGACTAAATTTCATGTTCATTCATCAAAGGTAACGTTCAAAAATATTGATGTTCCTGATTCTTAATAAAAGTGCTTATTATCGGTAAAGACCCTTTGAAATTAATGCGTCGACAATTATAAACTAAAGTACTATAATGAATATCGGCATTTAAGTTGAAAAATTACAAAATAGAATCAGTTTTACTATTTTTATCAAATTATATTTCATAATTAATATTTTTAATAAATTCAGAATAAAACTCATGGCTTTATACTTGTCAATAGACATTCAAATATAGATCAGAGTTTTATTTATCCCATAAATACAAAACTCTGATCTAGTTCAGGGAAAGCTTGGATGTAAAAATAAGAATATTTCTATGAAATCACACCTAGAAAAACATATCCACATTATAGTTAATATTTTCAATAAACTAGGTGAAATATATAAATGCACTAGGTCAATTCCTTCCTTTGCAAGAAGAGTGTCTTAACTCAAAACATTGCAAGTGTCAACCGCATTAATGTAATGTACTTTTTGAGTACATTATTTCTTTAGATTTGAGTTTTTAACTTAAAAACAGATCAACAGAGCAACTGTCAACCTGTTTTAAAGTTAAAAATACGACTCTAATGAAGAAAAATTACTCAAGAAGTTCATTACATTATTGCGGTTGACTTGCGCAATGTTTTGAGTTAAGATACTCTTCTTGCAAAGGAGCGAATTTATATATTCAATACTGTATATACAAACGAATCTCTTGATAATTCATCTTTTATTTCAAAGTTTTTTTATTGGTCCCTCAAACCAGTTATCCAACGAATTGTCGAGGGTTGACTTTTCTTGTTTATATAATAAAAATGTTTATATATATAAAAATTATTTTGTGATCTTTAATTTGTTTTAGATCGTATTTTTCATATTCATGTAGCTCAGAGAGAAATGTTAAAAAAATTAGGATATGTAAATATTAATAAAGAAAAGAGTACAGTTTATATCATTATTTCTTATATGATTTCAACAAAACATTTGATACCTTAAAACTGTCAAGATATAGTAATTATTAGTGGATCAATGATTTCCAAAATTTAAATTTAACATAATTTGAGGAAATTATGGCTGAAAATAATTAGTCGAGCATACATTTGATCAGGATATTATTTTAACTAACTTCATGTGGGTAAGTTGTTTAGTTTGTAAACACAAAGGACCGGACAAACACACCGATGGTATAAATATCCAACATGGACATACACACACACAGTGGGGGGGATGTTGTTTTGATCCAATTAGCCGAAGAGAGGATACAACAGAAGTCAAACAGAGTACTAATTATCGACGGGGATTATGGCAGCTAATTCTGGCTCATTAAATGGCGAGGGGTGAGCCAAATGGTGCCCCCGACAAATGGACTCGTCCACCGGCTGGCTATTATTAAACCGGACAGTGCACCCTCCTTATAGGGAAGTAGGACCGTCCATACCCGATGCCCTCTCTAGTCCGAATAGATAATGGCTAGCGATAGACTTGTGTCGATTAATATTCAGTCGATATATCGTTTGCGAGCCTATGAATGAAGGCAGGTGTTACGGCTAATTGCATTCAATATATCTCTTATATAGATGGCATAACGGGCACTGAGCTTCGATCCTATAAATCTACAAGTTCAGGACATCACTCAAACTCCACCTACGTTTCGGCCTGAACCTCGTCTGTTTTCCCGTTGGTTTAGCCCAGATTCCGGATTTAGTAATCTATTGATTTCCATTATAGGGACTTTATACGCCCGATCTAGTTAGCGCGATGTATTGATGCTTGTTATTAGTAATATTTAAATTAATAACTATGTCATACTACAACTACTTGGCAGTAGCTGCATAAAAATCATAATAAAAAAGACTGTTTTTAAATGCGATTAATTTTTTTTATGATTAATAAATAATTAAAAATTGGACTCGATAGTCGAGCGATTTGAGGCGAGAAGGTCTGAGTGCGCTCGTTACAGAAGGGCGTGTTCGAATCCCACCTGATAGGGTTAAACTTTATCTTGTGGAAGACCCACGGATTGAATTTTAGTCTTCTCATCATTTCTAAAATAGGTTGGTAACTTGTAGGATAATCCTTCCTTTCTACCCTTGTCGGAGTCGCAAGAAAAAAAAAAAAATAAAGGAGGAGCTGTGAGTCAGACACCATTAACGTTCCACTTCCATTGGTTTATATCGAAGTCCAAATCTACAAGATTTGCTTCAATAGAATCCTCCCATATGTCTCGGTTTTCCTCTCAGACATGTTCCACTAACATTCTACTATGCACTCATCATTTGTCGAGTCAAATATTCTAAGCAAAACTTTATTTAAAACAAAATTAATAAGTTGTTTTTTCTGTGATCAGGATTATATAAAAATTATTTGTCTTGTTATACAACTATTTACTTTATTATAATTTTCTTTCTCCATAAAACACTACTAAAATAATATTAAAAAATTATCCTATTACTTAATAATAAACTGCAATGGTTAAAGTTTATTTATAAGAATCAACTATTTGCAATGTTAATTAATTACAACTAAACGGGTTGTTGGTTTAGTTTTATATCGTTTAAAAAAACTGAATAGTATGAAAACTGAAATTCCGACCTAAACTCAATTTACCCTCAGAAATGGGGCCTGTCCACAGCTGATTGTTAATAATAAATAAGAATATCGTTGTTGTAGACGATGGTATTTGTTTGGGCAAAAGGCTGACAAAAACAACTGCCAGTATAATTATAATCCTATAATCCAAAATCCACTAATTCTTATTAATTGAATACTATTAAACCGGTAATAATACAGGTTTTCTCCAAATTATAGGTACCTACTTTGTACAAGCTGGATGTGGTCCAGGAGGGTATCCAGGCCCAGAAGTCTACGGCAGAAGAAACAGAAATTTACCTTCTTTTTTTTAAATTTTTTTTTTTAAATCAATCGAGCTGGAACAATTTTATTGTATTATATACAGTTCTGAATTTCAATAAATGGCTATTAAAAATCACAGATGTGGTAAATAATTCAATTAATAATTATTTTGATCGTCCTACAGTATCATACATACGTGGTAACTATAATTTTTTAAAGTAACAATTAATAATTTATTTTTCTGATCGGACAAGCCATTTTTTGTTTGTGATCACTAACCACGAAAACTACTGAACCATTTGTACCAAATTTTAACCACACCATCTTCATAGTTCAAGGAATGTTTAGCAAATATGTGGTGAGCAGTGGTTTGATAATCGACCGGTAGGTGGCGTAGGTGGCATTCCATAGAAGTTACAAAGGTACTGTGTTATATAGAGCTAAAAAATATATGATAAAATTTACGTTATTAAATTATAAGTATATGGAGCAACATGTGGATCCCAGTGCAAAAAATCGACCGATATTTAACCATTCTGCAACAGAGTTTGTAATGGTAAAACTATTAAACCCAACTGTACCAAATTTTAACTACAATATCTTCATAGTTCTGGGAAGGTTTGTAATAATAAATGTTACTATAATAATAATAAAAATGTATAGTCTTGAGTGTTAGAAACGAGGCTTACCAAACTATCATACACTTTTAAGGTTAGAAATTAAAATTCAACCAGATAGATTGATAAAATTATTTCTGCCAAATTGGATATCTAATTTTACTTTAATGTACTCTCAATACAATTTTCACCAGGTTAAAAATGACTGCTGTGCGTGAAAATACCATTGAAGAAACAATACTAAATTCCATACTTCAATGCAAGATTTTTATCGATAAACAAATAAAATTCAATTATTAGTTAAATAATTTAAGTTCTTTATTTATGAGAGCAGGCGAAGCTGCGACAGGGCATACTAGTATAATATATGCAGGCCGATATATTTATTTATTCACTCTAGCACACACTTATACATACATATATATATATTTGGTATAATACGGGAAGAAAGAGAAGGGAGATAAAGAGGAGACAAGGCGGTGGCTGAGTGGCTGCTATCGAGTGGCTAATAGCGAACCAGGCAGTTGGAATTAATTTAGCCCTGGAGGGTGGGTAGAGCAAGGGAGGGTTGGGGCTTGGGATTAAATCTCAACACTTAGCCCATTTGTCTCCCTCGTCTTATGTGTGTCTTATTGTTGATCTCCGTCTGCAGCCACTTATCCTTAGTGTCACTCAACTCTGGAACCATATGATGTACCGCCGCTCTTGTTTACGGTATCTCTGTGTGAATATAAATTGAAATACTATGATTATGTTGAGGAAATTCAAGTATAAGTAAACATAAAATATAATGAGATCGAAAAATTTATTTTAAAAATAAGTATAAGATATAATTATTAAATTATATACTTCCATTCTGAAATTATTATAAATTATAATAATAATACGAAATGGTATGATAGATTAATTATTTTAAAAAATAATTCAGTTCGACTACTACCCTGATTATCTTCTCCTCCCTCTAAAAACAATAAAATTTTGCTTGCATTCAAATACTGCGCTATGCACGATGATTCCCTCTTAGTTAAAAAAAACAAAAAACAATTGAGTGAAACTAGACCAAAAATGAACAAAAATGCCGTTGACCGCACCGTTCTATTCCAATCCGTTGCAGATATATGAAAATTATAAGATTTTTTTGGGTAATCCACGTTTTGGCCATAAAAACTGTAATATATCTACTCGGCTCAAAGATGTTTCAAATTTTGACAACATTTTCGGATTTAGAATTAAATTTCCTATATTGATGAGGTATAGTTGACTGTTAGGTATAAGGAGAAGAGATAGTTGGGGTATGCAGTCATGAAGATAAAAGAAATTAAAAAATAAGTTTAAGCCCTGACGAAGGCTTGCAATGCAAGTTGAAAGGTAGGCATTAAAAATTAAAAAACTTATTTTTTAATTGCTTTTATCTTCATGACTGCATACCCCAATATTTCTAGCCCTGATGAAGGCTTGCAATGCAAGTTGAAAGGTAGGCATTAAAAATTAAAAAACTTATTTTTTAATTGCTTTTATCTTCATGACTGCATACCCCAATATTTCTAGCCCTGATGAAGGCTTGCAATGCAAGTTGAAACGTAGGCATTAAAAATTAAAAAACTTATTTTTTAATTGCTTTCATCTTCATGACTGCATACCCCAACTATCTCTTCTCCTAAATTTCCTATAAGAAAAGAGTACATGTAACCTCGAATTTTCTGAACTTGGGATCTAAAGAACAGCTTGATCTTTTACTTATTTAAGAAAGTTACAATATCTTATATTATTTCAAAGTTTTTCGAAAAAACAATTCACAAAACTCCAAATATTAAAAAAAAAATTATGCAAATTTAACATGCATATTTAACGAGCTTTCGAATGGTATGATAAAGTTAATGATTGCTTGTTGCTTTCATGGAGAAATTCACTTTTGAAACCGGAAAAAACATGGTTTTAATTTTCCAAATCAGGAAATTGGATAAATAAAACATTATGATAATTTTATTTTTGATTTATTGGTATTTAGTTTATCTTTCGTGACTAAAAATAGTAAATAATCAGGTAAATCAACTAGTAAACAATATGAGCTTCGGTTGGTTGTCATTCGAAATTTTAATCTGTTTCCTTGCCGCGGGTTAGGCGCAACGCAGTTCACTACGTGAATTATTTTTTTCTGATAATATATTTTATTTCGGGCGAAGTGTTATTCGAGTGAAGACGTGGAATATAAAATACTAATAAATAAAATCTTAAGGATAAAATGAAAATAAATCTTTAAATTTTAAAATTTGAAACCTAAATCATTGAATTAGACTTATTTAATTCAGCACAAGAGAATTTCAAAACTGCAAATTTAATATGATAATAGAAAAAAAAAGTGAAGGAAAATGTGGAATTCCTTTGCGTAAAATTAAGATATTGAAAATTTTGAATTTAATGAAAGGCCCACTACAAACATTTTAAGGCCCACATGGAATATTTCAGTAGGAAGACTTTAAGAATTCATAATATTACGGACGTTTTTAATCGATTGTTAATATATTCCGATCTATAAATAACTAACCTCAGAAAAATGATAACATAAAAACTTGGAATGAAGATTTCGAGTAAATCAAAGATTTATTTAAGGAACAAGACGTGGTCCAGTCTATGAAGATCAGTTGGTTGAGATGGGCTGAGCAAGTTCTTCGGATGGCTGAGTGTTCTGCCAAAGAAAATAATGACAGGGGTAATGGAACAAAGCGCAGAAGAATATTTCGGATGGAGTGATGGAGTGGCTGGTGATACAAGTGCCGTGTTAAGGAACTGTGTCTGGTTGTAAGGAGGTGGATGGCAACAGCACTGAAATGGAGCAATTGGTGGAAGCTGGTACTTGGACACGATCGACATTGAGTTGTGGTGACTAACGAATGGAAAATATATACTACTAGAATATTATTAATTTCGTAAACCAAAAAGAATTTTCTTCGCCATTGGAAGTTTTCATGGTCAAACTTCTCCCTCTATCTGTCCCTCCACTCCTCTTTGTCCATCACTTCCTTAGTTAGTCCCCGCCCAGCCACACTTTCAGACACATCTCCTCGTCTGACACACATTCTACTTTTCCTCTTACCCTATGCTTTTCATTTAAATGCTATCTTTAGGATTCTTTTATTATCAATTCTTTTAAAATGTCCTTACGATCTCAATCTCCTTCCCTCAATTTATTCTTCCCTACGTCTGTCGCTTCTCTTATATTCTCATTTCTGATTCGCTGGGTCCTTCGGTCCGACCTCCCGAATATAATTTCCACTTAAGGTGTCTTTTGGCTTGGAATTTTTAGAGAGGTCATGTTTCCGAGTTAAGATTATGCTTTCTAGTAGAACCTTACATATGAACTTTTTAACATTGGTAAAAATCTTTCCACTCCAGAGGACTAAATTTAGCATATCAATATCTTTCCGTCCATAAGTCAGTCTTTTCTTCACCTCCTCTGTCGCTCTTCCATTGCTTGTGAGAATAGTACCTAGGTAGTAGAACTGAGTCACTCACCTTATCGTTCTTCGTTGACATCAATTTTATTTTCTCGTAGTTGATATTAAGGCTTCATCTCTCTTAATTAATTATAAGAATCTGCCGTATTAAGAATTGTAAAAATCGAAGGAAACATTTTTAGTAATGAATAATGCTAGATAAACCCATCCTATATGATATTAATGATATTCTGCATAGTCGGAAATCTATCGACATTTGACATATGAATATATTGATCGACTATCTAATGATATATTAGCAAAAACAAAAGAAAAGAAAAACAAACTAGTAGGCTGCATTTCCATACATTGAGAAGCTGTAAGACAGCTTGGAGAAGACAATTCTGACAATGATATTGTGTTGAGGGCGGGACTAGGCACGGACAGACCTAGCAACATAACAGCTACTTCACATAAATAACAGTGATTCCATATTAAAGGGATCCTGGCTACTTTATCACAGTTGTAAACGCGATAAGGCGACCGAATATTCGCCGGTTGGCTGTGCTAAATTTGAGAATGATGGTTGTGCTGAACAGAATATGATATTAGCAGCACATTCTAATATCCGAATCGTTTCGCAATTTCAGGGCCATTACACACCTTCCCCTGGACGGCTAGGTCTTCGTCCCCTCCCTCCAAATTATATTAGATCATGCTCTTCTCCGAATTTATTCATAATAATATCCTGTATCGATTGGTTGATATACATATAGTTGAAGGCCCTAACCAATATTTCGCTGAGGGAATAAACTTTCATTTAATTTTAATTATTTATCGTGCAATGTTTGAGCACATCAAGAAAATGCAAAAAAGAAATTAATACAATTACAAGACGTACAGTAGTTGGTCAAAGAATCCTTGTGAGGCCAAACATCATTTAAGGGTTTTATTCTATCTAGAATAGATAGAATTAATAAAGATGCCTCTGGATTAGATACAGCAAACTAGGAAGCAATATTCCAAGATAAGCTTAGGTGGACCAAATTAGTGAAAGATCTAGTCAGTAGAGCAAATATATTAATATATTAGACGTACAGCTCCCCAGGAGAAAGACGCTACGTAAAGAGGTTTCAATTTTGGGGCTTCATGTTCATATTTGTATACAGAGCTAGAGAGTGTCAAAATGTTACATTTTTGAATGTGAAAAAATCATTAGTTTTTTCATTCAGACCAATATAGCTCCTGAACGCGAGAGTGTTATATAGGAAGAGAGAGAGTGCACCACTCATTTCATACTAATTAGTAAATTATTAGGAGACAAAAAATAAGAAAATTTTAAAAGTTTGCTGAGGTGTATAAGAAAGCGTTGCATTAATGTTTTTAGAACGGCGTTGCAGGTCAACTTTCGTGAAATGGTAGTTGCCTACCGGCTAACCGCCTCGCCTTCTCAAGCTGCGCCTTCTATAACTCAAATGACAAATACCTATAAGGAACTCACATTGAACTCACATCCCTGAAAACTACTCAACATAACTTTGTAAACAAACTATTATATAACAAAGGCTGATTAAGATACAGGTGTTGATGGGATCTGGTGGTTTTATATATTGCATTTATCATTGGTAAAGTAGCTTTTAAACTTACATTTAAAAAAAAAAAAATTATATTTTCTGATAAAAGTGGACTTAACGGGCCTTGGTCATTAATTGAGAACGATTCAATTAATAATAATATATAATTTATATTTAACATATAAATATATAATTATATTACAAATATACGAGGCAGTCAAAATTCATACGGACACACTCCGTTAATTTCATTTCCATAATTTAACTGCTAATGTTTTAGCGGTTAACAGGACGCACTGGGCCATGACCAAGGACCGGCTTTTATAAAAATTAATTAACCTCTCTCATCAGGATTCAGGGCGTGGGAGTGGGGGTAGGGTAGTGGGGGTGGGGGAGTGGGGGTGGATTAACCGGCCACTATCATTCTCTCTTTTTATTTCCGAATATTTAAGGGTTATTTTATGTCATCGCCATTTATTTTATTTATATTTTACCTCTATATCCGAGGGGATGGGGGGAGGGTGGGTTGTCATATCCCCCGTAATTGTTTCACATCAAAATGCAAAAATATTTAAATACTGCGGATAAAATACATAGGCAGATAGATAATTTATTGTCCTATATGTTTTTAAATCCTCTCATAACTATGAAATTATATATTGGTTTGAATGAAAAAACTCACGTTGTAATGATTTTTTCACATTCAAAAATGTAACATTTTGACACGCTCTAGCTCTGTAGGTGTTGCTCTGATCGAAAATTTGACGATGGTTCCTAGGTCAGAAATTTAATGGAGAATATTTTTGCTAATATTAAATTTGTTGCTAGCACTTACCGTTTAGGAGCTATGTTGCTTTGAATGAAATATGTAATTTAATTATTAACTTGAATAATTTGATTCTTATTATTCTAAAATGTAAATTGGGAAAAGCAGTAGATTATAGATAGACATTGATTGTTTTTCCCAGTCAGGTAAAAATTGACTTTTTTTATTCTTTATTTTATTGTTTTAAATTTACCTTGTATAAAATATCATCGAAGTATGACATAAAACCTCATTTAATAGTTATAGAATCAGTTTCCTCAATTCCATGTTGTATTTGTAAATAAATGTAAAACAAGGGACTTGAAGTAGTTATTACGAGAAGACGTGCTGTTGAATGTTGAGTTGACTACGTGACAACAGTTGTTCTTGAGGAATGTTGTTGAGGGAAGGTGCTGTTGCGCGGCAACACCCCATCCCGGTTTATCTTCAATTACTGCTAAGCCAACCCAGTCCTCGTCCAATATGGCCGGTTCCCGAATCCTCTAAACCCGTTTCTTTCATTTTGATTGGCTGTTTTTCGGTGTGGTTTCCATGGAAACGGCCCGCCAGTATTTTTATGTAATAGTTATTTTGTTAAAAACTATGAGTTACGTGAAACTCAATTATAAAATGTTACTGAAAAGTTGTATCTACTGGTAGAAAGAAAATGTCTTACTTTGAGTATCAAGCATTATTATCCAAATTCATCGAGTTGCTGTACCACACAGAACGGTTATCATTCTTATCTGTTGAAAAAGTTGAAAAACATACACACTATATTTACATAAAGAATAAGTATCTATATTTTGTATAAGTTTTTAATTTTCAACATTACAATCTACCACTATCGAGGGCAATAAGTAATTGTACTTTAAAGTACACAATAACTTACCAACAAAGACATTGTAATATAAAGGAAAATTAATGAGCATTAAAAAAGAAAAACATAATGGTATAATTGGAAAAGAAAAAAATGATTAAAATAAAAAGTATTTATTAAAACCATTCTAAAACTACATTCCTATAAATTCCGATCATGATATAAATTGCTCAAAAATATTTGTTTTTGATAATAATTATTTATTAGACGTTTAAATTCCCTTGTTATAAAAAAAAAAAATGTGATAACCTGTCTTAGCATGGTATAATATTATGTAAATTATTAGTCATTCTGGTATACTAATATTTAAAAAAATATTCGTTTTTCCTTTATGCTGAAAAGTAGGAGGATTAATGAAATTAGAAATTGATGATTTCTGTACCATTTTTTTAAAATATTTTGTTTAAAAGTATTCAAATAAACTAATTATCAATAGAAGTGGAAAATAATTTATCAGTCCGTAATTTTTCCTTTTTTTTTTGAAATTATCTTACCCTCATTTTTTAAATAATTTTAACAAGATATTCTCTACAATTTACTTATCATAATCTAAATACTTCGTTAAAATTATATAAAATTATTTGCATAACAAAACTTTGTAATAAAAAAAAAAAAAAAATTGTTTTTGTTGTAAAATTATACAGAAAGTGATTTAATCTTCTCAAAATTTGTATCGTTATTATCAAATTTAACATTTAACATGCTAATAATCAAATTTAAACATCAAAATAATAATCACAACTTTAATTTTTTCATGATTCTGACCATATCCACCATAATCATACTTTCACATATTTTAAAGAAATGCCAATACTTCTCTGAATATCTCTCTTTTTCTCCTTCTCTCACTCTCTCTCTGTCTCTCTCTCTCTCTCTCTCTCTCTCTCTCTCTCTCTCTCTCTCTCTCTCTCTCTCTCTCTCTCTCTCTCTCTCTCTCTCTCTCTCTCTCTCTCTCTCTCTCTCTCTCTCTCTCTCTCTCTCTCTCTCTCTCCCTCTCTCTCTCTCTCTCTCTCTCTCTCTCTCTCTCTCTCTCTCTCTCTCTCTCTCTCTCTCTCTCTCTCTCTCTCACACACACACACACACACACACACACACACACACACACACACACACACACTTGGCTATATTCCTGACGTTGAGCTGATTTTAAATTTTACTCTTGTAGATCTCCCGTCCAGCTGCTCAAGAAATTTTAACTAACGCTTAGAGGCCACTAAATAAACATGTTTGTTACTCTGAATATATCTGAATATAGCATTGAGATACTTTTTTTATGCTTTTTGCGCTACACTAAGAATTGTACCATAGTGATTTTTTTCCTACTTCGTTGAAGAAGTAATTTGAAGAGAACACTAAACTCTTATTTTCCACTATATATTTTTGAGATAGTTTTTATGTATATAATATCTTTATATCTGTTATTTTACCTTTCATTTTGCCATTTTAATATGACTTCGTCCCAGAATGAAATTACTTTTCTATTCTATTCTATTCTATAAAATATAATAATACCTTAAAACCACATCCTCCCTTTTAAGTGACTCGTACATAACTCATCCCCCGAGGTAGCGTTAGATTAGGATACAGGGATTGACCTAGCTGTTAAATATAAATTAGGAAATATGTAATTAGTTACAGTTCAGCCTCTTCCCCTTTATAATAAATTGTGGGTGTAAATCAGTGGGTTCCGGGCTGTCCTCCAGGCTTCAACCCCTCCATGAAATATGTCCAGCCCTGGAGAACCTGAAGCTACTAATTGAAGGGGAACATCTTTCTTCTATGGGTTGATTGGATTATATATAGCCTCTCATACACCTCTATATATAACTCTTGGATTAGGCCAGATCTTGAAGGGGGGGGGGGGAGGCTGTAACAATTCATTATTTTAGTCCAGTCTATATTTTGATATATTTCATTTAAATTTTACCTCATTCGGGGTATTTAATATCTTTTGTAAATTAATGCGATATTCCTTTATGTTTCAAAATTATTTATTTTTCCTGCAAATTATTAAATAATAATATTAAATAATTTAGATTTAGTCACCATGTGTTCATGGAAGATTATATAACTGTTATAAGGGTTTCTTTGTTCAGTGACAATGTCACTAACATGTAATTTGATAATTCAATTAGGAAAGAATAAAATCTTTTTACCCACTTACAAAGAAAATTGCAAATTGGTAACTCACAGCAACATACATAACAACCAACAAACAATAGCATTTTCACTGAACCAATGAGCTCTTACAACAGTTATATAACCTTCCACCACTGAACATGGTGACTAAATCTAAATTATATACACACACAATTTCTTTTAGCGTAATTTCTCTTTTCTTATCGACCCACGTTCAGGGTTCAATTAAATCGGATCTCAAGAGGTTTCCCATTTAAAAAATGCTTTAAAAAGCTGAAATTCATTAGAACAAATATATTTCTTTTGACTTTATTTGATTTCGTCGCTAAAATACATGACACCAACTGTCTATTACAGTTGATGATTACTATCAATCAACATAAATCGAACAAATCATGATCAAATGATCATAGAGGCGTTATTTGTGGATTGGTTTCTGAGCTACTTCATTTTCAATAGTAAGACTTTTACTAGTTAGTATGTCAAAAACCTGTTAGTTATACTATAATGAAATAGATTAATATTTCATTATTTATAACAACACTAAGTAAATTATTTACGATATTATATATATTAAATAGATCTCTTGAAGTACTTAATGACTGCCGCGATAAGCTTTATTGAGCCTCGGATAGTCGAAGTTGACTCGATTGACAATAATTCCAAGTCGCCTCCCAAGATCCCGGTTAATAAATTAGCGGGCGAGTTCAGGTGTAAATAAGCCCGACCGTACAGAGAGCCTTATAAGGCAATAAATAACAATTAACAAACTTTTAAAGGCCCAGTAATTGAGTTAGTTTGCGGGCTTAAGGCCGAGTTGGCTTCGGTTTTCGCTGCGGCCCAAGTTCCCCCTCGGTAAACACATTACTCCCGCAGCCTCGCCTTTTCAACGTGGCACAACTTAGTTAATGGGAATCTTAAGAAAAACCTTTAGTAGTATAATAGTAATATATTTTATTATATAGCAGCATACCAATTATATATTTCCATGCATAGGATGTATGTGTGAGATTGAGTTTTGTTCCTATTAGGTATAATTATTACCAAATCAGTATTATTATAGAGTATTTTTTGACTTTATCAGTTTGTGTTATATAACTATTTATTTGTAGATCCTTAAAAAAAAAAAAAAAAAAAAAAAAAAAAGAAAAAAAAAAAGTTTTAATATTGAAAAAGCTATATAAAATACAATTTCCTTACTGAAAAATTCAGAAAGTAAGACACAGATTTCTTTTGAATACTAGTTCTGAATGTTATTCATAAGTCATTTAGACTTACATTTTTATGAGCTCTATTAAGGTTAAAAATTCAGCATTCGGGACGACTATTTAGAATTCACATCTCTTTTCAAGATATTTTCTCAATAATAATATTAAATTGAAGATTATTGAAATCGGTATTACAAGAATTCGTCGAGTTTATTGAACCTAAAACAAGAAGTCTAGCACACGTTGGTACTCCCCATGTCTTAAGTGATTAAAAACAAGAGATGGCGATCAAATTATGCTTTGATGTATTTGATTTACCGCCATTGTTAAATTTATTTTAATATTCAATAGCCCCTATTTTAATAGGCATAAATATCCATATTTAAAATGTTTTATCAATTAGGACAGATTTATAAATTTATATTATAACCCAAAACTATATTTCAGTTTGTTAATAATTATAGTTTGTTATTTAATGAAGATATGAATATATTTTTTTATTTGTTTATATATTTATTGATAATTACAACTTTATAGAATATATACAATAAGTAAATCTCCAGTAAAATGATATCCTATCAGTAGCAATTCAAAAAATGTTTTATATTAGAAGGTCTCTGGGCTTGCTTCTTTTCAGACGCCACGGAGAGTTATTGGGAATCGAGTGGGAAAGCAAGTTGGGAGACTACTGGATTCGAGTGGGGTGAATATTATGAAGGTATGAAATATATATAAGAAGTTTATCTATTTCTAATTAGATTGATTATACAATAACGCCTTTAGTCAGCCTATACCCAATAAAAGTATGAAAATAGAAAAAAAAAAAGTTTGAAAAAACAAGAAAAATAATTCGAAATAAATAAATTTAATATTTAAAAAAGACATAATGATAAAATAAAAAAAGCTATAGTTGATGAATAAATACATAAATAAAGTCTTATTAATAATATGACAGTTGACAGATGAACAATATAGTTGATAGATTGTTTGTTTATTTCGTTTAACGTCACTTTATGCTGCTATGGCTAATCGGACGATGCTACGATGGGAATCCTAAATTTTGCCTATCCAGGTATAAATTAGGATAGGGATCTCCTACATAGGTACCTAGGATAGGTACCTGACATTGCACAGGCTCGGGACCCCCATTTTACGTCCCTTCCAAAGTATGGCATAATTAAGGATTTTTTACTCCCTTTAAAAAATCCTAAGATCATCTGCCGGGCAGCGAACCCGCAATCTTGGGTTTAGTAGGTTGCTAACCACTACACTACAGGTGATCCCATAGTTGATAGATAAATACATTAATTATAATAATTAGACAGTATATTGCAATAAACGAATGATTAGAATTAAGGCAGTAATAGTACTTATCTGTCAACTGTTAGATTTCACTTCTCATCACTCATCAACTATATCCACTTGTATTTTATAGTTATGTTTTATCTTCATAAAAACAAAAATAATTTACTTTACTTGAGGTACGCATGATGGTATAAAAGGATCAATACAATTAGGATTGATGAATTAATTGCCACTCCTGTTCGGATTATTTTATTAGAATACTAGTTTCGAATGCTAAACATTCATCTTCAGTTCTAAAACACAAAATTTTCAACACATCAGTACTATGATACATAGATTATATCTACTACTACCTGAGGAGATCTAACAGATATCTGAAATACATTCATCGTGGATTCCACATTTACCAAGTACGTAGTACCAATGTTTGATTTCTTGTCTTACATTTCTGAAAAATTCAGTATATATAATCCCTGTAACATATTACTGATGTGTTGAAAATTTTGTATGTTTAAGGACTGAAGATGAATGTTTAGCATTTGAAAATAGTTTTCTAACAAAACACTCCCAATAGAAGTGGCATATAATTTACCTATTTAACTCGATTTGTCTTGCTCCTTTTTTTTATATCTTTTTTTTTATTATTATTATTATTATTTTATTTTTTTTTATATTTTCATACTGTTTCTTTTCTTGTATTTTAAAAAAATTCTTTCCCTTTTTTTGTCATATATTTTTCTTCTAGCCCTGATGAAGGCTTAGAGTGTTGGCCGAAACGTCGGCACAATAACTTAAAATTTATATTTTAAATGCGTTTCCATGATTGCACACCCCAACTGACCACATCTTTAGTTCAATAGCTCCAGTCAGTAAATACCTCATAAATTTAAATAATTATAGACTATTTAACTTCTGTCTGTAACTCTGTTGCAATGTAAGAATATAAATATTTTAAATCCTTTAATCGAAATTTTGATAAAGTTATTGTATATATATATATATATATATATCTATACAGATACATTACCCCTCCCGATACATCAGGCAGATACAGTATCAGAGACAAGTGGGTAACGGTGATTGATGGGCGGTTCTTTTGTCACCGGTTACTGAGGCTAGATGAAGCCGTCATCGGAGAGCGTAATTGATCACAGCGGGCTATATTGTCGCTTACATTGTGGTCTTTACGGTCCACCGCAACCAGGCAGTTCCCACACCGTACACGTGTATCGCCACGTGTGGATGAGTACTGCTGAAGAATTGGAGCCATCCAAAAGATAGATCACTTACTGGTCACTGGGATTCTCTGTTCTGTATCAACTGTGTGTGACAAATTGCCAGTAAATTCGAGAAATTTAGAATTAACCTGGATTTATTTAAAATCATCAAGTTGAAGCTGTTTTTGTTTTAATATTAACATCATTATTGCCGATAACTCAAACAAATATTCCCCATCATTAAATTTGAAAATACCCGTTCTTTTGGAGAAATGCCCGTCAATAATAGGAATAATACCCGTTTTCTGGAGCTTATTTTTTTAAGTTTAGTCTGGCTTTATTTTTCAGTTAATATTTATGTCTATATTATTTTTTTTTTATAAATATTAAATAATATATTTCTTAATGAATGTATTTAAAAATAAATAAATACCAAAGGTCTCTGATAACTGACAGAATTAATACGAAATCGGAGGTCACAGGCAGTATAGTGGTTGGTAGCAAATGATTTTTTGTTCTTAATAAGATTCTAAAGGGAGAGATTAGAGAGAATTTCAAGGAGAAGAAGCTGCGAAACCAAAATAGCGTCATTCTCCTTGGATAGTGGCAATGAAGTAGCTAAGTGAATAGATTCACTCTTCGAGGTGCTGCGTCACCTAACGTCGCAAGAATTTGATTTATTTATTTTGAGTTATTCATCTTAATGGATGAAAGGATACTTAATATGTTCTATTTTAGTGATAAAACAAATCAAGCAGTTGTGATGAATATTAATATTTGTTACTAAAGTAAAGTATATAAATTATTCAAAGTCTTCAAGATATAACAAAAAAAAATATATATATATATATATATATTTTTTAACAATAATTTAATTTATTTTTTAATAATAATTTTCTAATGGTTGTTTACAATTATGATTAATATTATGAGAATAGTGCATGACTAAAATGAAAACCTCAAAGAAACAGTCGGTAAACTTATTGTGAGTGCTAAGAAGTTCCAGTCGTCCCAGATTTTCGAAACAGATCGAAGACGTTTTTTGAGAGACTTTCACTTGACAAGACAGTAAAATATTAAAGTCGAAGAAGCATCTAAACAATGTGATCTAGTCGCAATTTTTTCAATAATTTGCTAACTAGTATCAGCTGATTTAAACATATGGTAGCCACCATGCCGCGTTATTAGCCAATTTTTGTTTGTTTATTAGTGCTTAACGTCCTTATGTACTCCAACTAGGGCAGAGAGAATGGGTTATCCTACAGGTTACCAACCTATTCTAGCCATGGTAGGAAGGTCAAGATTTATTCATGGGTTCGCCACGAAATAAATTTTAACCCGCCTAGATGGGATTCGAACCCACGACCTTCAGTACCGAGCGCGCTGAGGCCCTCGCCCCAACTCACTCGGCCATCGAGCCCCCAGCAGATTTTTACTTTCAGGGTATTTAAAATACGAATTTCCTAATATATTTCTTATTGATATTAATTTTTTTTAAAAATAAATATTTAAGTAAAACTGATTTAATAAAAAACAAAAAAAAAAAAGAACAACTAAATACTATCTCATATTTTGTCTCCTTAACAGACGCAGTACTTATAATTTTTTCACAATGATTTTCTATATTGTAGAAACTTGCCTTAGCTAACTAACAAGTTCGAATCGAATTCCACTAATTTTGTGATTAAACTGAATGATTCTTTACGTCTGATCTTAATATATTATTTAGGTATTTTTTTAATGAGTCAATACATATATTGTGATATTTGCAATAGTAATTTCAATTGGATGTACTGCTGTGTTTAAGCCATCAAGATATATCCTTCAATATATTTAAAGCAAAGAATTGTCAGGGCTGAATTATTTTCACCATTTAAAGATTTCTAACATTCAAGAAAATTATTTTTTGAAAACATTAGAATATTTTCTATTGCAAGCAATATGTCTGTCAACCAGATAATATGGTCCTGACTATTTCAAGTTTTTACATGTGCAACTGCTCTTGATAGATGGGTAATATAGAAGATAGCACATCGCACCTCAGTGGCCATCAAACAGATGCTAGTTATTGAATATAATAGGGAAGGCCACCGTGTAATCCCATTGACACAGGATTATCGGCCGTACATAACGTGCCTCCTGTTTAGTGATTCTTGTCAAGAGGCAGTAATGGAGGAGGATATAGAGGAACCGCCATAAATGAAGACGTTAGCCGTACAATAAACCTAATTCTGGCTAAAAGAGGGCGCCATTGGATATTTTCCGCCCGATATAGTCCGCAATGTTATAGAACCACTCTCTGATTGGCTGGCGCATCCGGGGGTTAATGTTCTGTGCGGAATCACCCGGGGGAGGTCGTGTTGCCGTTGAGATTTGTCGCGCTTATATGGGTCGCCTTCGGAGCATATTGCTACAATTTACGTTTGATTAATATTCTTTCTAATAAAATAATAGGCTTTATAGATGTCGTCGTGACAAGATTTGTGAGTAGATTAAACATATATTCTATGGAGTTTAACATATAACATTTTTTTTATGAAGTTACGTACTAATATCCTTTGGCGATAGGCCAAATGACCACATCCGCACGTCACGACGATGTCATCTCCCACCTTTCACTTCGCTTATTATAACAATCTGTCGGTACAAAATCCCTTGTTGATATGTACTGCTTTATTTCAGATTGTACATTTTAAACATTGTTGAATACAAATCCTCAACGTAAAGTTCAATGTTTTCATTTACATTAACCTAACTGTATCCAGTTACTAGATTTTATGCCGGCACCACATCATTGGTTTTTAGACAAAGGCCTGACTTTAAAAAAAACAAAAAAACATTAATCTAAACAATCCATAATCTGATTGTGCGATATCTGGGCTATACGCATCATGAAGCAAAAAGGTTTACTCCTTGCAGTATCGATATTTTTGTCTAGGTCAAACGAGATTGATATGCCGAGACATGGTCGTGTTGCAAAACGACTTGGTTCCTGTTGACCAAGCGGGGTATATTTTACTCAAAACTGCATAGATCGGTTTAGCAGTTCACACTGAAGGTTTGAGTCCTCTGTCCGACCACCAGGAAAAAGGACAAAATGTAAAACACCTACGAAGTCATTACTATAAACTAAACACAAATCATTACTTTTTCTCAAACCTTTGAAGGTGTAGGTATTCTATAGGACGAATTCTATGAAGCTGTCATTGCACATTTTTCTTTCTTTTATTTTTTCTCCTGAAATCGAACGCACATTTTACAAATGTAAATGACCCCATTAAGCCAACTCAAGTCACTTTGAAGAAAGGATTAGTAAAATTATGAGAGATGGAATGAAGGGTTGAGTCCATGCACCGGTTCTGAGTTTCTTATATAAGGAAGTGGATATTGTATTATCCGCTGTAACTATCTTAGAGTATGTTAATAACTCGATCGTATTTATATAGTAGAGATAAGTGGATATGCAGTCTGGAAAAGCTTGAATTGTAGATGTGTAGAAAGTAGCTTTAGGTTATGGAATGATGTGCACTAAATCGGTTAAATATAGTGTCGATAAGTAATATTTAAAACATTGATTTTATAGAAAAGCAGGTCTATATTTATTGTTACTAGACTAAAATGACAAGAAACTGCCCGTCGTTACAGACTACTTCTACATTTACTAGTCAAACGTTCATAGCTCCCAGTTAATTACAAAAGACTTGTTTTCATGACAGTGATTAGTCCTGTTCAGAAGTACGGAGTTATGCTTTGGGGCTTCACTACACTATCCAATTCATCTCGTGTCCAATATTTACAATCAAATATCCTTTTCATCCTTTCATTGATCCTCAATGATCATTGCTTTGTCACTAATAAACTTATCCATAAAGATCTTAATGTTTCATGTGTTGCTGATTTAGCCTAACCCAAATAATACCTATGTATGAAAGGATACCTATCCTTTCAAAGTGAGCTCCATAACCACACAAATCCTCTGAAATTCTCAACTTGCTTCCCACACCATTCCCGATAATCCTCTGAGGCGTCTGATAAGAAGATGAACCAGAGACCTTCTAGTGTAGATTTTTTATTAAAGTGCTAGTGATGAGTAGTTCTTTCAAGTTTTGACGTGTTATTATAATAGTTATCAACACATTTATTCGATGAATATAATTTGTACAGTTGTAAATTTAAATAAATTGATATGAAAGAAAAATATATTTTTATTGTTAAGTTTATTTATCATTAAGTATCTATAGCTATAGCTAACATTTCTTTGAAACATAAATAATCTTATTATATAAAAAAAAAAAAATTAATATTAAATGACAAACATCTAATAATAGATAAATAATCTTGTATTTTATATAAGATATATAAGAGTAGCTAGAGATTGGGGTTTATAAGAGAGAAGAGAGAGGAGAGGCGACCCGCGGGATGGTAGGGATCCCGCTGCCGATCCCTATCCCATGGGCGCTATCGGGGTAATTAGCATAGACCGCCCTCGGTGCCAATATTGCCAACAATTTACAAACTCCTTCGCTCCCAATTGTATCTTTGTTCAATCCTGATTGTATCTAGTAATTTACTTCTCTTTGATAAATGTATTCAGAAAATTAAATTAATTTATTAGCGTGTTAATACTGGCTAAGCATTAAGATGAGTAAGGCTCTTCTTTCGTTCTCTATAAGAAACAACGAAATAATATCAATTAAATATTTAGTTCTTAACTAATTTTGAAATTATTGTTTAACAAAACGAATTCATTATACCTTTTTTTTTTTTATAAATTGAGAATATTATTTTCTTTTTAGCTCTTGTACTGTGAATAAAGTGCATTTTATGTAGTTCTTTGGGGCTTGGAAATAGCTTACTAAGTGCCAGCGGAACTTTCAACATTTACTTCTAAAATTTAAAATACTAATGCTTTTAAAATTACAGTTCATTTTTTTTTTTTACATCCAAAAGGTCCTGCTCGTTCTTTCTTCTACTCACAACCAAAAGATGTATCAGATATGCCCGGAAACACTAAATGGACCCATCAACAGCAACGGGAATGACGTTCACTCTACGTCCTGATGAGCTGATGTTATCATCCGTGGCTTTGGAAAAATAGATTGTAAAGGAAATGTAGATATGGTCACTCCCTTGATTAAAATATATAATTGCTAGTAGCAAAATATTTGTCGGGGTACTAATAAAAATTACTGTAGGGGTAAGCCACTCTGCCCCTATGTCTTTTGAAAACTTTCCACTGACCCTAAAATACTCTAATATTTTTTTTTAATCCAGAGCCTATTTCTATGGCATCCTAAAAGTTTGTATATATGTAGTCAGTTATAGTATGAATCACACACACACACACACACACACACACACACACACACACACATATATATATATTAAATCCAAAGGTACGTATTTTTGGAATTTTAAAAACCATTTTTGGACGTTTCGAAAAATACGTACGTACAGAAACTATATTGAGGGATATATAAAAATTAAAGGAAATTTCAAATGGAAAAGAATGCCGCAAGGTTGAGCTCTCTACGTGCGATAGCTCTTAAATGTTGCAATTTTGAATATATCGAATGAGAACCGAAAACAGAAGTTTTTTATTTTTTATTTTTAAAAGCTTATAACTCAAAAACCCAAAGTCAGAAAAATGTAACATTTTACATTTTAACTATTCATGGTAGGTACAAATTCTATACCAAAAATTATAGAAATCGGAGAGGTCAAGGTCCAAATCATTGGTTGATTTGGCATTTGGCAATGAATGACTGTCATATGAATGGGGAATGGCCCATGGATATGTTTTTTGGCTGGGAGTCTATACTTTTTTGTGGTACGTTTTTTTTTACATTCATTTTGACTTTCGCTTTGTGTTGCTTGGATCGGGAATTTCACGACAGTTTCCTGATTAGAAATTTAATAGATAATATTTTTTGTTGTATAACATTTGTCGCTAGGATCTACCGTTTAGGAGCTTTGTAGTTTGAATGAAAAAAGTGTTAAATGAAACTGCCATTTTCTCTCAACTTTGTGTATTTCGAATAATCATTGATTGTTAATTTAATTATTAATTTAAGTGAGTTTATTTTTATTTTTATACAGACACGCAATGTCTACATCTGTCCTTTGTAACCAAGTATTACCTCTGAAGACTACTCTTTCTAATTTCTGAGGATTCGTCTCTCGAATCCTAGGAGTTTGAATTCCGTGGGTTGGAAATCGTCCAGTATTCAGCGCCATTGGTTGAAACGGACCCTCTGAGGGTTTTATAATTTTGCACCTCAGTATTAAATGAAAGACTTTTACTTGAACACTATCATTAAATAGGAAGTAAATTTTTTAAACAATTTTGTTATCGCTGTGGTATTGCTATGAGTTGAATGAGTTGACATATTTTTTACAAATTAAAGAAATTATCTTGCTTAAAGGTTCTTAACAGTTTTAATGAATCGTGAGATTTGAAACTTTTTATTTCTGTACTTTTCTTCTCAATATTCTACTGAGGAAAGATACTCAAGTAGCCACCAATTAGCCGCTTTGCTCCTGCAGCATTACTGGTTTATAAGCCATTTGAGGCAGAAAGAGAACTAATGCTTCCTAAACCCTCTGAAGGTGAGAGGAGAAGCTGGCCATTGCCAGGACTGGATTTTTAATGTATTAAGGGATGATCAGAGCCATTTAATAATATTTTGTTTGTATGTTTTCACATTTGCCTTCAGTCTTTTTTTTTTTTTAAATAAGACGGTCGAAACCCTAAAGCGTTAATAGATAAAAGAAGCAAATAACTAATGTTTTTTAAAAATTTGATGACGAAGGTATTTTTATTAATTATGCAATTAATTTTATTGGAAGTCTTTTGTAAGTACGAATGTAAATTTTACGGTTCCCTTGTAGTTTATTGTAAATTTTTCTATTAAGAACCACAACCTTTTCCTCCCTTAATTCAGCAATTGAATCGAATTAATTAATTTATTTGAAATCCTAGATATGGGGAAATCCATGAAACAAGACTGGAAATAGAAACGGTTGGATTGTAACTTAAAATTTCAAAATTGTAAATATTGGTTGTAATGCAGAATTGCACAAAAATTCCAATAAAATTTTAGAATTGCCAAATTTGCGATAATTTTTAAATATACGCAATTTTATTTTGAATATATAATGTTGCTACTATAAAGTAATCTAAACTTCTATGTTAAAGAGCTTTTAGAAGAATTTTATAGATATTTGATGTAGTTTATTATTGTTTACATATTTGAGAAAATTGAATATAATATAGATTGTGGCTATATGTGTTTTCAAGTAAATTACACATCAATTTGGCAAATTTTGAGAAATTGGCTAACACTCGCTATTAGCATATCCTGCAAACCATCGGATGCACTCCCAGTAGATCCTGGACTTGGCGTGATGTCCCCCGGCTGTGCCCATCCCGTTATCCTGGTAATCGGTGATCCCTTTATTGCCCTACCCTCAGACAACCGCAACTCTTGCGTAATGCATTAGCATATCAATGATGGCGGCAGATGTCCTTCTGTCACATATGCTGCCAGGAATTTTTTGCTCGACCGCATCCTCACTGGGCCAATTTCCTTAAGCGGTGTCTCCTATAATCGGGTGACAGTTTATACCTGGGCGTTTTGGTTACGGTTGGTGTAGCTCTTCAGGTGGTCTTTCAGCCGAGAAATTAGGGCAAAAACTCTCCAGAAGTTCGAAAGTAACAGATGCTTGTTTTGATTTCCTTGAAAAACTATGAAGGTATCGCTTAAAGTTAAGATTTCTAAAACAAGGTTTTTTAATTATTTCAATTTACTTTTTAACACCTTATAAATCTATTTAACTTATTTATCGAGGTTGAAAATAATCTCAAAGAAAGGTAAACGGTTTTGTACATTTCTGGCGCTAAATGGAACCTTCCGAAAACCAGAAAGGAAGGCTTCAAGGAACTATTATATTCCTTCACTATGGGTACGAAAGGTAGACTTAACATTTTAACAACGTGTTGGATGTAATACCTATCTTGAAGGATTAAAATGAAGGAAAGAAGATTGCAACACTCGAAACTCTGGAAAATGCGTACAAAACATATCATCGAAGTAATGGTATTGTTACTATTGAAATGGCAGTTAAATGTCTCCTGTAAAATAAATGCAACAAAATATCACAACAAATCATCTTTCTTTTTGTGGGTAAACCTGTTCGGGCGTTTGGAATCCAGCTGTGGTGCTTAACTCATCCATCCAATTAATCTCTTATCTAATCATCCAATCTAAAATGTTTTGTAAAATCCTTACTGTTCCCTATCATCTCACATATGACATCCAATAATAAAAGAAAAGAAAATTTTGAGTTTTACAATCGTACCCAGTATATTCTCTTCACTTCACTTTATAGTTTTGTTTTTGAACTTGAACAAATGTTATACTCGGGAATTTGGTTATCCGTTCGCTCATATATTGTAATCCGTGTGTGTGTGATTTATCCCATGTTCTCCTTTTCTTAAGCTATTTTAATTTTTTCACTACGCTTTATTTTTATTATTCTATATAAAATTAATAATTGATTTAAATTTATTCCATATGAATGTTATTCAAAACGTAAATGATTTAAAAATCACCAATAAAAATATTCATATGTAATTGTTTTTAGAAGAGAAATCAAGGCCAACTCCGGAGTTTATAGCTATGCAGTCAGTCAGTTGGTTTGAGATGCGAAAGAAAAATAATAATGGAATTAAAATCTATTAGCTTCCAGTACCAAATCTGCATCCAATAATAGTTTATGGATATTTATGCATTTCGAATAAATGTCATTAGAGTAAAAAGATAATTGTTATCAAAGTTTAGAGTTGAAATTTGAAGGTAGTGAAAATCAGGAACCCTTATCACAAACTCTTAATTTTCATTATAAATTATTTTGATATTACGAATAACCTCATTGTTTTAAGTTCGTTACATTAAACTCTTTTACGTCTGTTTTTGACATCTTATCTAATCTAATATTAATTTAAACTGTTTGGTTGAGCAGATGGTTAGGTCTGATAAAATAAAAATAATCTTTATATACGGAGTGCTAACGATTCACCCTGTCTTGCAGATCTTTTGGGCTTTAAATAACAAAAACTGCACGTGACCAAAATGAACAAAGTAAATTAATTTACCAAAGAATGAAGAGTTAATTACATAATTAATCGATTATTAATTAGATTATGCAATTAACTCTTTGGTAAATTGAATTACTTTGTTCATTTTGGATTAATTTGTTCACATCTAGTTTTTGTTGTTTTTAGCTCTGAAGAAGACCTGCAAGGTAGGTCGAAACGTCGGCAACGTGATGTTTTTTTTTAACTTGGATTGTTATTTATCAACCATACTATTTTCATCATAAACTAACTTTTGTATTCTGCATTATTCAGAATTTATAAAGTTGTGATGGGGATGCATTATTTTTTATTATAAAATTCATTAAACCCGTTTGATTGTTATTAAGCCCCAGTATAGTAATCCAGTGGTGACTGAATCGCAAACTCACACACCTAAGCCTAGCATTAAGACCCACTCCAATGACTCAGATAACATTTACTGACTGCTAAGAGATAGTGTTTACAAGATGTACAAAGATAGCAGATAACAAACAAGAAATTAGTAGACGATGGAGGGGTGGCTAATTAGTATAGGATTAGTGTTAGGGTGGCAGGACTGTAACAGCCAGTCATCGTCTTGTAATTACACTGTAGGGGGCGCTTGTTTTTGGTGGCGTCAGCTTGCGCCGCCATCTTGGTGTCCTTTGTCACTCCGCAATAATTGCTCAATAATCTGGATTGTGCTCTGCTGAGGAGGAGGGGGTGGTGAAGGGGTGAAGGGGAAAAATGTCGACGAAACCTTCCGATTTATCGAAACCGCAATAATATCGATGGCTATTATTTGTTCCGCTGTAGATTTATCTTTCATTTGGCCGGCCACATATCTCCCCAGCTGCGGCTCTCCAGGCGATCCGTCTTCATGGCGGTTGGGGTACAAGTGTCGCCGGGTTTTTTTTTTCTCCGCTCAAATCGAAAACCCTCCGTCGATTGCTCTATTAAAGACTGTTTCAACAGATAACTCATCTTACTCTATGGCAATGAATTTCTCGATTTTCTTTTAGAGTGATAAATTTAAGTCGACACTTCTTTCTAGTATCATAAAGTATTTCATTATTATAACTAGTTAAAACTTATTTTAGTTATATAACTTCTAATCATTATGATGATATAATTACAAACCATGTATTATTTTACATTATTTATTTATTATTATACATGTATTATTTATTAGTAATAACAAAGTTTGTCTTGCTTTGCTAAAATAATCGAGACTAGTTATTTATCAACAATAGTTGTGAGATGAAAACTCCATTAGGCTTCAATATTCACAACTATGATCAGGGATCCAAATGTGAGTTAGGTATATGGTTCACAGCCCTGAAAATTACATTAGGTCAGAGGCATAATGATATACAAATATCAAAGAAAAGATAATATAATAATGATAATAATAATAATACTATACACATAGACAATAATTAAATATATGGAAATGAAAATAAGAGGACACTTTACAAATAAGATAAAAAATAAATTCTTTTGGTAAAAAAAAAAAAAAAAGAGTCGTATGCACAATAAGAAGTACCTAAATATTATATTTAGAGTAAGAAAAAATTATATTAAGTGGAATCTATCTTATATAGATAGTTATTGATAGGATCCCAGAAATTAAAGAACATATTTAATTGAGTAGGTAGTTTGCACGCGTCGGCTTGCAGACGGTACTGAAAATAGAGGTATTTAAATGTTTTCAGGGATTTTGGTTATTTGATGTCAGGAGGAATATGTTTCTAGAGGATGGGTGGTTTTGAAGTTTTATGGGATGGGGTATATATATTAGAAAGGCGGGAATTCATTGCATGTCTGAATTGGAACAAATAGTAAATATAGGAAGGATGAAGGGTATTGATAATTTGGTAAAGCGATATTCTAGATACTTTGGGATAGACAAAATTGCGATAAAGCCAATATTTAAGAATAGAGGTGGGAAACATGCGCTCCTATGTCTCTGTTTACATATCGGACGTTTAACTCTCGGTTCAGTTCAGCTTTTCATTTGTTTAGTATCCTTATGCAACCCTATTTTATCCGCCTTATTAAGCCTTCTAGATGTTTTATTCTTGTCAAGTATTCAACGTAGTTCTTTATTTCCGGAGAATTCAAGGCGTTGTTCTTCCTGTAAGTGGCAAAGTTTTGCTTCTTAATGCTGTGTACAAATTTTCGACTAGAACATATAATTTACCAAATCTTAACCTTAAGAATATAGGACGATGTATAACGGGCTTCGTAATACAGAGAAGACTATTGGTGCTGACCCCCCCAACTCCCCAACGTATATATATATTCAATAAGAGAGAGACTAGAGCATATGCCCTATGTATGGCTAATATATAAACCTCAGGGGACAGTATGTTGATGGATGGTTGGGCGCCATAATCAATCATGGCTGTGTTAACCATCTGTTCCGACCACAGGGCTCTCTCACTCTTCTCTTTTTACACTAATTTGTATTAAATTTGTCTTCCCTCCTGCTCTAACAATGACAAATTAATCCGCTCTATGTTGAGACCTCTGTTGTCCGCCATATTTCTCACCTAAATATCAAATTGTTTTGATTGTTTTATGGTTTTAAACTTTCAGCATTAAAAATAAAAAGTAATGTTTAATAATTGTTAATAAATATCAATACCTTATAACTGATATTATAATCTTCTTTAGTGCCTTCTTCGGTAGTTTTCTCAATCATCTGATTTATTTAAAATAATATTTATTCTGACGCAGATTGTACCCGAATTATAATAAAAAATAATGGATAAATGAAATATTTCTGAATGTAAAAATGAAAAAAATAAAAACTTAGGTGTTTTTAAATTAATTTTAAACGTTCATTTCACAAATTTTCAGAACTGTTAACACAACTCATCCGAAATATTACACGCCACCTTTATACGTACTAAAAAAAAAAAAATAATAATAATAATAAAAAATAAATAAATAAATAAAAATTATACTGACGCAAAGATATTGCATATAAATGATAATAGCCACACTTCATACAAAATATAGCACGATGAACTGTATGGGATCCATGCATATAACAAACCTCTGTATAATTTTACGGAGACGAACATGTTTGAATTAAGCCAAAAATAAACTGTCTAAAGGTCTCCACAGATAAAATTGCAATATTTTATTTTTTACTGCATTAATTATTAAACTGATTATAGTTAAATAGAGACACTTGAATTTTTGAAGAATAAGATACAGGAAAAAATTTTAATGAAGACGAGATGGAATAACTAAAGCTTTTTAGCTAATGGATCTGAGTAGCCTGCAGATATAAATTTGGTTTTTAAGTTTTCTTGGACACGTCAAGATCTGGAACAATAGAAATAATTATTTAAATGAGGGAAAAACCGAGTAGCTCTTTCTGTGGGTTAACAAAGAAAGAGTAGCAAGTCTCTTTTAGAATACAAACTCGCATGTTTTAAAAATTACAATCTAGTTCATTGATTAATAATTTATATATGTAGATCCTGTCCACCAAAAACTGTCACTAGCAACTTTTTGGTTGCATCAAATATGAGAACTTTGTATTCATGAAATAGTACTATGAAATAGTATTGTTTTTGTAAAAACATGATTTTATATTTTCTGATACTTTTTATTAATATTTTTTTATTTTATCTGTTATTTTTTTCTTGATATATTATTTCATTTTAAGTCTCTGAAGACACTTTTTTGTACATCATTGATTATTCATAGCCCTTATTCTCGCACGGTGTCATGTGTGATACCTATTATTAATCGATTTAAGTGGGTTCTGATAAAAAGCTTTGTTAAAATAGTTTATTGGAGTCATGTTAGTGTCCCTGGGTCTTATCAGAACCCACTTAAATACGACTGCGTAAATCCCAAAATCGATTAATACCAGGTATAACAACATCATATCGTGCAAGAACAAGAGTTAAGGGACTTAAGTTCCAAGAATAAATAAAGAACAATTTATTATTATTATATGCAGAAGTATTAGGTAGCAGAATCTGAATATTATAAACCAACTAGTAAAAGAGGTATGAAGAAGATGAAGGTGCTATGTAAAATTATCCTGCTAAAGAAAAATGCATAACAATAAAAACTTAAAACATAAATTATTCAAAATTATGCTTTGTTACGTAACCCCTTTATTCAAGAAACCCTCCAATTCCAAAAAAAATGTAATGTAATGTAAAATATACAGGTATTTATATAATCTATTCCTAAATAAAGGATTGTCGGTGTCTATTGTATGTGAAGACATGTGTGCGGTTGTAGGAACCCAACTTTCTTCTTCAGGTCTCGTCTCTTCCTAATATGCTCCAGCTACAAGCCTCCAACTAACCCTTTTTAAATCATCCCTTTTATGAGTCCTCAGGAGCCAGACGTCTCCGAAGACGATTTGTCAGAGGCCGAGAACACGCCCTGACTCCGAGCAGAGGATTACCCCCCCCCCCCCCCCCCCCCGATGCCCAGGTGCTAGAGCTCATTACCTGTTGAATAGTGCTCATTGAGAGCGGTGATCTACTTAACTATCCACGGCTACCTGAGAACTATAATTATGGATGTAGTCACATTGTAGCGACTCCATTTTGAGCCATCTTATTCAATGATATCCCACCTGAAGGCAGTCCTTCCACCCCATCTTATTGAGTCCACCTTTCAGAGTATGTAAATTAATTGTGTGACTCTGTTGTCATGGTAATGGAGGAAGTTATGTATGTAAGCGGGGAATAGACTGACCTATTTAACAAACTAGGTATTTTTTTTTTAAGCTGTATTCATCCCAACGGTTAAGCCCGGCAAACAATAGAATAAAACTGAACCATATACTATTTGACTAGCCTGATTATAATATCCATAAGTTAATATATTCAAATAGTGAAGAAAGTAAATTAGTTCCTCTGTAAGATTTTTTTAAAATACTTTCCTCTATTCTCTTTCGTTACGAGTGACGGCGTTTTAATATCTGTTCCAAAATAGAAATTTCATAAGTTTCTCTGTATTTGTGATATTTCCTTATTTATGAACCTTTTGTCAGTATATTTGGCATGAATAAGTACATTTCTCAATATGCTTTATGTCCATTAAATTTTAATTCAAATGTTTTTACAGCGATGTGTCGGTACCAAAAAATCTATTCTCCTACTAAAAATAAATTACTCTTACATAAAATAATAGTTGTAACAGCTAAATAAGCAAACCAAATCTTATTTTAAAAACAATCATAATCCTAGAAATTTATTATTAAACAACAAATTGCATCGATAAAAACTAAAAACTTTTCACCAAATTCTGAAGATGAGAGAATGCTCATACTTCTCTGGATGTTGATTTTAAGAGCATTAAATACAATTTAAAATAATCTTTATTATGGAATACGGGAATCCTCTGAGAAAAACCAAAAATTTATCGTCAGTGACATTGTAAATGTTCATGTAATGTAGTCCGGAGATGTTTGAGTTGTAAAGGAAATAATACGTAATATTGTTTTAAACAATGGGCTTATTGTTTCGTTATATCTTTATTATTTTTTTGTGAGCTTTTATTAAACGAATATTGCAATCTACCTTTTTTGAGGGAAATAAGTAATATGAGTTATCAATCCGTTCGACAATAAGAAATAAACTAAAAGGAAAAAGATAAAAGTACCTCTGGCTAGAATAAAATGAAATAAATAAATTAAAAACACAAATAATAGTAAAAATAAAAATTAAAATCATACTCTGTATACAAAATATACACTCCTAGGGTTCTGGATGGGGAGGCTAACTGAGAACGCTATAGTTTCTTAAAAAAAAGTTTTTTTTTTTTTTTTTTTAACAAATCGTACAAAATATATTCTTCTTTCTTTAAGCAGGCAAAAGTAACTAAAAAAACATCAAGAAAAATATTTAAATGCCATTAGCTCCTAAAAAATAAAAAATATTAGCTTTTTACTCATGCTAGAATAGGTTGTTAAGTTGTAAGATATCCATTCCTTCCTATTTGGTGTTCATAATAGCTAAATTCTGATAAAATGTTTAAAAAATAGTTTACATTGAACATTATTGTTTTATTGCATAATTTTTCTCTGAGCGTTGATAACATTTTACGCTCTAAAACTTCAAACTTAAAATGTACAATTACATAATTTTTGTGATATTATTTATAACTGTTTCCTCGTTTTCAAAACTTTTAAGGTTTAAAGCTTTTTACCATCAGTCTATTATTGAATTAATGATTTAGTCTAATCATAAAAATAGAGGCTAACCGTTATATTACAACAAAAATGTAAATAAAAACATTTTTTTTTTTTTTTTTGTAGGTTTTTTAAAACTATTTCTTGATATTTACAACTGTTTACAATATACATCAAGCACATTTGAATAAAATTATTATAATGGCATGTAAACCACTTGTGAAGAACTACTCTCTAGTAGCACTTCAATAAAAACTAAACTAGGTCTCTTGGCCATCTTAAGACGCTTCGGTGGATTATCAGGAATCGAATGTGAAACAAGTTGGGAGACTAATGGATTCGAGTGGTAGTGAAGTTTACAATGGAAGGATTGGTATCTGGTTTGGACTAACTCAGCAACATATGGAACATTAAGATCTTTATGGAAAAGTTTACTTGTGACAAAGTAAGGAACATTAAAGATTTTTCGAAGGATTTAGAATTGTAAGGATTGGATAAGAATGGATATCGAGAAGAATTAAATAAAAATAGTAAAATGTATTTAATAATACATTAAAATAGATATGGCCAATTTGGTGGTTGTAGGTGAATGTAAAATGTACTCCAACTAAAAGGGTTTAGCAAAATCTCGGAACGCACCTTAATTATGGCGAACAGAGGAGATATAGCACATTTAGAACATTTATAGAGCATTAGAGAGTACAAGAGAGTAGATAGGATAGAGATGATGAAGGACTGTAAAAGAGAACGGTGATAAGAGAGGACAGCCGATGACAGCTGCTGACTGGCCCTATCAACTCATTATCAGTAATTGATAGCCCCGCCGCATTAACACGTCCTCTCCTGTATTAGCCTCTGTATCTCCTGTCTCCTGTCTCCTCTATCATGCTATTCTCTCTTCTATATTCTCTTTTCTATCACATTTATCTATCATATCTTCCTTCACATATATCGTTTGTAAATATATAAAAATAATTAATTCTTATAGAATATAATAGAATAAAAACATCAAATCAAATCGATAATAAAGAAAAACATCAAAATTTTAAACCCATATTTCACATTTGCTAGGAATTATAATTAATATAAGGATATTCTTGTTGAATTTATTCAATGAAGGTATTTTGACTATTTTTTTATTTATTTGTTATTTTTTTTCAACGGTTTATTGATATTTAAAACTGTATACATACATAAAATAAGTAAATTTGAGGAAATTATTACAAAGACAAGGATTATTACACGTTTGGGACATTTAGATCGTTATGAATAATTTATTTGTGACATAGTATGGAGCATTGACGAAGGATTTTGAATTATGAGGATTGTATACGAGAAGAATTTGAAGGTTTAATGAAGACTCAAAGCTCACATTCGTATGTCCAAATGATTTTAATTACTGCCAGTTGGGAGCTTTGAACGCTTGTCTTCTAAATGTTGGAGTAGTCTTGATTATTATATAACGGGGTGAATAAAAAAAATGACCGTTTCTTAAACAAATATTTGTATTATTATTTCTTTGATATAAAATACAATTAATACTCAAAGTATAGTCCATTGTTATCTACCGTCATTACCCATCTGCTGGCCAATTGCTCGATGCCACGCTGATACCATTTCTTGGGATGGCTGAGGGCTGAAAAGCCAAAGAACTCTTGGACAGCATTTTCAACTTCCACAAAATTATCAATTTTGGACCATTTGTAAGAAAATGGTCCATGAATCTAAAAAAGTAGTAATCCGAAGGTGCGAGGTCTGGACTAAATGGTGGATGAGGCAGGAATTCAAAACCATGAAGTTCTGTAAACTTTTCTTTGGTTCGACGGGCAGTGTGTGGACGAGCAGGTCTTTTTCACCTTCCCCATGGAGAGAAGATGGCGACTAACCGTATTTTTTGACACCACACTCCCTGGCAAGTTCGCGAGTACTTGTGGACGGATTTGACTTAACAGCTTTCTTTAGAACCTTCTTCGTTTCCAACGTCGTATCTCCACTTCTAAATTTTTCAAACCAACGCCGCGCAGTGCGCTTTACAAGGACACCTCCCCTTTCATATTTAATAATTCCACGAGTTGCTTCAGCGGCTTTTAAATTTTTTTTCCAGTAATGTCTTAAAATTACGAGAATTTCGTAGGACACTGTCATGTTTCTTCTTTGAAATAAATAATTGAACTAAGGTTTTTTTTTTTAAGAAGTCCAGTGTTAGTAAACAAGCTTAGAGAATGCTCTAAGTGGTTATTAAGTATTGGCAAATAATAAATAGCATTAATAATTAATGCTATTAAACAGACTTTTGAACTTTAGAATTTTGATAAAACGGTCATGTATATATACAAATATTTTTTATTTAAGTAATTACTGTTTTTATATTTTTGAGGCCGAGTGTGATCTACTTAGAGTTATAAATTTATTAAAATAATTTGTATTTTCTACCTTCCAAAAAAGTTTCACTTTTCCCTTAACAATTTTCAGATGGTAGAAGTTAAGCATTTATTCCTAGCATCTTTCACAATTTTACAATTTTTGATATAAATATAATTGTTAAATATTTAAGATAATTGGGATGTGCAGTTAAGAAAACTATATTAAATAATTATAATTGATTGTGCCTGGGGACTCGATGGCCGAGCTAAGTAGGACGTGGGTCTCAGCGTGCTCGGTACAGAATGTCGTTTCCGATAGTGATACAAGATTTCTGCATACTGCAAAAACATTTTTAAAACTAATGGTTCTAAAACTTTTTGAGTCAAATCAACATAAATATTTTTTTTTCAATTCAAACAATTTCGTTCAGAAAAGTTGAATATCCTTGCCTATTTGAATTACCTGAGACCAAAGAAACTTTCTCAATTTGTATGTTTTTTATATTATATTTTTATTATATAACATATTTTTTATTTCCTAAATTTTCTTCATTTTGTATAGTAATAATTTTTTTCTTGACCGAAGAATGTATTTTTTTATTTTGTTCAATAACGGCTTGTTTTTGTATGGCAAATTTGTGTTTGCTTTTTATTCCTAGCTCTTTAGTGTTTTATGTGCCAATCATCAAAGAATTAGAGAAATAATATTATTTAGTAATTTATAAATTATTATTTATGTTCGACATGTATTTTTAGTTGTTAAATTAAGTCTCTCAGCATCGTTTATTTCTTTATTTACTGTAAATAAAGATACAATATTGACAGCTCGTTTTTCTGTTCAATTATTAAATTTCATCTTTTTGTTACTCCTGTAAGATCGGGTACACCAAGGAATGAGGGATTGAACGGTAGAAGCAGGGAACAAGATATAATTAATTCCAACGATCTTAGCACTTAACTGTTCAATTTTCATTGTACGCGTTAAAGTGGAGATAGGATTCGTGCCCGTGATGATATGACAACCGTAATGTCTTTCGAGTCGCCTTTATCGCTCACAAATACAGCCATTAAACGCATTTAACGTTCTACAACAGAGAGCAATAAAATATTAGTATTTTTAATAGCTACTAGAGTGCAGCAAGGTATGCTTTTTGGTGTGAATTTTCAAATAGTAACTATAAATGCAGTCAATTTTTGAGAATAACATAAACATGTTTAAATGCATACGAAAAAATAAATTATTATTTACTCATATGTAAATCTAAAGAGGTAATAACGCTGTATTTTTTGTTTTTAAATGCTTATAAATTTTTTTTTTGTTGTATCAATTTATTGAAATTTACAACTGTACAAAATTTATACATCAAGTAAATGTGTTGTTAACTATTACAATAACGTGACAAAAATTGAATGAAAAAGCATTGAAAAGAACTACTCATCAGTAGCACTTAAATAAAAATTCTACACTAGAAGGTCTCTCTTGGCCATCTTCTATTCAGACGCCTAGGAGGATTATCTTTTGGGAGCTTTGAACTTTTGTCTAATAAATATTGAAGTAGTCTGTAACGACGGGCAGTTTCTTGTCGTTTTAGTCTTGTATGTGGATTCCAAGTAAGATATTTGTACAAGTGAAATCCTAGGTAGAGGATCTGTTCAACAAGAATTAGTGGAATATCATTAAAGGATACTGTAGGACCGGAAGTCTTAGGTTTACGACAAAGGGTAAAGGTTTTTTGGTGAGATTTTTTTGGATTTATTTTGATTATCCATTTTTGACACCATTCTTGAAGACTTAGGATATGGGATTGGAGTGTTTGGGAGGCAATGAAGGGATCATTGTTTACAGATAACACACATGTGTCATCAGCGTAAGTGGTGAGGATAGTGGTAGGATGAGTTGGGATGTCAGCTGTATACACTTTGTAGAGGATGGGGCCTAGAATACTACCTTGAGAAACACCGGCAGATTGGGTAAAGAGGGAAGAATAGGAATTTCATATAAAATTTAAACCTTAAAGTTGATGGAAATACGTGAGACCTACATTTGTTTAGTTCATTAATGCTCATCTTTTCATTGAAATCGAGTATTATATGGATATATGGATATGCACGTTACGATTTATTGTATTCTCTATTATAAAAATACTAAAGTCATGATGGATAAATGGAGTGGAGATAGATCTCCAGTTTTTCAAATATCTAGCTTAAGAAGGAATATGGAAGGACCGACAGGACCGGATTAATGGATGAATCCGACTATTATCGAGATGATTACTGAATTTGTGATAATTGTAGAATTCCTCATAATTAATTAAAATAATCGATTATTTTAATTTGCCCATCTAGATATGACACATTACCCATTGTGTGCCATTTCGAAATCGTGTTCTTTTTTACTCCGTGGAGGACCCACTGAAAAAATCTAGACCTTTTCACACTAACTAGGGTAGGTTGCTATTGGTGTCGTTTCTGTTGTAGGAGCAGTTAAGAATAATGAATCTTATTAAACAAAGACAAGTAACAAATTTATAAAACAAGAAGTAAATTTATTTACGCTATACATTAGATATTGTTTATAACGACCTCCAAGGGACCTGCCATATTCGGTCTCTATAGCCGATCGTCGTTACATCCAATCACATTGCCTACAATTAAATAAACCTGAAAGGATCTTTGTAAAATCAATGACTTACACGTACTTTTATTTAAGAATAGTTTATTATTTAATAATTATATATGTATACTGTACAATTGTAGATTGAATAATTAAGAATATTAAATTTTTTTTAAATAACCAGTTATTCTGGCCTGCTTTGAAGATTTCTTAATACAATATTGGTAAGATATTTGAGTCCAATAGCATTAATATACTTTTGGATTACGTTGCTTAGTAGTTCACCGTTAACAAATGGAAACGTTTGTAGTGCACGCCTGAGGCCTATTCATCTTTTTCCTCATTCTCCTCTTCTACTCGGTCATTATTGTTTAGAGCAGATAAAACTATTGCTTCTTCTGTGAGTTCCTGGCGTGATCTTCGTGGTCAATCCTGGCGTATTGTTTAACAACGTCCAACATTATATTGATAAGAAAATTTTAATTTTGTTCCCAGCTTGCAATAGTAAAACCATTACCGATTTTACCTCAGCTCTGGACAGTACAGCATGACCAAAGCAATTTGCTATGGTTATAGACGTAATTTCATCCCGAGCTTTGTCCACCATTAGGGTAGCATCTAAAATGGAAATTGTAGTTGTCCTGCTTTTATCTGTGTCATGAAATATTTGAAGGATCAATTTTCTGTTAAAATTAAATTTCAGTCTCTGGATAACTCCTTAATTATCCAACAGCTGAATGAGAGTTTGCTTACTTTGGGTTGATTCCCTTTTCAGCCATTGCGATGTTATAACTTGACTTTACTCCCGAAATCAACGAAAATGACCGATATGTTGTTATATTTGTTTCAAATTGCATGTTATAGTTATAGGAATTTTAAGGGATCTGAAAATTTAGTTGCTATAGCCGATTTGATGTTATAACCGCAGTCCGTTATAAGTATGTATCCCATGTATTTGATTGCAGACTCTAATCAAAACCATGTCTTGTTTTATTTTTTTAAGATTCTGTGTTGTGGTACTTATATCAGTCCTTTATATCAGCGAAAATGGGCATTTCAATGCTGTTTTTCCTAAATTTTCCATCTTCCATATCCAAGATATACGATATTACTGAATACTAACTCTTAAAATACTTGTATAACCTGGATTGGCTGATGGCAGAAGGCAAGATAGTGGCTGAGGGTTAGCGGATAGTTGAACAAAATGAGCCATAAAGATGGGGTATAAAGTCAACCGGCTCAGTCTGTCTTCTGATAATGTCTACCGGTTCGATGGTTGTCCTTCGTCTTCTCTGTTACAGATCTCCTATATCTTTGTATTAGATGGCTTTTATTGGTTGTCATTTATCTGATTGGATTGAATCGGTATTATCAAGTCGTAGGCTAGTCTATAAAGCGATATTTTTAGTTTAAATCATGAAAGAGTGTTAGAACATTTTTATTATTGTAGTATTACCATAATTACTTTAATATTTTTTACATACATATGTGTAAATATAATCCAATTGGCTCTAATATTTAAACTAATTTTATTTTGATTTTTTAATTATATTTGTAAAAGAAATATATCAATAGCTTGATCCTATTGCTCAATATCGCTATAAATCAATATCGCTCATCCAGTTGAACAACGACGTAATTGCGAAATTACTCCAAAAGTACATCGGTAGAATTGTAGACTGGCCTATCCACAAGTATATACCATGGTATGAATACTTATAATGCTGGTTGGAAGTATTTAATTTCAGTTTCTGGCTTTTCATTTGAAATTAAGTATTTTATAGATCCGTTTTTGTTCCACTGGATAAGCCATAATAATAATAGTTACAAATAACAACTTTAATTTATTGAGGAGGTATTGGCTCAGAAGATATTTAGTAGTCAGTAGGTGCTGTACTCCTACCTCTGAAATAACAATGAGTGTTAGCCCATAGTCAGTCTGTATGGAACAAGTCATTGCTTCAAAAATAGCGTAAAATAAATAAATATAATTCAATTCTTACATATTTAACAATAATTTAAAGCTGACAAAAGCCGCCGTAGAAGAGCCATTCAGAGTTTACAACCCACCTCTAAGAAGTACTAAAACACTCGTGAACATTCCCGGATTGATTTAAACCCCTACAGAAGAGAAAAGAATAAAATTAATTCTACAAGTGCTTATTCAATTTTATAGTCTGCCTCTGACTCGTAAACCGCCCTCAAAATCCTCTTTCCTATTCTCCTCGAGGATTGAAAAGTCATTGCCTCTTTAAGTGGCCGTAAAAGTGGCTCATCGGATCCGTTATTACCCCCCATCATCAGGTGATGAATCTCAAATTACATGAACATCGATCAAGATAAGGAGATAATTCTTCTCTTATTTATATCCTTCCAGGGACGAGTCGTGTCTTCTTCATTGTGTCGATATAATGGTCAATTTAAACTTTACTGTTCGATTTTCTTGTTGTTTTTTTTAATCACTATACCGTATTTATCGTGGTTGAACCGGAATCAATAGCATTTGAAAATTATTTTTATCAAGTCGCCTGGTACCCTGTCGTATATCTAAAGGAAAGCACAAGGTCTTAAATTTTCGAAAATAAAATATTGCAAAGAATTTGAAAAGGTTGAGTCGTAGTATACTAGGATTGAAGAATTATTTGCCTCTTCTATTGGATTTTTTTATTTGAAGACTAGTTTCGAATAATAAAAATTCTTTATCAATTCTAAAATCATACAAAAAATCTAAAACAACAGCTCTTTACTAAACAATTATATACCACACCTTCCTTGGAACACTATAACATCTCGAAAGTCTCAACTTTTGGAAAATGGTGTTCAAAGTGTTAAAGGCCATTTCCCATAAGTTGACATTTTCGAGACTTTACAATATTCCACAGTAGGTGCGATGTAGTTTGGCTTGGTATAATTGGTTTCAGGATCACACAACTTAGCTTAACTTACCATAAGGTTAATGGCAAGATTTGTTGCAGTCTTCCCCAAACGGTTTCCATTAATTCCTCAACATCCACTTCACTTCTCTTCGTCTGACTGAACAACTAAACTTATTGCAGCTTATACCACATCAAGATAATGTAATTTTGAATGATTTGATGTAAAAAACTCAAAATTGAATTTTCCGAAGATATTATAGTATTCCTCAGAAGGTCAGATATACATTAAATTTGAAAGATGTAAGCTAAGAAATAAAACATGTTGATACTCACCTGTGGAGGCAAAATCGATGGAAGAAACATCAGAAAACCTAGAGCAGACTAAGTGTAAAGGGACAAAAGTTGGTAATTACATTTTATCATTTATTGATACATTGTGGCAGACGGTTACTAGCCAGGTAAATGGGCAGTCTTTTAGGTCTTCCCTATAACTGGTCGCGTTTTTCTGTTCCTACTGGAAATAAATTTAAAATGGAATTATTGGAAATTTTTATTTGGCCATATAATAAATAATCGAAATAAATATCATCAGGAAATAACACAATTTTATTATACTTTTTATTAGTTGTTCTTTAAGCATATTTATTTTTCAGAAGAGGATAATGATTTTTTTTTTTGTTACATGATCATATTGTTTTTCGAACAACACTTAAAAAAAATAATAAATTGTACGTATAATATTTATCGAATTGGTATCAAAATACCTAATCATAATCTAAGAATCTGTGATAAATTAGTAGTTCATGTTAACATGTGCTAATTCCTTTTGATACATTATAACATAATCAGATAATTCACTAATGGCAGTTAGACTAAGAAAGGGATCCTTCGTAATAAGAAGAGGAACAAACCGAGAGGAGAGCCCTCTTCCCTTCCTAACGGCCGCTTTAATTAAATTCATAAACTCGTCTTTAAGTTGTGGGGGCTTCTAACTTTATGTCCTGGCCCTGTTAAAATTCAAACTTCTCCAAAGTCTGCCCTTCTACAACTTCATCTCCTCGTTTTCTTCTGTTTAAAACTTGAATTCGATACGACTATTTTCCTAAAAATCGATATTTGTTTTATCACATCATATATAAATATAATTTAAATACATTGAATATTTTAGTTCTTGTGAGCTGATAAAACCTTTTTACTTTTTTATAATACCGGACGTAAAAGAAAAGAAACTTCTTCTCTTTTCCGACTACTTTACTTGACGAGCGTTCGAAGCTACCAATGAATTACAAAAGACCTATTTACATGACAGTAATTTGACCCATTTGGACATATGGAGTTGAGCTTTGGGCTCCACTAATCAATTCTTTTTTATTCAATCCTTACTATTCAAAATCATTCGTGAAATTGAGTCCTTATTATGTCAAAAACAACTTACCTACAAAGATCTTAATGTTCCATATGTTGCAGATTTGACCCAAACCAGATAACTATTTTTTCAATGTAAGCTCTATACCCACTCGAATCCACTAGTATCCCAACTTGCCTCACACTCAATTCATGATATTCCTCATACTCGCCTGAAAAGTATGGCTTCTGGTTTTTCTTTTGGCAATTTTCTAGGAAATCTATCTGCAGACATCCTTTCCACGTGTCCCAGCCACCTTAATCTCGCTTTCTTTATTGGGGTGACTATGACTGGCTCACCAAACAATGCCATTAATTCTTCATTTTTTCTTATTCTCCATTCGCCATTTAGACATTTTGGCCAAATATCTTTCTAAATATTTTTCTCTCCCAAACTCGGCGCAGCGCTTCACTTCTTATTGTTAGCACCCATGTCTCACTTGCGTATGTAATAACGGGTCTAATAATGGTTTTATAGGCAGTTATTTTAGCTTTACGCGATAAATCATTGACTGAAATACTATTTCGATTACTCTATTCATGCGTTTTGTGATGTTATATCTCTGTACGATCCTCGATCCTGGGCCAGACATCTACCAAGATGATAAAATCTTTGGAATCTGGCAAATAAAAAATAATTAGCATAGTAATGCAAATTTATCAATTACTCTATTTATTTACAATATGTACCTCTATTTAAGCCATGTAATATTTAACATAAATCTATGGCTGAAATAAAGAAGTGAATTGGAAGCTGAAGCTTCTATATCATGCACCAGGTAGTCTACTTAAAGGTTTAGAGAATATTCCATACGTTGACATTGAAGGCTCCATATGATGACGGACGAAGAAAAGAAGAAAGAGAAATAAGTCTAAATTTCGTTTGCTGAAAGATACGCAGTACGATCATAGGACACTGGGTGTAGAAAGAGGGGAAAAAAACGATGAAAGTTAAGAACTATTATGGGTAACTCCTATTAAGTATTTTTTTTTTTTTTTAAATCATCCAATAAACTAATTAGCAAAAAATGATTCATTGTAAAAATTAATAACAAACAAATATATATAAAATAACATCGGATTGAAAATCTAATAATTTTTCTATTATCACATTGAATATTGAACTGTTTATTCTTTCATATATTTATTGGTTAACGCCTATAGTTGCTAAAACTAAATTAAAAAATATAATCAAGGTAAGGGAAGGAAAAATGATTTGGTCCCACGGCTACCTTGATATAAACGATAACTAGAAGACCATCTAAAATATATATTGAAGAGATTACAGAACTAAACTGAAGAAGCTTCCAAGATAAACTAATTTATTTAAGAACAGATGAATTTCTAGAATAAATGGTAAGTTGTCGTTTCAAGGCGAACTGGATGGCACACAATGACCAAACATTTTTCGGATTATTCACGCCCGGTATTTTGAAAAGTGTCATAACTATGAATAAATTGTTATTCTCCAAATAGCTCTAAACTCCTCGAGTCAGAAAGGAGACAAAGTTTACCGTGAAGAGAATTTTAAGTTGCCGTTAAGTGGGCTCAACTACACAAATCTCAATTTAACTAACTAATTGAAATTATAACACTACTCTAGTAAATAGGCGTGTTATCCTTTCATTGTTTCTCATGTAAATTTATTTAAATATGTTGAGAATATTTAAAACTTTTTTCGGAGGCAAATTAAACAACACAATTTCTTATGAGTTTTAAAAAATTCTTTTGTTATTGTAACCTGATTTTTTGAAGTGTGTTAAAATTCATCTCCTTGTAATGAAATAAAAGACTAATTAATTTTAGGACATTACTTCCAATTGAAAATTCGTCATTAAACACCAAATAATTTTTATTGAGTACTATAATAAGACTATAAAATTGAAGATAGTTTACCTCGTTAGTAATGATGACTTTAAACAACTTTTTATGCTCCCTATAGACTTCAGCTCAATTAAATTATATTTCAATAAAAATTTATTATTACATAGAAAAATAAATAATTTGACCCATGTTTCTATTCATTTAGAACTTCCATCAGTAGTAAATATTAATTATAAATACTGTCTTACATGGAAGATGCAACCTCTCCTAACAAGGTTCAAATAAAAATTTTTGTTTTCATTATTTTTATTCAATGGGCCTGAGAAACTATAATAATAATACGAACTTATCACATGATCCTTTTAACTTTTCCATCTTCTGGGCTACATATCTTCATTTAACATACAAAACACGAGAATTATCTATAACGCCATACTACAAAATATCTGGACTTGCATAGCAAAATTTCAGAGTTCGTGAAAACAAGACCCCATGCTAAATTTCAACCCCGAATACAAAATTATTAGTTATGAATAATTTCAAATCTAACTTTACAAAAGGTATGCATCCCTTTTGCTAAAAATCAAGACACTTTTTTCTGGCAGCGTGTTTTTTTCATTGCACAAAACAGTAGTGTTTATTGGACCACTTAATCAGTGGAAAAGTTCTTGAACGTATTTCAGCGTTCGGCGTTACAACGAAGCATTATCGTACAGCAAGCCTAGCGTAACAGACTAATTCTCTTTCAGAGAAGTCAGTCACAGATGACTGTCAAATCCAGTCTCATACAACGGAAAAAATACACTGCTAAGAAAACCCGCATTTATATACAAAAGAAATATAATGTATTTCATTCTTAAAAAATCGTAACCCACTCTTTTATCTCTTTCAACCTCCCATTACCTATACGAGCATTATAACACTGGTGATCAGTCATCGTTCGTCTCCTTACCAGTGTGGTTCGGTGGCCCTGAAGAAGGTCGAAACGTTGGCATGTATTGAAGTATTTCTACTTGGACGCTGTGTTCCTCATTGACTGCATCCCTGATCATCTTCTACTCCATATATACTATTATATTGTATAATTGTGGCTTTAAAAACAGGATATTACACGTCTTATCCCTTAACTGATCTATCATTAGTCTAGATCTTAACCATCTTTACTTAAACAATCTTATATCGGAGGTGTTGTTTATGTAAGCTGTCATTTATGCTGCTGTGACGTTTAATCCTTAAGCAAAGTTTGATGTTCTATAGCTGATCCTGCATTCATGATGCGTTTCTTAACCAAAGGTTTCTATGTACTAAAAAAATATATTAATTATAAAACAACGTGATATAAATAATATTAATAATAATAAAATTTTAAATTAAAATGAATAATTATTAAAAATACTCATAACAATTGGGGTAGATTAATTTTACATTTATAACAAAAGAAACATTTCTCCTCCAAAAAAAACTCACCGCAAGAGAAAAGGCTAATGGGCATAAAAATGTTTGAAGGAGAAACGAAATTTAAATGAATACGAACTAAAAACGGGAAAAAGGATCGATTTCTTTGCCGCCAAAAGGGCGTGGCGGGTAGAATGGCGCCATATGTTTGCTAATTGAAGTTTAAACCTCGCTGGCCGGGCATTGTTTATATATCAGCTGACCATTACCCTAACCCATCCCCCCTCTCCCTTAGAGATTTCAGAAGCTCTGCTTTCCTTTCCCATCATTATGGCCATATTTAATGTTCTTATGGCTGCAGCTTTGTCATTGCGTTGCGTGAAACAATAATTCGACATTTGCAATACTTTTTTCCATCATTTCTAAAAATACTTATATAATTACTTGTAAAATATAACTGGAAGATGACATGACAAACTAAATACTTTATATTACAATATAAAGTAAATAAACCGAAAATACTGGCCTAATTATCTCTTCTAAAACTCGATAAACTCAATTTAAAAAAGATTCTTATCAAATAATCCTTTACAACTATTGGTTTTCCAATGAAGTAATTAGCATATAAGGATGTGGTTTGACTTAGGGCTACATTTAGATATTGTAAAACTTATAATAGCATAAATGTTAATGCTATTTTAACTATATTTGTTTTAAATTAAATAATATGGTTATAATTATAACTTGAAAATACTTAATGAATAGGTGCATTCATCATTCCTTTGTCTAACTTGGATATGACTGTTTTGTTATATCAAATAAAATTGCATACCTGATTATAAAAAGTTTTTACCCATTAGTGTTATTATAATTTTAAAGAATTATTTTTGACATTACTAAACTATGTTCAAAATACGAGGATTTTAGAAAGATTTGAAACTAGACTACCAAGCTTCCGGGCCCGAGGCCGAGTCAGACTGAAGGCAGAAAATTGATTTCATTTTGGTTGTGAGTCGACTTTGAGGTCGGGGGACACTCCTGGGGCACACCCAACCTATACATGGTGGGTACCCATGAGGGAATTAAGGGAAAGACCTGGTGGCTGAGCGTGAGTTAGGCCTAATCTCCTCCTTTCACAACCGTTTGCCTAGTAACAGTACATCCTTCCCTAAATACTGCAACCAAGTCCCGTCGCGTCGTGGGGTTCAGTGGTACAGGTTTTAAGTGTATATTTGTCATAAATAAAACTTCAAAAGAAATATGTAGTGGGTGTTAGCTCTGTGGGTAATCTTTTGGTAATCCCAGGACCAAAGTTCAATTCCAGCTGATGCTGTTATTCTGTTATATCCGGCACTTTAAGATACAATATTTACATTTAAGCTGAGTATTCCCAAAACAGATTTTCTCTCTCATGTAAGGATAAAAGCAGTGATCCTGGAGACCAGAACGCTTCGCGCCTTTTATTCACATAAATCCCAAAAAATGTAGCTGTGTTTACATATGCGATATAATCCAAGAGTATATTTCTAATTTGATTTTTAGAAGCAAAGGGTATCGATTTAGGAAATAGGTCAACAGGAAACTCCAGTTTCTATTTTTTTTTTTTTTAATTTTACTACACTGACGGTTCGGATCACAAAGCAGTTCGGACTATAAATCATCCCGAGGAGAGTGAGTCTATTGTCTTATTCATCCAAAATAAATAATGAAGTGGGGAGAGAAATTAAAAGAATAGAATGTCAAATAAAGAGAGAAAAAGAGAGTGTGTGTGTGTGTGTGTGTGTGTGTGTGTGTGTGTGTGTGTGTGTGTGTGTGTGTGAGAGAGAGAGAGAGTATATAATATATATATATATATATATATATATATATATATATATATATATAGAAAGAGAGAGAGAGAGAGAGAGAGAGTGTGTTGAGAGAGGAGAGAGAGAGAGAGAGAGAGAGAGAGAGAGAGAGAGAGAGGGGGTCAGGAGGGAGGGAGGATGGAGAGAGGGAGAGAGAGAGAGAGAGAGAGAGAGAGAGAGAGAGAGAGAGAGAGAGAGAGAGAGAGAGAGAGAGAGAGAGAGAGAGAGAGAGAGAGAGAGAGAGAGAGAGAGAGAGAGAGAGAGAGAGAGAGAGAGAGAGAGAGAGAGAGAGAGAGAGAGAGAGAGAGAGAGAGAGAGAGAGAGAGAGAGAGAGAGAGAGAGAGAGAGAGAGAGAGAGAGAGAGAGGAGAGGCGAGAGAGAGAGAGAGAGAGAGAGAAAGACCCCAAGTAGATTTTAACAATATTAAAAAAAAACCAAACCGACCGCTAAACCTTGTAACGACTAGTGTACGTTTTTGCTCTAGGGTAGGGCCAGTTTTTGCGACTAGCCGGGTATAAGAAGAAAGGAGGAGATAAAGATGGCGAGATGGAAATGAAACAAGTCTTAATTCGGTGGGCGGCCATTGGCTCACCATGAACTGTATAATTAATTCATATTTGAGGCTCCGCTGGTACATGTTAATTAAAGGCCGGGGGGGAATACTAAGCAGCTACGTGAGCTCACCGCCACCTCAATATGCCTCTTTTAAAACTCCACCTAAAGGGCTGTGTGGAGGGAGAGGGGGGGGGGTTTATGGGGTCCGTCCTCCGTGGTGGTCGATCCTACAATACAAATATTAATAATTAACTTGGAAATGATAATATCAGTAGAGGATGAAAAGGAGTTGGATGAGGAATCCTACAGATAAAATCTTCAAACCAAGAATGTAATGCACCTTTAAGGTAAAAATGTTTTAGAAGGGCCTTAAAAACCTGCTGGAACAACAGTTTAATTTTTTTTTTTTTTCAAAACTGAAGTTAACTATGTATGCATTAATTCTTTCCCCTAATATATTTCTGCTTCATAAAGAGATACATTATACAAGAGATACAATACAGACAAAATTATCCCCCTCCAAAAACTACATACTAATCTATTACAATGTTAAGATAAAACTGTACTGCTATCCCTCTATTATTTACGAGTCATCATAGAAAATTCTATCAAACGTCAGAGATGAAAATTCGGGCACATTTTTGAACAGTCAAACTCGTTAAAAAAAAAAAAAAAAAAAAAAAAAAAAAATCACAAATTAGATCAAGAATCTTATCTTTAATCATTTAAAGCAACGAAACGATACTTATTTATATTCAGGTAAATCAGTATGTACAATAATTTTACGGTTATAACTGATATAGGTAGTTTTGTGATAAATAAAGTAAATAATTTAGTTCTTACTGGTGAGGTTGATATTATGTGCAAACACCAAGTCTTTATAATAATCACTACTTGTTGTACTGGAATTTAATAATGAGTCATACTAGAATAACATTAATAATAATAATAATATTAATTTTACTATTAATGAGTAACAATAATAATTGCTATTAGAGGTAACGGATGGTTACTCTCATGAAACCCAGGTATTCCCCGTAAAAACATGTACCTTGCTAAATAAATTATTTTTCTTAAACCTCAATGGAAAACTTGATATTTTAGGTAGTTACATACTTATGTAATCATTTAATCATTTTCAAAATGAAAAATAAGCAAAAAAAAAATAATAAATATTAAAATATTACTAAATAAATTTTAAATACTATTTATTGTCCTTACAATATCTGTACACGATGAAATCGTTGAAATAAAAATATCTGTAATGAAATTTGAAATTTTAGGTAGTTACATTCTTATGTTGTCATTTAATCATTTTCAAAATGATAAATAAGCACACAAAAAAAAATAATAAATATTAAAATATTACTAAATAAATTTTAAATACTATTTATTGTCCTTACAATATCTGTACACGATGAAATCGTTGAAATAAAAATATCTGTAATGAAATTTGAGTTTATTGGAAAATATGCATTTTAGTAAGTACGTTTGTTGCGGTAAAAAATGTAATACGACTCATAAAAAAAAAAATGAGATAAAATTATTAGGAATACATATTATTTATCATTTATTACCTATGTAAAGCTGCAATAAAATTAGCGAAACAATCGATCATTTCCATGTTAACGTCTTGCTCTTAAGGCACTGGTTATATTTCGCGAATCAGCAAAAAGGTTAACAAAACAAAACATACAATTTTAATGAAATATTTTAACCGAACGTTATAACACTATTATTGTTTATTTCATACCTAGATATGATCATTAAGTGAAATGGCATAAGAAATTAATATTTCTTCTTGATTTTAATAAATCCGTGAGTGTAGTTATTAAGGATAGGTAGGTACTGTATGTTTATTAGAATACGGAAGACTAACTTTGATTCCCCAAAAGATGTGATAGTCACAATCGAGAAAATGGTATTTCGAGTGGTAGTAGGATTGTAGTGAGCTAGGATACTAGTACCTGTAACAATCACAATGTTTTTTTAAATTAATTTAAATATACCTTTTTTCTATTAAATATTTATTGAGATGGTTATAATCTTAAATACAATCTGTTGTTATGATAAACAATAGGTAAGAAAAAAAAAAGTGACCAAACTATTAGGTACACGACGATAGCAATTCTTAAAACTGTATCGATAAAATCGAATAGCTACAGCAATCGAACGAGGAGGTAACTATCGCACACATCGACGAGGGGGGCAGAGGGGTTTTGATGAGCCGTGTATGTGGAAGCAATAAGGCGAGCGGCGCCATATTGGACCAGATGAAGTCGTGTAGCTCACGTCTTGCCGAGTCAGCCCCCTCCACTCAATTCCTTCCCCCCACCACTCAATTCCTACCCCCACCACTCAATTTTCTCTCCCCACTTCCGGGACCCCTTTCCCCCACTACTCGTTCCTGATGAAACCGTGCTCCAATACCCAGCCTTACAGCTCGTGTTAACACCGCTTTTATTAGCTCGTCGTCTTATATCAAATCTTTTCGTTTCCTCGGCGGAGCAAAACAACATTTACTTACAACATGTGATCTACCCCTACTACTCCTTATAGCCATGCCTCCCCCAAGATGCTGAATGAGAACTCCTTGGGTATGAAGAGCAAATATCGCTGTTATTCCATGACCCCACAGCAAGCAGTCGCAATTCCATCTGTATCGCTTCATCTTCCCTCTAGCACATAATTAAAAAGGATTTAATTCCCGTCACGTCACAACACTGTTTCTATACAATACGTAGTAAAAAATTGTTACAATTGTGTTTTTTTTTTTAATAATATTCAACCTACATATATATAATTGTTTATTTATTATTTCTTTTGGTTAATTCCCTAATAATTTCAGAGTTTTTATTAATAAAAATATAGTTGTCACAAGAGATATTTATGCTACATTAAATTTAGCATAGGCCATAAAAATTCATATTGCTTGATAAATGTTTAGTAAAATCAATAAATTGATCAAGCTACTGTACGTTTCAATAACAACCATACGCAGTTCAACAAAGAACTACTACACTACTTGAATCGATTTTAAAATGTACATATATATATATATATATATATATATATATATATATATATATATATATATATATATATATAGGTATGACTTAAATCATATATTAATTATACCATAATAAAGGGCCAACTAATACCATAAATCAGCTAATGTTAAATAACAACAGATGTATTATCCCGAGAGTAATGTCCGCTTTAAATACTTTGAAGTGCATCAATATATTGGCCCGAATAGTCTGGCCGCCATATTCTTGATACAAGTCGTTAAAAATTAAAGAAACATTCCTTAAAATCTATAACAATGAGAAAGATTGTCTTATTATTTCACCTTCTTCTTGGTAATAAAATGAAATAAATCTTCTTCGTGCCTTTTAGAATGGAGGTAAAAATTTCGATACTGATAATTCTTCCAAAGCCTGATACATATACTTTCATAACAAATTTTATATTAAAAACGTATATGTACTGTTTTCAATATCAAAATGTATCTATATCTATATCATCTCTCTCCTTCGTTCCTCCATCCATTCCATTCCTATCTCTCACCCTCTCTCTCTCTCTCTCTCTCTCTCTCTCTCTCTCTCTCTCTCTCTCTCTCTCTCTCTCTCTCTCTCTCTCTCTCTCTCTCTCACTCTCTCTCTCTCTCACTCTCACTCTCACTCCCTCTCCCTCACATACTAGGTTATACTCCTGACATTGAGCTGATTTTAAGTTTTACTCTTGTAGATCTCCCGTCCAGCTCCTCAAGAAATTTTAGTTAATGAAAAATAAAATAAACTAAGCACACTTTCTCCCGAAAGAAATATCATAAAATTAAGGCAAATATTTTTTAGTTAAGGCAGTAAACATACAGGGTCTGTTGAGTGTCCAGTTATAAACAATACCCTGAAGCACCCCCGGCCACAAATTCAGTTTAGATATTCTCGGACCTCCCCCAGAGCATTAGCAGGCAGTAGCCAGGGCGACTTCCAATTCAATCTTGACTCGTGCTCATATTAATATCCAACAAACAGTGCCCCCTAGCCAGAGCAATAATCCCGGCGATATCAATAATTTATAAGAGAAGTAGGAGGTGACACCCCCCAGGGTACGATATGTTATTGTAATTCCGAACAGGGGGTGGGGCGGTTCTTTATTAGGCTGCACATGGGGCTGTTGAAGCAGGGGTTCGAGTACCGCTCATCAAGGCCTCCTTTATTAACAGTTTATATCGACTCTCTTTAATTGATAGCTCTGATTTTATATTAATGAACGCTTTTATGGAGACTGATGGTACCTTTATTGTTCGCGGATTTAAAAATCGTTTTGGATTCAGTTTGATTGGATCCCGAACGATTAGAAGGGTCATTTATGACTAATTTTCAAAAAAAAAAAAAAAAAATATATCGCCACGGTTGACCAGCTATCGGCATATACGAAAACAAATATTACGTATATATATCAAAAATATATATATATTATATGACATGGGCCCAGCTTTGGGAACACTTAGAGGATCAAAACAATTCGAAACTGTTAAATTATTAAATAAAATATAGAAAAGCTCTAATCGGAACAACAGAAGATATGAAGTTGTTATAACAAGACTGAAATGGACCACACCCGACTTATCTTAATAAAGGACAGTCCACCGAAGTGTGTAACGTGCAATAATGTACAATTAACGATTAGACACATTCTAGAAGACTGCCCTCAATAGGATCATTATTTTCAAACATAGGAATACAAAGAAACCTCAAAACTATTCTCAAAGGGAATCAAAATTTAGTATCGACAGATCCTGAATAAATGAATAAAAAATATTAGTTTTTCAGCTGTTACAGAATACAGTTTTGTTTCTCAAAGTGCTTTTATTATTATCGCACATTATTTTATTTATTAAAATAATCTATGAATTTGTAAAATATTTTATTATTTATTTTCTGAATCTGAAAAGAAAAAATAATGAAGTTTTCCATAACGAATATGTATGCAATGTTTCCTGATAAAGTGAAAGAGGGAATATTGCGGATTCTAGTACCTCTTTGGAATGAATCCTTATCGATAGTTCATAGTTACCCATAGAGGTAAAATGACATTGAATAAACCGTAGAGGAGGCTGAAAAGCGACATACAGGGTTTACATATTGCAAAAGGGGGATATAAAAGAGCAGTAAAGTTTGTAACGGGAACTCCTATAAAAAGAGAGATGGGATAAAAGGGCTGTCCATAAGATAGTGAGAGAGGAAGGGAAGGATTGAAGAAGAGACAGAACCATATCATCCCTCGGCTATATAAAGCCCTTCCTTTATTGCCCTTATAGAAACCTTAGTCCTTTCTGGCCCTTTATCCTGTAGGAATGGAGTAGTAAAATAAAAAGGTTCAAATATTGGAAAATAGGGAATCCCACAGTAACCCACAGTAATGGAAGCTACAATTATTGTCTCGGCCTCCGGGTCGTAAATATTGCCATTATCCTTCTTCGCTAGCTCTCTCCCAGACACTTTCTCTTTATTTTTCTTTGTCTCGATTATCTCTGGTATCGACCGCCTCTTGTATCGATATTGAACTCTTCTCTAAAATTATGCTTTAGAATCATTCTTTACTAGCATCTCCTGTCGCGGCTTCGTCCGTTCTCATATTTAAAGAACAGATAATTTTGACTAATAATGGTTTTGTTTATCGAAAAAAAATCTTGTACTGAGGTATGCAATTGATCATTATATCCTGAATGATATTTTCACGTATAAATAAAAGTATAATATAATGTAAAAGCATAATTTGACATCTAATCTCTAATTTTAACGTAAGAATTGGTAATCAAGATGGATTGAGATTATTTAAAAACGCTTGCAGATAATAAACCTTATTATTAGCGCTTACTACTAAAGGCATGAATCATATTTTTATACACAGTATTAAAAAGCAAAGGATCGACATTTTGTTATAGTAATAATTTTTATTCGGCAAAATAATTTTAATTTCATATGGTTAGGTTATAATTTTTTAACCATAACAATATATGTGTGTGTGGCTAATCAAGTTTCTGACATTCAACATTGTACATTTAAATTATAATTATAGTAAATTATTGTATTTATATACCTTCCTATGAATAATATGATATAGTTCAAATCTGGTAAAGATGGGTTAAGCAGTTTTACAATTGTGTATTATATTGCGGAATATAGCCAACCACTTATTTATTTTTAAACTTCACTGGGATCCATATGCTGCATCAGATATTAAAATCTTTTTTAATAATTTAATTAAATTGAAGTAAATTTTATTATCAATTTCTAATTGCGTATAACACCTTGTCTTTGTTAACCGACTTCACAAAAGAGGAGGTTCTCAACTCGTCTGTATTTTTTTTTTTTTTTGTGTGTGTATGTTACGCGATTACTCCGTCAATTCTGGATCAATTTTGATGATTCTTTTTTAGATCGGTAGGACATACTTCAGAGGTGGTCCCATAAAAAATATTTTGAAATCAATGCAGCACTTTTTAAGAAAAATAAAAAAAAACAGTTAATAAGTGATTTTATTAACTGTTATTTTGATTTTTCTTAAAAAGTGCTTCGTTGATTTCAAAATATTTTTTATGGGACTACCTCTGAAGTATGCCTTACCGATCTAAAACAGAATCATCATTCTGTAGGAGTAATCGCGTAACATAAAAAAAAAAAAAAAAAAAAAAAAAAAAAAAAAAAAAAAATTAAAAAAAATACAGATGAGTTGGGAACCTCCGTCAATTCTTAATCAATTTTGATGATTCTTTTTTAGTCCAGTTGGGCATACTTCAGAGGTAGTCCCATCAAAAATATTTTGAAATTGATGCAGCACTTTTTAAGAAAAATCAAAAAAACAGTTAATAAAAATCACTGTTATATAACCTTACATTTTAAACATATTTATGATTATGAAGCAATTTCAATTATACAGACAACTCTCGATCGATGTGTCAAACTTCGATAAGTCGAACAAAATCTATGTACTAAGTACATTACTCGTAAATTTCACTTCAATATATCTATTTCAGGCAAAGTAAGTTGAACTGAAAATAGGGGTCAAAAGACGGAAAAAAATACACTCACCACTAAAAAGTGAAAAATAAAAATAATTTTTAGAAAAAAAACAAAACCGACTTTAAGATTAAACCTACATATATAGAACTAAAAAGTAAAAAATAATATTTTTGTTGCTTCGAAACAAAGAGAATTAAATGACAATCAACGAAATTATCGATACTTATATACCTATTCACAATTTATGATCAGTTATTTTTGGAGTCGGTGCCAACAAAAACAAACAGAATCGGAAAAAAAAAAGAAAAAAGAATAGTTAATTAATTGTAAAGATTCCTCACTATTTCATCACCGCCACACGCTGTCTCTTGCCATTCAAAAGTTTGTTGCAAATGCAGGATTGAAGTGCCCTCCTTGGCTGGCACCGACTCCAAAAATAACTGATCATAAATTGTGAATAGGTATATACCATAAGTATCGATAATTTCCTTGATTATCATTAAATTCTCTTTGTTTCGAAGCAACAAAAATATTATTTTTTACTTTTTAGTTCTATATATGTAGGTTTAATCTTAAAGTCGGTTTTGTTTTTTTTCTAAAAATTATTTTTATAACCTCTCCTGAATGTAGCTCGCCACCTATCGGTCAATTTTCAAACTTCACAATGCAACACATATTTATCGCGTTTTTAGCAACAATTTAATTGAAAATAGATAAATTTTATTTTTGCTAAATCTTCCTTGACTTATGAATATGATGTAGTTAAAATTTGGTAGAGATTGGTTCAATAGTTAGTGATCACAAACGAAAAATATCTTGTGTTTTTATATAATAGTATAGATAACAGAATAAATGTGAAAAATTGTCCCCTTAATTGTTTTAAAAGCTATAATTTAAAATATAAATCTATGAATCCGCATCTACTTAATCAAATTCTGTTCTAGAACAAACATTTTCGATTCTCACTTAAGGTACGCATGATGGTAAAGAAGGATCGATATAACTAGAATGTTTGAATGTTGTTTGATATTTGCACATTCGAAACTAGTTTTCAAATAAATTAATGTCAATAAATCAAAAGCATTCGGGTTTATAGTATGAACCTTTCAGTAACCTGCTCATATATAATGATTACCTGCCGAGCCTATCACTACTTAATTAACAAATAAGTTGAAATAAAGCCAGAGGAGGGTACTAATGGGTAATCTTTACCCTCATGCGTCACGCGATATTGTATCATTTTCATGCATTATCCGCCTGTAGTTAAAGATAGGTGTGCAAATAACAAGTAAATAATAATAATACAAAGAATAGGTGTTGAATAGTTCATGAGCTGGTATTATCGAATTTGAACTCCTTCAAATTCCTAAAACCCGCAAAGCACAATTGCAGAGTACCCACTTCGAATTTCAATTTCATCGATAAGCCTTTCTTATATCCTTACCTTATGAAATCGAGTAGTGACATATAGTTATACTGAAAGGAAGTGATTGAGGCACTTATCCATACGTATTGCTTGATAATATTAAAATACTAATTGATGGGTGATTTGTTGACTGAGAAGTTAATAAAATTGTATGTTGTTGGAGTATGGAGTCATAAACTAAAAATAAATTTTAATTTATATTGCCGAAGTTCCGACTTGCTTCGCAAGCCTTTATCAGGGCTAGATGAAAAATAAAATAAACAAAAAGATATGACATAAATGCAGAGAGTATAGAAAATATATGAAAAGAATAACTGTATGAGAATAAAGACAATACATAAAGAAAATTGAATTATAAAATAAAAATTTAAAAAATTGAATATTTTTTTGATATTTTTATTTTTTCAATTTTCTTTTGTAATTCAATTGTCATTATTCATAATCTTTATTCTTATACAGTTATTCTTTTCATATATTTTTTATATACTTTGCATTTTTGCCATGTATTTTTGTTTTTGTTTTTTTTCTAGCCCTGATGAAGGCTTGCGACACAAGTTGAAACGTCGGCATTATAAATTAAAATTTATTTTCTATGACTATAATCTATGTTTGCATGCCCCAACAACCTAAATCTTTATAAAAATATTAATGCTAAACAATAATATATCAGAATATTGGATACAATAATAAGACATGAGAGTAATAAATATTGTGATGATGATAGAAATTATAAAGAGCAAGAAACTATTATTATTTTTATAATTACTTTATATCGTATGGGGTCATTTTTAAGATGGAGATGAATAATTGAGGCATGAGCGTTATAAATATTATGATGGTAGTTTATTGTTTACTTCATTTTCTAATATGATAGCGAAGTTATATGATGTAAAAAATTACCACCTTGATTTACTAACCAACCATGAGTGTAGTAATAAGAGTGACTAAGTGATATAAATGTTAAAACGATTTTTCTCTAGGGTAAAGAACAGAGGAGAGTTACATCCATAAAAAGCAACAATATCGAAATTAATCGAGAGAAGGTAACAACCAAGAAAAGGGTAATTTTGGTGATATTAGGGGCGGAGTCGTGGTTCGATGCTATCATTAGGCTATTGTAACTCGAAGTTTAATATCGTTTGATAGGGATATTTATTTTATTTTGTTAAAATTAATAAATATATTATTTTTGATTAAAAAAAAACAGTTTCAAATCTATTAAAGATTAATTAAAATATTTCCACGGATGGACTGACTCGATATAAAGGACAGAGACCCGAAGAGGGGAGAAGATAAAAGCCGGCGGAGGTGTACAACAGGTCCTGTATGTTGAATATATAAAAAAGGGGAGACGAGGGAGAGAGCATGCGCGGACATGGCGGCTCGATAGCCCCTGGGATTAACACCCGGGACACTTGCGACATATCGCCTCTTTTATTTACCTTATTTCTCACTTCCAATCTCCTCCTCTCTCATCCTTCACCCTTTTATCCGCCGTTTTTTGTCTTTTCTTTTCCACTTTTCAACCGTAGCTTAGCGTGTCAACTTTTCTTCAATGATGGTTACAAATTGTTCTTAATAAATTATATGGAAAACTGAAAGTAGAATGAGATTTTTTTTTCATTTCTTTTAAACATATTTTATCTCTATGAGTCCTCGATCAGCACAATTGAGTTGAAGCACAGTCCGATACAATTGTAACAAAATATAATACGTCATCTCAATATATTTCTATATTTATAAAGCAATCTAAATGTTTTTTGCTACCTCCTCCAAGTTAAAAGAATAATATTTATGTTACTCACCAAAATACCTAGTCGTATGTGAATAAATAAAGTACCAATGAAAAATGAGAAAAGTAGCTGAGACGTCTTGGATCAGTCCAGACTTAACTCACTCCTATTAAAAGACCCTTTTGACTAATTTTGTTTTAGAATGACGAGTAGGGGTCTTATTAATATGCTGCATATTTAATAATAATACTTTCACGCTAAGCATCACGAGTGTAAATGAAATTTCTGGTTGAGTAGAAATTTTGATGCACAGTGATTCGTTGATATGAAATATTTGGGTAATATGGCCATAACTTCACGGAAAGTTTTTTAAAAACCATTATTTTTATAATGAGGACTGCAAAGTTTGTACTTTTACGAAGACAATGTGGCTATATGAGCCATAAATCAAGTTAAAAAAAAGTCATTTACCACTCAGATAAGAAATCGTCAAGCCATTTTCTAAATGGCTAAAGGATAAAGAGGATAAAGGATTAACGGATATCGAATGGGTATCAATGGTAGAAAAATTTATCAACTTTGGTCCAAATCAGCAGCTTATTGGATATTAATTTATTTCGGATACTCTAAATGTATAATAGTTTTGACTTATTAGTAAGAATTTAGAATTTCTGTAGGAAGTTCACGGGTTGGCTATGGAAGGATACCTTTGTTGTTGTTTTTTGGGGGGCCTAACGCCCTTGTGTACTCCAAGAACGGGTTATCAATCTACTCTAGCCTGGGTGGAAAGGTCAAGATTTATTCTTGGGTTCGCCACGAAATATATTTTAACCCACCCAGATGGGATTCGAACCCATGACCTTCTGGTTACGAGTGCGTTGAGACCCACGCCCAACTCACTCGGCCAACGAGACCCCCAAAAAGAATTCCTTTTTGTGGAGCTCCAAACTTCATATGTCCAAAGGCGGTAAATTATATTTATTCAAAAGCTCATTTATTTTTTTTTAATGGTTTGGAAGCTCAGAACTTTGTGTACTAAATGTTGAAGTATTCGAAAACGCCAATTAATTTCTTGTTCCTTATCCTGAGGAATTGGAAATAAGAGAGCATTCTATTCAAGAGTAAAATTAATTGTTACCTTCTGAATGCATAAAGAAAAACATATTTAAATACTATCATGGTTAAATATTATCATTATCTATAAGTATGTTAGTATAATATATGATATAATAATAATCATAAATGCCATAAACACTGATCAAGATTATTTATTATATTTTTGTTTTCAGTGAGCAATGCTACGGACAAAGACGGTAAAAAGAAACACACGAGACCAACCTTTTCCGGCCAACAGATCTTCGCCCTGGAGAAGACGTTCGAGCAGACCAAGTACCTCGCCGGACCTGAGAGGGCAAAGCTGGCCTATGCGCTAGGCATGACCGAATCCCAAGTCAAGGTATGTTTCTTTCATTAACTACAATTTTGGATACCCCAAGGATTGTCTTTGTCATCTATATTACTCATTCAGGCAGCTTGTAATACTAATTCAATACAATGAGGTCTTTTGAGTTAAAAAACAAAATCAAGAAACGTTTCCGCTTAAAAGAGAAAGTATTGATTAATAATTCCAATTGATTATTCATTTATAGAAAATTATAAACCCTATATTCAAATTTCATACTGAATAACATAACACAAACTTATATTGTATTTTAAAGTTTTAACAAAATTTTTCATCTCCTAATCTTTGCACAAATATTTTCTTTACTTTTCCTTCTTTTATTTAATTTATTTCCTTATTTTCTGGATATGCTTAGCAAGAATTTCTTATAATTTAAAAAGTGGCATATGTTAAACTCTTTTCCTGGCCATTGTAGTGCTACCTACTGGTAGAAAAACTAAACTTTAACGTTAAAGAAATTTCAATCCAAATTTAAGAATAATTACAAATAAAATTCTATTTCTATGTGTATATATGTGGCCAGTCTCTAATCAGACATAACAGACCTGTAATTTAATATATTGATGATAGTTTAGAAGAATTAATGTGTTTAGAAATTGAAGATTGATTTGCCCTCTTCTATGAGGTTAAGTTTATTTAAAAAATAGTTTCGAATGTTGTAATTTCATTTTCAATGAAAAACACATAAAATCATTTAAAATTACTACTTTATTAATGTATGATAAAAAAAGTTGTAAGCTTTGGCAAGTTACAAAACACTTGATTTCTTGTCTTACATTTGAACAATAAATGAAGATGGATTTATAAAATTTGAAACTTTTCAAATAAACTGAACTTCATAAAAGTGGCAAATCATTTATCAATTTCAAATGAGTGACGTATTGCCTATGAAATGAAACGACCTTTCAGAGAGAAATAATGAAATACAGAAGGGTCCTGTAAGATCATTATTAATTAATTCACCCTCGGTTTAAAAAACAACAGGAATATTGGACCATAAACCATCGATTGATTACTTTTCAATCATAATATAAAAAAAAAATTGAGGATAAAAAAGCATTGATATGTAAATTCAATTCATCATGGAATACCGAACGAAGTATCCAGATTTGACAGCCACCCCTCATTTGCCTGGCAGATCTGGACAGCCCCGATGTTTGAACAAGGACACGAAGACTATGAGAACCAGAACAAGATGGCCTCCAGCTGGACCGACATCTGCCTCTCTGCCATGCTAATCTGAGGGGTGTGAGATCACAAAGGCACTGGCAGTCACCATTGACGTTTCTATAGCTTACACAAGTCCCTCTTTTTGTTTAATTCGTCCCTAAGTTGGGAGGGGGACATTATTAATAACGGATTTATATTGAGGATTATCTGCTAGATGGATAATGCTTTTATTATTTGATGCACTAAACTGGATCAATTATATAAATATGCTAATAGAGGCAGAATAAAATATATGAACTATTTATGGCTTGAAAAATTTGAAATGGCAAGATAAAATTTATTTTTATAACTGGATGCGTGCCAATGTCAGGAAAGATATTTATGAATTGTATTATTTTTCCAGTTCTGAAGAGGATCCCATTAAAAAAGAGGTCGAAACGTTAATAAAGAGGAGAAGAGAAAAAAAAATTAATAAAGCATATAGTTTTTTAAACAAGATATTGTTAAACATAAAGGAGGACCTATAACCCGAATACTGTAGAATAGTCATTAAAATACTTTCTAAGGGTCGACAAAATATAAAATATAATTTTGATATATATTTATATATGAATATATTTTTTGACTGTTACTATTTTATGTTTAATAAGGTTCTCGAGGTTAAGTCAATATTAACTGAACCTCAAGAACCTTATTGAATATATATGTTATTTATTTATTGTTGTTTATCATAGGTTATTTAAAATTGAATTAACTTCGACTTCTTCAACATTTACTAGACAAACGCTCAAACCTTCCGATTCACTACAAAAGACTCAATTACATGGCAGTTACCAGACCTATTTGGACATGTGGAGTTGAGTTATGGAGCTCAACTAAACCTTCTAATTCTTCCCGTATCCAATCCTTACAATCCAGAATTCTTCGAAAAATCCTTTATTATTATTGCTCTTTATTTTTTTACAAATGAACTTATCCCTAAAGATCTAAATGTCCCATATGTTACTGATTTAGCCCAAACCAGATTTCCTTTCATAGTAAGCTCCATAACCACTCAAATCCCCTAATTTCTCAACTTGCTTCCCACACCATTCCTGATAATCCTCCAAGGCGTCTGAAAAGAAGGCCTAGAGACCTTTTAGTGTAGAATTTATTGAAGTGCTACTAGTGAGTAGTTTTTCACAAGGTATTCACATGCCATTGTATTCACTATCAACACATTTACTTGATGTATATATTTTGTACGGTTGTAAATGTCAATGAATTTTTGATATATAAAATAAAAAAAAAAGAATTAGCTTCGTTGTTTTTCTATTTTTTTTTTACCTTTATGATTATGCCAGATATACAGGCAGATGTAAACCAGGAGGATGTTTTTCTTTCCCAAGACTTTATGCCAAGACATAAATTGCTTTTAAATTTGGTTAAATTAGATCTCTTAGGGCTTAACTTTTTTTTTTCTGAAATATAAAATGAATATATTAACTAAAAATGATCTTTCTCTTCCGCTGTCATGTTGATTATCCCGATCGTGTGATATAAATTTCAAAAGTCATGAATGAGATGCAAGATAGGAGGGCGTATATACGAGTATATGTTAATCCGGCAGTAAAAAGTGATTGTTTTAATCGAGGCCGGTTGTATTTGCATCAGAAAAGTCAGCAATAAATCGAAAATTATCTGCGGCAATAAAACAAATTGAAATAATCGACGATACTGATTATCTACAAGCCTATAAAAAGAGAGGGAGGAAGGAGAAAAAAAAACGGGATCGAGAGCGATTTCAACATATCTGGCCACGTAAATTATGCAAATAAAATGAGAGGGTGGCCAGAGACGGGTGCCGTTTGATAAAAATCAGTTTTAAAGTATATATCAGCTGTGTAATTGGCCCGCGGCTCGCTCCCGCTTTGTTCACTTCTTTTTTTGCGTTTTTTTTTTCGGATGGGAGGGGATGACAAAGCGCGCTATCGGATAATCCGCCCCTAACCGCGGCGCTGATACATGATCTGTATTTTTGCAATCCCCACCGCCAGGCAGCGCTTTTATGATGTTATTTTGCATCCTCTGATTGGCCGCTCTGATTTAGGAGCCTGTGTCGTTGGGATTTTACCGAGAGAAAAAAAAAAACGGACAAAACAAAAACATTGTAACATGGTTGGATTTTTCCATTACAGTCCGCTTAGCATTCATTCTTGATGCGGAAATAAATCTTCGTTCGGATACTGCTTTTACTGCCACGGTCTTGCATAATCGTATCTAATGCATTTACCCCCAAATATTATATCCTGCCTTCAAAATATGCATATTAGACTTAACTGTACAAAGCCTTGAAGGAATTAAGGAAGTAGCTTAGGCATGTGACATCTTTTAGTAAAAGGTTTGTAAAGATTGAGGACAGTCTATATAAGGTTTACCAATCACACATCAACCTACACTGTTAAAATATTTTATCATAATAAGTGTATATTTGTTATTAAAAAAACTTTATAAGAAATATGTAATGAGTAATAGCTCTTTGGGTAAGGCCACGTACTTGTAATCCCAGGACCAAAGTTCGATTCCAGCTGATACATTTATTCTGTTATATCTGACATACTCAGGCTGAGTGTTTCTAAAACAGCTTTTCTCTCCCATGTGAGGATAATAGCAGTGACTCATGGAGATCACAATACTTCTCTCTTATCACGTCATTTGTCTATGAGCCAGTGGAAGCAGAATGATAGGGGTAAGGCTGCAAACATCAAGCGAGAAGCTGCTTATTGTCGCATTTTACAATAAATTTCGAGGCCATTGCTCTTTCAACCTAGAAGTAGGATTATAAAAATGGTTCGAGCTGGATAAAAATTAAGCAAGAAGATTTGGATGATTATAAAGGTTTTATTGAAATTTTGTCAGGTTTATATAATAGGACTTGTTGCAGACGTAGTAATGGGCGTTAGTTTTATTGTATGAATAAGTTTGATGTTCGAATACTTTGTTGTCCTCCACAGATCTGGTCAGTATAAAAAAAATAGGTCTAAAGATGGTTTTATAAACTTCTTTTTTTTTTTAATCTTTTATTGAGAAAGTATTACAATCTGCCTCAAAGAGGGCAATTAGTAATATATATGGCTTTATGGATTCATTCGCACAATGTATACAATGAGAATAAAAAAAAAAAAAAAAAAAAAATAAATAAATAACCTCATAATATATAATACAAGAAATAAAAGTATAATAAATAAATACAGAACCTCAAACTATATAATAAATTAAGTGAAATAAAGTACGATGAAATAAATTACGAAAAAAATATATAAGATAAAAATAGAAAAAAAACAAAAAAACGATAATAATATTTGTTTTATTTTTTATAACAATTTCTTGAAATTTACAACTGTACAAAATTTATACATTAAGTAAATGTGCAGTTAACTATTACAATATCGTGACAAAACTTGAAAAGAACTACTCATCAGTAGCACTTAAATAAAAATTCTACACTAGAAGGTTTATAGGCCATCTTCTTTTCAAACGCCTCGGAGGATTATCAGGAATGGTGTGGGAAGCAAGTTGGGAAATTAGGGGATTTGAGTGGTTATGGAGCTTACTATGAAAGGATAGATATCTGGTTTGGGCTAAATCAGTAACATATGGAACATTAAGATCTTTATGGATAAGTTTATTGGTGACAAGGTATGGAGTATTGAGGATTTTTCGAATGATTTTGGATTGTAAGGATCGGATACGAGATGAATTGGATGGCTTAGTGGAGCCCCAAAGCTCAACTCTGTACGTCCAGACAGGTCTAATCACAGTCATGTATATTAGTCTTTTGTAATTAATTGGGAACGTTTTTGTCTAAGAGATGTTGAAGTAATCTGCAACGACGGGCAGTTTCTTGTCTTTTTAGTCTTTTATGTGGATTCCAAGTATGACGTTTGTCCAAGTGGAGTCCTAGCTAGCGGATCTGTTCAATAGGGATTAGTGGAATATCATTAAAGGATATTGTAGGACAGGAAGTCGTGGGTTAACGTTATTTGGTGAGATTTTTTGGATTTATTTTGATTCTCCATTTTTGACACCATTCTTGATGGGTTAGGATATGGGATTGCAGTGTTTGGGAATAATAATAGTAAAAACGAAAAAAGGATTACATTAAAAATTAAAAATACAATCATACTTATTTACAATATACAAATATAGTAGGGATCCCCAGCCAGACTTGTCTCTCCACTTATGAAGAGACAAGCCAGACCCAAAGAGATCCCAGCTGTTCTCTCAACTAAAAGCTTAGTATCAACTAAGAATCCGATATATTTTGCTGAATCATCTGTTCTTGCCTTTTAAGTCTAGTATGTGTTGAACTCTGAATATAAAATGGTTATTGAAATGATCTCAATGGAATAATTCTTTACATTTGTACAACATAGTAATTATTAATAAAATTAAATCAATAAATACCAATGAAATGTGTATGCAATTTAAAAGGACTAACTGATAGCGCCATATGGACCATGGCACGCACCACGACCACTAGGGAGACCCTAAGTCATGTAATAAATTAGTAGCGCGACCGCCCTGGTAATCCCGGCACTCTTCAAACAGATATCCTCCTACTGATACATGGCACCCTAATCACTCAGACTTCGGAGGACACTGACGTATAAGAGCTGACAGTTGGCGGTAAGAGGATTAGAGGGGGGAAGGGGCAGAGCCCCATATGGCCCCAACAGGAGGGCCCTCCTCTAATCAGGGCCCCGCCCAGCCGATACAATATATATAAGTAGTTTTATTGCCTCTATCTATTGGCGCTACAATGGTACAATAGTACAATAGCCACTCTGCCCTATTGTGCTCAGTCGGTATATCATCTCTATGGCACCAATATTTTTTCTATAATTACTAGGTCATTCCAGTCAATATAAATCTGATAATTTATTCCATTCTTCTTAATCCATTAATTTAAAACAGACCTACATTTTTATTTTATTAATTTCATTCTTTTTTACTACTGTTCTGTCGAAAACCATAAAGTCAGCTTTATGAAAGAGAGAAGCATCCATCAACACGTCATGATATCGATTTTTTAAATTTAGTCAAGTCGATCCATCAACTCCTTTTCAGTTTCTTTCAAAATTAATTTTTTATATTTTTTCTCTAAATTTGACGGAGTCCTTATTTGTACGTTAACTGATGGTATGTAAGATCAGCATCTAATTTAACATTGCTAACTTTCTACGGTGCTATTATTATTGCCTTACAAAATTTTAACTGACTTAAATATCACTGGTGAACCAAATAAACTTAAGCTTATAAGCGTATTTTCTACATATTTATAAGGTTTTTCCATACTTCATAATAATAGTTTTAACTTTGTGTTCAGAGGTTTTCATTCTTAGTGAGTGTATCCCCTAACGCCCACAGTAGACATCAAAACGGTACTAAATCTCACGGTTCGAACGTTATTAAAATAAAAAGTAGTTTTCATGTCGATGTGTGAATGAAATGTTTTGAGAATTGTCTTGCCGATTTTGTTTTTTCAGTTTGCATCGATTTTTGGTTTCAGATTTGTACTGTAATGATGAATGGTTTGTGATATGACTTACCTTGCTTTTCTGACTTATTAGAATTGTTTGTCGTCTGATTAGATTTGGAACTAAATGCAAAATCGTTTGTGAACATAAAGTACTGTAGTGCATATTTACTTTTAAGATTAAGATTAGCCTAGAAATGTTGAAAGTTCTGGATCGAGAAACAACGGTTTTGAAAGGAAGGAGGTATTAATAAATAATAGATAGGGAAAAGTTTATTGTCATTAATATAATATGTAGAGTATTATTTAGTTCATCAATGTGCCTACAAGTTTATTTAGTTATTTCGCATATATGGATCATTTAAATAAAATTAATTTAAACGAAGAAAGAAGATAGATAAGAAACCGCGTGTACTAACAAATAAGATAATTAAAAATAAAGTGATGGAGAGTTAATAATGAGTAATGCTATCCATCATTCCCCATATTCTATAACTTTACGTTCCTAAAATTCAGTATATATGCTTGTCTTTAGTCCGAAGACAAGTGACAATATAAAAATCGATCTCTTGTGTTGATGTGTAAATGAAATGGTTTGAGAATTGTCTTGAAGCTTTCATCGATGTTTTGTTTGAAGTTTGTGTGTAGATGTATACTTTGTGAAATGAATTTCCAGAATTTGGTTAGAGTTTTGGAACTTAATACAAAACGTTTGTGTATGTAGAGTACTGAAATGCGAATTGGAGTTGGATGAGGGATTGTAGTATTGCATAGTACCTCTGTACTGATGAGTACTGGTTTCCATAATGTCGCACATGCAGACTTTGGTCTGAAAACAGAGTCCAGTTTTTATATTTATATATAAATATAAATTGAATCAATAAAACAAACCTTGGTTCCTTTAATTTATTTTGTAGTGCTATTAGCTACATTAGATACTCAGTAGAAAAACTACATCAGGAAACTCGGGTACTACCTGAACATTAAAGCATAGGACCTTATTATTGTGAATTATCACTAGCAGTTTTAACCTACTTCAATTAATTGTGTTGCGTTAATTAGTCAACAATAATATGTAATTAGTAAACTAGTATTATTGCTGAAGATCCAGATCACTGAGTGATATTTTTCACTCGTTTTCATTATAAGGATTGATAGACTGTTTGATTGTTTATTTGGGTTTAACGTCCTTGTATCCTCCAACTAGGGCAGGAAGAGCGGGATAAATTGATAGACTTATTGTTGTTTAAGATAAAAACTTATATATTTTTGTTGGTATGTTCAGGGATTTTCTTAGGATATTTTTTTTTGCCTTGAGTTTGGGCGAGAAGGGTTGAAAAGGAAACGGGCAAACTCCCCCGGGACCTCCTGCCTCCCCCTTACCCAGGACGCGAAGAGAAGAAAGAACTCAATAAGTCCTGAGAGATCTCCAGGCGAATGAGTTAGGGAGAAAAAAAACTTGTCCTCGCCGCATTTAGTATTCAATCGGAAAGAAATCCTTCTCGGGCGGGAAGGCGGGGCATAAACTTTTCAAATCTGAGAACTGAGGCGGGCCTAATCCCCCAGCGCCATGGCGACAGGGCTCGCCCTATAATTGTGGGATTACTCAGATAATTGAATAAATCCTTGGACCCGGTGCCTTCCAATAAAAATGCAAATACACTTGTCAACATGGCCGAAGGCTGGGAGAGCCCTTATTTCCATACACTTAGGGCTAAGGGAGGGCCCTTTTATTAGGGACAATCTAATCCAGTCCCTACTAATTGTCCCGGACCGCTAATGTTAATAAAAAATATCCAAAGATTACGTCCTTATCTGCGGCATAATGTAGCCACTACCGCTTTTTATTTCTCTCTTTTTTTTTTTCATTCTCCCTCTCGTTTTGTTCTAATATTATCTCCCTCCTCCTTTCTCTTAATTATCTTAATTGTGATTCAAAGGCTGTTTCATACACATGGTTTTGTTCATTATCCTTTCCTATAAATTATCAGATAAGCTTTAAAATGGGAATGGAGTAATCGTTATTTACTTTACCACCTAATCTTTCATAATTTTACAATTGGAAGCGTTCATTTTTAAAAACTAATATATTTTATACAAAAAAAAAAAAAAAAAAAAAAAAAAAAAAAAAAAAAAAAAAAAAAAAAAAATCTTTACTTTCGTAATCCATAACACATTTTGCGTTCAACACTCTTAACCATCAGGTTTTTTCTCTAATAACGAGTACCTACCTACCTTGCTTATGGGGTCATCCAGGGGATCGTGCCTCTAGATTTATTCTCAGGTTATATAACAACATAAATAATTATCTTTCTGATCCCAATTCGAATCTGGTAGTGGGAGTTATGAGTCTACTAGCCCACTCAATTAGCACTTCCATTTCAATTCGTGCCTACTGGCTAGAAATCTGCTAGTAAGAATTCATTATTTATTACTTACAATCTCTACGGATGAAAAAGTTGATCACATAAATTAATAAAGGAGGAATATCGTCAAGATAGTCCATAAGAGACTTTATTCAACAAAGGTATAAACCTGAATCTAAAATAGAAGAAGTACATAAAGAAGTGACAGAAGGAGTGGCATAAGGATGATCTTACAAAACATGTTTAAGTTACGATGAAGAAAGCGCAGAGATTTGAGTTGGCTAAAATCTAAGATTCACTTCGTTTCATGATATTCTATTATAGGGATGACATGGCCAAAGACGTTAGCATGGGAGCTGTACCGGAGGAGTCATCTCATTATTTAATTAGAAAACCCAAGTAGAGACATTTCAGATTAGTGAACTATCGATATGCGAAAGATGTTAAATATTTTACTGATAGAGCCTCTGATATTTAAAATCAATAACAATTATTAATTCAACAAAATGGAATTTACATTTAAAAAATAGGATTTTTCCCATAAATTATTGTAAGGTCAAAATCAATTGTGGATTTTGCCTCCCTTTACAATGAATGGTGGTCATATCAGGGCTGCTTTTTAACGATATACATAAAATGTACAATACAATTAACTTAAAAAAAATTATTTAATTCATTTAAATATGCCCTAAAATCATTTACACCTTTCATAAGAGTGAAAACAATAGCAAAGCGATCTTGTATGAGGTATTTTGGGGATCGGTACCACTTGGTACCTTTTTTAGCGTTTATTCCGGTTTTCAATTATTTTTTCTCACTCGTTCCGTGTATATTCTCATGAATTTCGCCGTAGTCCTGTCTGATGTAAGACTGTTTGGGTGGTCATTAACTTCTTCATGAAACATTTTCTATTTTGTTTTAACGTGAACGTGTATAGTCTGTGTTTAGAGTTTAGTTCATAGTGTACCACGGATACCGTGCTATGAGTTGCAGAAATTTTTGAACGATTAAATCTTTTGAATTGTCGTCAAATTAATTTTTAAAGGCACCATATGGTATTCTTACACGTGGACCTCAATCATCCATCAAGGAAAAAAAAAGGTTTGAAATTAACAGGAATTGTTTTGTACATAAATGACACTGCATCTGTCAATATTATCACACTATAAATTCTGTAGACATGAACGGCGGAGGAGAAACAAGAGGGCAGAGGAAGGGACGAGTTAGTTAATGGGATCGGCAATTTGTCCGGCAATCTGCGGCCTCCTCGGCAAACTAATAATTATTGGTCGAGGGAGGAGGAAATGTGTTTGTGAGGACTAACGGGATTGGTCGTCGTTGTTGGGACGAGCGACGAGATTGGATATCGCCACCCCCCTCCAACACCACTAATGCACTAAGCTAATAGTTGCCTCAGAAACTTTCTTAATAACGCCACTCTCTTCCGCCCGCTGATAAATCTCTTCTATATCTTGTGTAGTCCAGATAGTTCTTTTCCTCTCAAGGTGGAGGCAGGATCGATTCTCTGCATGGGGCGATTTTTCATTTTTAGTTTAAAACTATATTCTTCATTAATTTTGTTGAAATATTTTTTATTATTCACATCATTTCCATACCCTATTTTAAATTATTATTTTTTCACTTTTAATGTAGCAATTTATCATTTGAAGAACATTCTGTCATAATGTGTTGGTTTCGAATTGGCTTAAAAGTCCACAATTCCTCTTCTAGTAAACCAAATAAGCAGGTTTTTCTGGATTAAATCATGTAGTCCCAAATTTTCTTGATATGTGTAGGAGAAGGTTCGTTGAATGTTGCCTAGTAAGTGGTAGCCTCAGTGTACCCTTTTTAACAGATTTTGACGATTATCTCTTGAACAGGTCGTTCCTCAAAAACCTGAGTTTTTCTGATATTCAAGCTAACAAAAATTTCCTCCAAAATGATATACTTACATCAATCAGGGGTCACCTGTGGTGTAGTGGTTAGCATAGCAACCTACTAAACCCAGCGGGTTCGCAGCCCGGCAGATGACCTTAGGATTTTTTAAAGGGAGTAAAAAATCCTTAGCTATGCCGTCCTTCGGAAGGGACGTAAAATGGGGGTCCCGAGCCTGTGCGATGTCAGGTACTCGTTAAAGATCCCGATCCTAATTATACCTGGATAGGCAAAATTTAGGACTCCCACCGTAGCATCGTCCGATTAGCCATAGCAGCATAAAGTGACGTTAAACGAAATAAACAAATAAACAAACTTACATCAATCTTCAGTACTATCATATCTAAGATACGAGCCGGTGAACATGGAATATTTACAGAAACAATTGTAGAATTTTAATCAAACTTACTCTATCAACTCATGGAACATCATTTCAGTTAACGATTAACTAAATAAATTATAAATGCTCACCAATTATTTATGTTTCGAATTATGCCTTTTTTTTAGGCGACTTCAAAAAAGAGGAGGCATTTCGATTGTATTTTTTTTTTTTTTTTTTTTGTTTGTTACAACATTATTCCGTCAAATATAAATAGATTTTTATGTTTGATCGGTAGGTCATTTTTCAGAAGTGTGCCAATAAAAATTTTGTTTAAATCAACTCATCGCTTTTAAGAAAAAAATAAAATAAAACCCGTCTTTGAACTAAAACGTAAACAAAAACAAGATATACTTACTTACGACTAAAAATTGGATTATGATTTTCTTTCAATGATTACTTAAAATTTTATGTTAGTCGCTTAGAACGTTTTTCGACGAATCCATTGAAATTGTATAACTTTCGCAATTTATGATCAGTTATTTCTGGAGTCTGTGCCAACCAAAAGAAACTAAAATCGAAAGGAAGGAAATAGGAATAATTATAAAGAAATGCAGAGAGTTTGATACAAAAGCAGGATTAAACTGCTCTTCATGAATGCTACGGACTCCAAAAATAACTAAATAACTAAAAAAAGTTTTTACGTTTTACTTCAATTATGTTCATGTGGGTTTTTTTTTTCTCTCTAAAAATTTACTTTTTTGGTAAAATATAGTCGTTTTTGAGCAGATTCATTCATTGTTTGATAAAGTTGTGAGAAGATCAAGGTGAACTAAGACATAATCCAATAAGCACATGGTTAGAAAAGTCTCAATAACTAATGAATATTTTTAAACAGTTAATAACTATTTACAATTTTTAACTATTACCTATTAAATATTAAATAGTTTAAGAATAACAATTGTAAATCCGAGTAGGTTAGCAAGAGAGGCAATCGGAGATAACATAGGTCATAGACGCCCCTGGGGTAAACTCAGCTCCTTTTGGGACCTCACCGCGAGGCTAATACTAATTAATAGTGGGCGCGATAATAGCACCCTGAGGAACACCCGACACTGGCCGAGATTAGTTCGTCTCACAGCTTTAGGCGTTCTAGTATTGTCAGTTCAAGTATAACTTTATCATATTTTTATATAATAATATTTATTTATAACATGTTTAGTATAATATTTTATGTGTGTATTATATATGCATATAAATTAATGTAAAAAAAAGAAGTAGAAGAATTAAAAAAAAATCTAAAATATTACAATAAGTTATATACAATTCCTCAAAATTTCTATATCAAATATTCAGGCTAGTTACTTCACGAGGCTGAGTGTACCCATGAATAGTCAATAAACTTTGGAAAAATATCTCAAGATATAATCTAATATTCTAACCATCAAACCACGGTTTCATGCAAAATGCAAAAAATTAAAGTAGGAATAACTTGTTATTAATTGAAATATAACTTTTCGATTTCTTTGAGGTATGGTATAAATACTATCATCGGCACCTCAGACTATTGGTTGCTGGTGGATAACTTTGCATTTTTGAAATTAAATAGACTCACATAGTTTTTTTCTTAATCTATTTTTTGTTTTGTTTGTTGGGGCCTAATGTTCAAATGTACTCTAACTAAGGCAGGAAGCACAGGTATCAACCTTTTATAGTTACATTAGGAAGTATCTTGAAATTTCAAGATTCATTCCCTGGGTCCACCACGGAAAAAAGTTTAACCCACCTTGGTGGGAATCGAACCCAACATTTTCTGTACCAGGACATTTTCTGAATCCGCTCTATTTTATGACTCCATAATCTGATTTGTATTTTTTACTTAATTGTGGAATTGTTTTATTTATATATTAAAATAATTTTTTTAATCTAAATTTTACAGCAATGGAGATAATATGGAAGTAACCGATTTAGCCCACCTTTGGTCGGTTATTAACAATTCTGGGAAAGTGAAATCAGTAATACACAAGATGAGCTAGGAAATTCAATGTTATTCCAGATTCGTAATATAGTGTTTAAGAAGTGCGTATAGGAAATTTGTAATAACTATTTGGTGCTTTAAGCTGTAAATTAACTGACAAGCAGGCCTTATCATGGCTACAGAAATGAAGTTTCTCTGAAGGATTGCGTATCTGCAATGAGAAAATCAGGAAGGGACTAGGTGTCTCCTCGATGAAGAAAGTCCTAGAGGATTCCCAACTGAAGTAGTTAGTTAATTTATTCAGGACGAAGAAATATAGACATCCATTGAGTATTAAGGCCCAAGGATGTCGGTTTGGAGTATATCGGCCTACAGGTAGAAGGGGGTGCTGGTGTAAACAGAGGGCAGTTTCAGTTCGAAACGATTCCCTCGGTTGAAAGGCCTTACACAGTGACGTAATGGGAGGTTAAAATTATTAATTTTGATTGATTATTATAAAAATTAATAAATAAGTAAAGTTATTTTCTTCGGGGTTATAATCTGGTTAGCTACTTATTATCTTATTCTCTTATCCCTCCGATTCGATATCGCTTGTAAAATTATTAAAAAAAAAAAAAAAACCCTTGATTAAAATCGTTATTGCATCCTGATTGCAAATGAATTTAATAATGGTATGAGTACCGTGAGGGTTTAATAGAGGTCGTAGTGCTGAAAGAAAAAGTGGCAATAGTATAAGAGAGGGCAGATTTTTAATACAGCCGCAATCTCTTCGGCCAGAATTATCTCACATTTTTATCTGTGCCCCCCCCCCGTCATTAACTTTTGCATTTATGAATTTAAAGAACCCCCTACCTTCCCCCCCTACCTCCCCCCCTACCTCGGCGGACCAGGTTAAATGAAAAAAGTTGAAGAGGCAAGATTACAGAGGCGGCTATTTATGGCAACGTTAGCTCCAAGCCATGAATATAGATACAGCTCATTTTTTCCTTCCGCTGCCGAGCCACGCTGTTAAACAGGAGGTGGTCGCTTTAATATGTCCGCCTTCTTTTCTTTATTCCCTTATTTCCGGCTTATTTCACTTCATCTTTCCCCTGATTCAAGAGGTACTGGTTCATTCCGAGCAATCTCCGAATACTTTTTTTTTTCCGGTAGTCTTTTACAATCTCACTTAAAAAGTTTTGGATTTTCTAATTGCTTAGTATGCTAAGATCCACTTTTTAAAAATCTTTACTCCCCATCACATTCCGACTCATTTTGACTTTTGTTTGAATTTTGCAATGGAAGACATTACTTTATACATTCTACCTCAACAATCCATTGCTATGATCTTAAATTTGATTACTGAATGACCTCTAAAACACACTGAAGAGTAGAATCAGATATTTTCGTTAAATAATTTTGATATGTTTTTAGCATATCCAAAAAACAAAAAAAAAAATAAAAATCCATATAATATTTTTTGTGTTTTTCCATAAATTATTTTTGTTAGTCAAACTATTACTCCATCGCACCAAAGCCGATTCGAACCAAATTTAGATTAGTAGTCATAAGTGTTTAAGAACTTATATTTTGTTTATTTTTATATATATTTTGTTTCAATTTTATTTTTTACCTAGAACCTTTAATAGCTTAAAAGGTAACACAATGGCTTTTTATAAAGTCCCTTAAAAAAAAAAAACCTCATTAAATATGAATAAGGTCGAGCTCTAAAATGAAACGTGTATCCATGCCCTAAAATTTTTTATCCACTGAGAAAGGCGGTTAAATGTTCAATTTCTTCCTGACTGGGAAAAAGACAATAGATCATCGATGTGTCAACCTTTAATCTATTTTTTTTACAATTTACATTTTAGAAATAAAAGAATCAAATTAATAAATTTTCCAATTAAATTAAATCAACAAATAATGATTATTCGAGTTGAGAGAAAATAGCGTTATCAAACGTGAGTTTTTTCATTCAAACCAATATAGCTCCTAAACAGTAGGTCCTAGAGACAAAAGTTACGTATATAACAAACATATTCTCCATTGAATTGCTGATAATGTAACTTCGGGCAAATTTCCAATTCGAGCGACACCAACAAAGCTAAAGAGTGTTAAAATATTATTTTTTGTTTAAAGTAAAAAGAACGTTACACTAAAAAAGGATATTGGCAGGTGCCAAATTCACATGCAAAAAAAAAAAAAAAAAAAAAAAAAAAAAAATAACATTTTCATGTTTTCAATCATAAATAATATTAACAAGGGGAGGACACACTCAGTCTCTCACGGATCTTGTTGGCAATTTTTTTGGAGGTTCCTGGTCAAAAAATATTAGACACATATTTTGCCGTTCCGACCAATGGGCCCTAGAAGCCGAGAAAAAAAATAAAATAGCATTAAACTATTTATTTTTTATCTCGAGTTTAAAAAATGATATCGACATGATTCTTGCACCAAGATTTTCAGTTTTGATTGCGAATTAAAGGAAAAATACAGTCGCTCCATAGATTTTGGTTTAGGTTAATTAAAAAACATTCTAAAAAAAATTAATATAATGCTAATCCACCAGTAATGTTATTAGTTTTTCAAGCAAACCACCTCTATAGATTTTTTTTTTTTTTTTTAAAAAACACATTAATTTATAACACAAAAATTGAGGTCAGATTTGTGATTATTTTAACATTGTCTAATTCAGCACCCTAAAAAACATTAAAAAACGGTTATTCAACAAAATCAAAAAAAAATATCATTTTTTTTTACACATTAGACCCTCTTCCAGGAAAATGAAATTTTAAAAAATATGATACTGAAATTTTATCGCTTCAATTGATACAACAAATAAAAATATATAAAACACCAAATCCATGTACAAATTAACGTTCTTATTGGTTACATACCTTTAAATCGTCATTACTTTGTCATACACATTCACTGGTTGGTTTATCGCTGGAAAGAGGAGGGTCTCAGCTTTCTTTTGATGTATATAAATGTAAAAAATTCGATGAACAAAAACCTATCAAAAAAATTCACTTGGAAAATCCGAAAAAAATCATTTTGATTTTTAACTTGAGTTTGAAACCAGATAGGATGATGAAACCAAATACATTTCAAGCGTATTACCACCCTATATTTTGTGTAAAAAAATAAAGTTGATACGTAAAACCGTCTAAGCGTAATTCACGTTTTTATCAATTTAAACAAAAGTTGCCTACCATTTTTTGGTCAGGCAAACTTTGAAGCTTACAAACTTTTATTTTTCTATTTGGATGAAATTTCGTATTTAAGGGTTCTCTTGAATGCTGAATTCGAATCCGATATCGTTTATTGTGAAAAAATTATATTGAATATACTTCACTTGAAAAATTTTAAGTATAAAAAAAAATTTTAATCGGTTTTAAAATTTCATTTTCCTGGAAGAGGGTGAAAAAAATGATATTTTTTGATTTTGTTGAATAACCGTTTTTTAATGTTTTTGAGGGTGCTGAATTAGAATCTGACCTCAATTTTTGTGTGAAAAAATCTATAGAGGTAGTTTGCTTGAAAAACTAATCATTTTTTTAGAATTTAATTAACCTAAACCAAAATCTATGGAGCGACTGTATTTTTCCTTTAATTCGCAATCAAAACTGAAAATCTTGGTACAAGAATCATGTCGATATCATTTTTTAAACTCGAGATAAAAAATAAATAGTTTAATGCTATTTTATTTTTTTTCTCGGCTTCTAGGGCCCATTGGTCGGAACGGCAAAATATGTGTCTAATATTTTTTGACCAGGAACCTCCAAAAAAATTGCCAACAAGAGCCGTGAGAGACTGAGTGTGTCCTCCCCTTGTAAGTCAAATCTGAGGTTTAAATTTATTTCGTCACAGAACTACGGAACGAATCTCATTCTTCCCACTCTAGCTAGAATAGATGGTAACCTGATAGATAACCCGTCCTTTCGGCTCTAGTTCGAGCACATGACATTGAACCACTATAAACAACAGAAAATATTAAAATTATTTGTTGTGTTATATCAAAATATTCTGGTGTTTGATGTATAAAACGTCTATAAGATTTGTTTTTTGTTTTTTAAAAATATTTTTTCGACTTAACTACAATATTTGTTTTTGATATTTTTTCTTTTTTTCTTATTAAAATCCTACGGTGAATGAACCATATGATTTTTTTTCAGACCTGAGATATAAAATAGAGCTTGTTAAGGTTTCATGCACTTAGCAATCACAGCCTATATATCGATGCAATATATATATAACATTTATTAAAATTTAAACTTTAATAAATACTTAAAATTTATTTTGTGGTGGACCCTGTAGGTCGGTAAGCTGTAGGATAACCCTTTCATTCTTCTCTAATAGGAACATTAAGGCGTTAAACCCCAACAAAAGAACGTATAAGAGTTTAAACATGTTTTTTTAATTTTTAAAAACAGATATTTATAAATATCTATCGATTTTTTTTTTTTTTTTTAAACGGGAACTCCGAAAAAAGTTAGTATCGCTGTGGTACATTCTGGAAACTCCCTGATCATATATCTTCAAACATCTGATACGCTTACCCTTCCCAATGAATCCTCAGGAATCCTTGAATTATAATTTTATCTATTAACTATTTATTGACAACTGTATACATTATATACAGCAAGTAAATTTGTGGAACATAATTATAATGGTATGCCAATATCATGTAATATACTACTCACTAGGAGCACTTTAATAGTTCTACATTAGAAGGTCTCTTTGCCATTTTCTTTTCTAACGCCTCGAAGGACTATGGGGAACGGAGTGAGAGGCAAGTTGGGAGTCTAGTGGATTCGAGTGGGTATGGAGTTTACCATGGAAGGATAGGTATTTGGTTTGGGCCAAATTAGCAACATAGATAGATAATCATTTTTTTATAAAAGAAAATTCTCGTACAAATAAGAGTCAGGTACATTCTCAGACAATTTTAAATATATTTAAATTATCGGAAAGAATATGAAATAAAAATTCACTAATTACATTCAAATACATGAATTAATCTAATAATAAATTATAGAAAAATAAATGAAAGGAGGAGTTCTCTCGGTTAACCATTTAAGTCCACTAATGAACTGGTAAGTTTATACAAATTTGTATGGATATATATAAAAATTTTAGATACTGATTTTCATTTGTAAAGATATTTTACTGATATAATTGTAAATACTGTTTATTTTTTCAATAAAAGGGAATTTTTAAAATATTTACAACATTGGCAATGTCATTGGTGTTCGTTATAAAGGTCTGCAAGAAGGTTTTTCTGAGCTCATTGAATTTAGAGCAGTGCAGTAGCAGGTGACTCATGCAGCCCTCCACAAAATGCTCTCAAAAAGTACAATGTTTCTTTCCTTCAAGTGAAATTGTCGTGTTCTTCAGATACAGCTTGATGACTGCCGGGCTGGAAACTCTTAATTAACTGACGATTCTCACTTTATGGAAAACAACTTTAAATGATAAATATTTTTCTGGTTCTCCAATGTTAAAACTGCTAATATACCTGTAGATTGCGTTAGCGGCTGAATTTAAAACCCGTTGATATCTATGGACAAAAGGTGGGTCGTTATTTAAATGATCAAAATATGGGACATTAAAATCTTTATGGATAAGTTCGTTTGTGACATAATAAGGAGCATTGAGAAATCAATGAAGGAAGGAGTTTTGATTGTACGGATTGGATGGTCCAAATGGGTATTATCATTGTCATGTAAATAAGTCTTTTATAATTTATTGAGAGCTTTAAAAGCTTGTCTAGTTAATATTTAGAGTAATAAGAAACGACGAGCAGTTATCTTTAAGTCTGGTATGTAAAATTGATAATCTAAATTTAATATCTACGAGAAATATTATCTATGATATTTCATGTCAGGCATACTTTTTAAATATTATAAAATAAATTAATAGAAATCATATAAGATTTCATGCTATCCATATCGATAAGATTCTACTTCAAATGATTAGTTTTAATAATGACTATGGGTTCTTGTAGGGAAGAGCTAAGCGCTTTCGAAGAGAGAGCAGCCTTTGGGTTGTTAAGGACTTTATTGCTATTTTATTAATTAATCAGGAGAATGGTGATAAAAGGGTTTTACTATGGCCATTACAGAGGAAGGTGGGGGGAGGTTATGCCCCTAGCTATCTAATGCCTCCCATCCTGGATAATAAGGTGACTGCGAATTATTTATGCCTACTTAGGGCATTAAAGCCTTCTAGAAAACTAGTAATTCTAGGGAGCATTAATCCTCTCTTTCCAAATCGCCAGTTTATCTACCGGTGAAGACTTCTCGCTTTAAGAGTTCCTATGATAATGTACTATTGTCTGAATTAGAGACTATTTAATATTTCTATTGTTGATCCTCATTTCATTTCTTTGTTGTAATTTCAGATTATGTAAACTAAAATTCTAAAAAATAATTAATTATACCGAGATTTAAAAACCTGAAGATTTTTATAAAATCATTAGCTATCTGAGTGGGTCAGAACCCAAAATTTAAAAAATTCAGATGGAAATAACAATAAAGTATAGTTATATCGATGCCTTAGCTCACAGAGTTAGGTTAAATAAAATTCTACAACATTCATTAGCGTTTTAGAGTTGACAGTAGCAATTCACAAAATATTTTTGTGAATATTTGAACTTGTATATGCTATAATATTGCATTTAACACATTTTTGCCAAAATTTGCACTTAATACGCCTTTAAGCTAAGGCATAGGTATTCAGTCGACTCCGTTTTATTGGACCATAAAAGGAAAATTCATTTTGTCCCAATAAAGCGGAGCACCCAATAATCCGGCACATTAATTGGGTTTCCTCACACAAATATGCAAGTAATGCCATAAGTGCACAGGTTTGTGAGGAAACCCAGTTAGTAGGTGCATTTATATGTGTTTGATGTGTTTTCCGGTCATTCTTTAATTTCGTCAAAAATTTGGTCTGCAACACTCAAATCTTTACGAGACATTGGTACACTGGGGCTTGTAGTTGTTAACAATCTGTTTATAGGAATCCTGGACCAATTAACCGATGTTTTGTCCCGATTAAGCGCAGGTGTTTTACTTATTTTTGATTCCGTTTTATAAGAATTGGCTCAATTGAGCGTTTATCTCGATTATCCGATGATAATAGCTACAGTTATTAATTGTTTTAAATATATCTTTGTTAAGTATATGTTAAGGCCTCAGTAGGTAAGGCACAGGACTACTAACTTATGGGACCTTAATTCGAATCCGGCTGAGGTCGATACTTATTTATTCTATTATATCTACCGAGGATCGATCCAGGGGCCGGTAGACCTTCCTACTGCCCACCCAGCTTCTATATAATGCACAACTTTCATAGGCATTCTGGAAGGCCGTTGGTTGCGATTTTTACCGATACGCCGGTAAATCGTGATTTCTTTTTTAAATGTTTAAAATATATAAAATTAAACTGTAGACAGTAGGTACACAAATTTAGTATGAAATCAATATTTCGATATATCGTGTCCATCCCTATGTGCCATTATACTTGGTCGGTTGTCCTAAAACTTGTATAATTTTTACTTTCTTTTTTAAATGTTTCTTTTATATGTTGTCATTATTTGATCTCACGTTTATCCAAGTTGATGTAAATCTAAAAATACTGATAATTATACAAAATGAAATGTTGAAATATTATCTGAAGTTTGCTTATCCATAAGGCAGCGGAGGGTTGCGCATTAGACTATTGCGCTAGGCGACGGGTGCGCTGCATGCGGTGTAATTTGGAAGGAGGAATAGGGTCGGCGGTGCTCATTTAGCAAGCCATCTTTACTAAATTAACCTAAATAGGTTATCGTCTTTTAATGCGGCCATTTATCCGGCACAAATTGCCCCTGGAGCGACCACTCCTAAATTATACCATCATTGTGCCATTAATAAAAGGATAGCCGTATGATGTAAGTTAACCCTCCTTTAGGACGAAAATTTACTTTTAATATGGAGCAGCCTGCGAGGCTTCTCATTTGTTTCGGACACTCCTTAGTCCACTAATTATCCTCCCAGCCTTGCGATTAATTTCCTCTCAAATATTTTTTATCTAAGGCAGAATGAACATTTGGGTTGTTTTCTGTTTCCATGGACTATATATGTAAATTCTTGTATATATATATATATATATATATATATATATATATATATATATATATATATATATACATGAGTGAATAGATTATATATAGGTAGATGGCTAAACCACACTTTGAGTAGTGACACTTGCATTCTGGATTTATGTTTGCTATGTGTTATCATCATTTATGCCGTGACAACTAGCAGATGTGATGATTTTAGGCAAGATAATTGGAATGTCAGACCATGAGGGAGATCAGCACCCAGCGGTACTTACACGATATTTAATAAATGTTAACGGAGCAGATCTCTCAACCAACTCCTTTTTAATTTGTTTTCAGTAATTTGTTATGGCTACAGAAGGTTATTGTTTCAAATCCTGTCAGTTGATATTTATTTCGTGGTGATCGATTTCGTTCTGCTTGTCTGGCGATATTTTCAACGGGTCCCAGGTCCAAGGATCGTTTGGATTTAGAAATTATAAAGGATTCAAAATGAGTATCAATATTCAAACAGCCATTGTTCTATAATTATAAAAATTGACATAAAAACGATCTTATAGAATACTATACGAGTATATATATATATATATATATATATATATATATATATATATATATATATATATATATATATATACACATTATTTATTTTTTTGAATGCACACAATACTGTTTGTTTATATTTAATAATTATAAATCAGAGTTTGACTCATAGAAATTAATTAAGCGTGCGGAGCTCAAATGTTGTGACTTCTAACATTATCATCTCGTTTCCCGTTTCCATTTACCTAAAGAAAAAATAGATCCTTGATAAAAAAACTAAATACATGGTAAAGCCCAGACGATTATCAGTCTATGAGTGAAACGTTGAAGGATTGCTAGAGTCACCTCAAGAATATGACAAAATTAGTATATTTAGACAATAGTTTTATTAATAACAGCAAATAAATTAAATGGTTAAATTTTAAATTATATTTTTAAATGAAGAGGTGACTATGCAGCTGTACGACATTTAATATTTTGACGACAGTTATTGTAATAATTCAAATTATTAGGATTTACGTTTTGTAGCAGTACGCCTCAAATCAATTCAACGAATTCATTCAGTAATATAGTTTCCTTCCTTGTTGTAATATTTTTATCATTAAAAATCATATACCTTTTCCACTTATATTATCCAAAACGTAAAAGCATCTCATCACGCACCCTTTAAATTTGTTTCATGTTACTCGAAACCAGTTAAATTATTTCGTATGAATATCTAGTTAAATACTAAATATAATAAAACTAAACAATATTTGGAGACGCGGTAGCTTAATGGATATGGCGCTTGACTGCCATGGCTCCAGTGCCCGAGTTCGAGTTTGGACGAAGGTTGAAAATTAATATTCTTTTATTTCAGCCCATACCATAAAATAACATATAAACTGGACGACACTTGTGTCACCCAGTTCCATGACTTTGTCGCCCAGTGGATTTACGGGAGCAAAAATTTCAATTTAAATACAGTTTTTCAAAATAAAAAAAAAATTAGTAAAAAAAAACTCCACAGCTACAATTAAAAAAAAAAACAACCTTGAAACCGACCAATGGGAGCTCAAATGTCAAGGGTTTTTTGGAATTGTAGCTGTAGAGTTGTACTTCTATCTTTATGAAATAGGTCAATGGTGTCAATTTAAAAATGGGTTCATACGTCACAGAGTGGAGCAAATTAATTGTCAAAAGGCCTGGGATCATTAATTGAAGTAGGGAGTTCCCGGTATTCAAAACCTTACGGATCATGTTAATTAAGAGTTAAAACGGCTAAAAAATGCGTCATTTGACACTTAATTTTGAAAATTTTTCCGGGACCCCCCACCCTACCCCCGGTACTTTTGCCGTCCCGTATGTCGCCCAGTCAAAATTCCTTAAAATATACACTGTTTCAGCCATAGCCGACTTCGAGGTCAGAAGACCCTTCTAGGGCACACCCAGCCTATTATGTGGTTTTTCTTAATCGAGAAAAAAAAAATAGCTAGATTTAGGAAAAATCTCCTCCTTTCAAGACTCTTCATGTGTTGAAGTGGTAAAGGTTTTCATTTATAGTTATTGTAAACATTACTACTTTTTACAATATTTTAGGAGTTATTTTTTTTTTTAGTAAGTTAAATCTTTGGGTCAACAAAGTTTGAATCTTATCATGAGGTGAACACATTGCAACGAGTTTTAATTATTTCCTGTTGATAAGACCCTCCCCATTACAGAAGCTCATATAATGGCTGATACATATTTATAGGCTACGGATCTAACCTAACCTCACCATAACAGACAACACAAGATTACAAGACTGATTGGAGAGGCGGTGGCGCAGATGCACCCGCCGCTACAAATCCCTCCCTTTGTGCCCGTGCTATCTCCCCATCTTTAAGCCCTTATTTTATCCGCTCTCCGCCTTATCCGTTTTAAAATTGTGTGAAACCGAGATCTTATCTTGCTATAGTCTCCCTCAACAGTGTGTTTTATTGTCGCCGCCGCATTACATGATCCGCTGCCTCCGTTATCGCTGCCTCGCTCTGTTTCCGCCTCCTATCTGTTGAATTTTAAAACGCCGAGGGGGAAGGGATTCTTCCAATCGATTTTACGCTCTATTGGAATATGTTAGATTCGATTATTTAGAGGACAAACCTACTCCGAAGAAATACATTTTTATTTCATATACGGTCCAGTATCCATCCAAGTCAAAAAGGTTTGAAACCTGTATTTAAAATAGATAAACCATTATCATCTCATTTCCATTTACCTAAGAACAAAACAAACCCTTTACAAAAAAGCTAAATACACGGGAAAACCTGAACGATTTGTATATCAAAGATTAAAAGAATATATCCCACGTTGGCGAGAACAGTGTCATAACTGTAATTTCTTATCTGTTGGAAAAAATACTTTTAAGATGCGGAATAATTTTGAAATGAATTCTTGCTAACCTAAATTTTATTAACTTTTGTGCCCTCAGATAAACTGTGAAGAACTACACTTAATATACTTTTCTTTATCCAAGCTGGTGTAATTCCCTAATAGTATAGTGGATTCAACTCAAAATTCATAAATTTTAAGATGTGACATTGTTCTTACTGATGTGCGATAGAAGAACATAGAATAAGCAGACATCGAATTCCAACTTCGTTAGCTATTTAAAATAAAGTAATCACAAATTCAACAAAGAATCGGGAGTGAAACTGATTCAACAAGTAGAATATACTTTTAAAAATCACTAGAAATAATAAATGTGTTCAAAAATAATCCGAAATTTTGTTTGAATGACCAGATAAATATTTTCAATAGTCCATTTAAAATTTATCTACCTAATAAATGTAGGGATCAAAATGTATTTGCCTAACTAATACCAAACTTCCCGTTTTGTCTCTTTTGAATCATTCTACTTTATGTCCTGATATCTTTTAGAAGTCTTCCCATTTTTCTCCTTAACTGAATATCAAAACATTTCTTGTCTTACATTTTGAAAAATTTAATACTCGTATATATTATCTATGTAGCATATTATAGGCTAAGAAATATTGTGAAAAAAGGCAATTATTTATTCGCTTACCCGTGAATCATTTGTATGTAGGAGATAAATTTTCAAATTAAATAGCTTAATCCTGCTGAACATCTATGCCCATATGTTCTTTATTTTTTTTCCGTTTACCTGTATGATTTTTAATTATTTTAATTAACAACTAATCATTATTCGAAATTAACAAAGTTGAGTACAAATAGGGGTTTCAATCATGAGTATTTTAACTAACATAGCTCCTAAAGGCTAGATCCTAGCGACATATGTTATATAACAAAAATATTCTCCATTATCCATCAAATTGGTTAGCTGTCGGCAAATTTTCTATCCGTGCCTCACCAACAGAGCAAAAGCCTGTCAAAAAAAAAAAAAAACCCTACACTAAAAATAGCGGCTTTTAAACGTGATTTTTTTCATTCAAGCTCCTAAATGCTAGGTTCTAGCGACATGTGTTATGGAACAAAAATATCGAAGCTTCGATCCGAGTAACAACAACAGAGCTAGAACTGACGCGCGTCAAACTACGCGTATCGCCCTCGCTTTCCCTTAAATTGTATCACTTCTGACCAATTAGGCCACTTTTGACCAACACGTTCTATTTATAAACATTTTAAGAGCAATCTTGACTAGCAGGCGTGTCAGTTATACCACGCCGCATAACAGACTTTGTAAGACTTATTTTTCACCGAAGCTATCTATCTATATTGGTTAATATTTTGCCAAGGGCACACTGAATACCTCCGCACCTGAAAGGTGCTGGTAACGAGAGCTATTCCTATCAATCAGCCTTATCAGAACAATTAGAAGGGACGCCATTAAATTGGGGAAGCTGGATTAGCCGAAGAGTGATTTATTGGAGCCCTGTCCGATTATATGACTATGATGGGAGCAGACCCTAAGTGGGTATTAATAGTAACTCTTAGTCCAATTAATTTAGAACCTTCTTCCCAATTAGCTGCCAGTCAGGCCCTCCATAATTCCTTCCGTATCTTGTAATTAATTACTATCAATATTATACAGATTGCCTGGCAACAAGGCCTTTTTAAAGTGATTTATGTTTGTTAATGGCTTAGCTATTTTGATTCGCAAAAATGAGGTAAAATTAATAAAATTTGATAAACTCAGAGAATCCTAAAAAAGGTGGCGTAAAAGCACAAAATAAAAAGTTAAAATGTAGAGTAAAAATATTACTAATTTCATCTTTCTCTGAGGTTCATAAAGAAAATTATTCCGTTAGAAGGTGACCGCCTATAGCGCACAAAGAACTTGGCACGCCACTGTTTCACTCTGAATATTAGTGGCAATGAAATATAAATGACCATATTTAATATATTTAAAAAATCATAAGTCTCAGTAATACTAAATAATATTTTTTACTACTAATTGAATTCTTTTTTTTCTCAGTAACAAATCATTAATTCTACTTTTGTTGGCATAATAGGGAAATTAAGCTGACCTTAGTCTACCCAACTGTTGCCAACTATCTTTTCCCTGCTCTTGCTTTGCTAATAGACATTTTCAGTCGCCTTAAATCCCACATTCTGGTTCTACTAAACCATCGACTCTTTGTTTCTCAGTGTGGGCACACACTTTCGGGAATTTTTGGATAAAGTCTTCTGATCACTATTTCTTCGGAAATCGTCATATTGGCAAGGACATATACTTCTCTAGATCGTCGTATAATTCGTCAACTCTCCATACACTTCGTCACCATTGACCTCGTTGAATGCTTGGACTCTATTCTCTTAACATTGCTAATATATTGCTTTTCTGCTTTCTAAACAATCCTTTATAAGGAGTACAAAATAAATTATTTAAATTTATGGATGTTCATAATTATGATTTAAACAGAGATGTGTCTTAAAGGTGATGTTTCCCTAAACTATTCGTCCCAATGAGTCTGTGTGAATATATACGAAGGTTTATTTCGATTTTCGTCCAATGCAAAGCCCCATAACTTTGGGGCTAAATTGGAGGCTAAGAGGAATAAACGACTATAAGGAATAACATCAGTAATTATTAGAAATAAAGCTCTATAGTGGGGAATAATCCCTAATATGGTAGCATTAGTGGAAGGAGTTTGTGCTTATAATTAATGACAGCCACTCCGGGTCTCCTGGATTAAGGCCTCTGTTAATAACTTAGCCAGGATACGTGCAAGTAGTCCTTTAATCCTTTGTATTATTAGGAGCCTCACGTAGTATAATCCTGTCTGCTTTACTACGCAACTCCTCCCCATCCTCATCTTCCTACTCTTCATCCTTTTTTTAAATCTGAAAAATATTAAATATTGTCTTTTTGAATGAGCTATGTATTTTGTTTTGCAAGAGTTAAAGCTTACATTAATTTGGGTTAGACTGACATTATACGAATTGCTAATTTTGAATAAAGAGCATTTGGATTAATGTCTATGAACTATCTCATGATGACTAATGATCTTGCAATCAAAGAATGATAGAGGAATACAAAATGAGTAGATCTGGAATAAAAATGTAAATATTGGAATCATAGCAAAGTTAAAAAGACAAGAAATTGCTCTTGATATCAGACTACTCCAATACTTACTAGACACGCTTTCAAAGCTCCCAATTAATTACAAAAGACTTATTTACATGGCAGTAATTAGACCAATGGAGTTGAGTTGAGCTATGGGGTTCCAATAAATCTTTCAATACTTCTCGAATCCGTCCTTAGAATCCAAAATCCTTCGTTGAATCTTCAATGTTCCTTATTTTTTTGCAAACAAAGTAATCCATAAAGATCTTAATGTTCCAGATGTAGCCGCTCTCAAATCCGCTAGTCTCCCTCCTTACCTCACACTCATCCTCGATAATCCTCCGAGGTAGCTGAAAAATATATAGCCAAGAGACCTCCTAATGTATAACATTTAGTACTACCAGGGAGTAGTTATTAATGTGTTACGGACATTTCATTGTAATCGTTCTAAAAAAACATTTCTTATTTTATATAATGTACGCAGTTTTAAATATCAATGAATAGTTAAAAAATAAAAAAAATGTATTTGAATAGTTTCGATTCCCAAGGATCAGAACAATACCCCCAATGTAAGCAGCCACCGAGGAACATCTCTATCGAGAAAATAAAATAATTTATTTTGGTACAAATAACAACTCTTTTGGACAGGATGAAGCTGAAGAGTTTGGGAAGAAGAATTCGAAACTTTCTAGTAAATAGACATTCTGGTAAAATTGATGAAGATGGCTAGCACATATTTCTGGCACTATTAACCTTCAAAGCAGGATTTTAAATATCGGCGTTATGAAAAATTTGCCAGGTTGTGCTTCTTAATAAGGCCTTAAAGTATCTATTTGGTACAAATTGTTTTTGTTTTTTTAGAGTAATAACAGGATTTCGAAAAACAATTTAAATCGCCTTCCTGAAAAGTTCAAAACTTTGCCTTTTAACTTCTTCACGAGAACTAGGGATATAACATTAGAGACATTTCATATTCATTAAGTTAATATTAGAATTAAAGATTAAGAGAATTTCTAAAGTAGATAAGATTAAGATTGGCGGACAGAGCGGGCGCTGACAGAGGCGGAGAAAGGTGGGAGGAGGGTTGCTAAGGATACTATGGCTTCTACTCGATATCACAGTCAACGCCCATCGTCCTTCCTTCATACCTCTCCTTTTAAATTATATATTTTTCTTTTGTGTGAATATTATATAAAACAAATACATACATATATTATATATGTATATATATAATTTTTTTTCAGTAAATAGAGATCTGTTATACGGTGAGGATGGAATACAATTCTCGTATATTACAGGAAAAGCTATTAAATTAATAAATAATTTTAACATTTCCAAAGCTCTCTTCACAGTATGAAGAATTACTAACTCATGGATGTAATTGCTGCGATCTAAATCGCCTTGGTAACAACACTTCTTTTTTTTTAATAGCTGAATTTACAGGGACAGATCGAAAATTTTGTTCTACAAAGTTGTGATTTCATAAAAGTAGAGAATAAAAAAAAAAATTGGATAGTATGAAGGATTACACCTTAACATCCTCAGAACTATTTATATGAACTGCTCGGATGTAAATAAATTTTCTATTTTATCAATAATATAATGATTTTTTAAAAAATACGGAAAATTATTTTATTTTCATTTATATAAAGTATTCTATTAATATTAGTCAGTAAAATAAAGAAAAAAAAACTTATTAGAAATAAATAGAATCTTATCGAATAAAAGTTATTTTTATTTATTATTTACAACCGTATAGCTTATACCAACAAGTAAATTTGAGAAAAGTACTAATTACTAGTAGCATTTAATATAAGTTGCGAATCATTAGAAGGCCAAATTAGCAACATAAGGAACATTAATCTTTTTATGAATAAGTTAATTTGTAACATTATGAGGAGCTTTGAGGATTTTACGAAGGGTTTTTGAAGGTAAGAATTGGAAGGTTTAGTGGAACCCCAAAGCTCAACTCCTTATGTTCAAATAGGTCTAATTATTGTCTTGTAAATAAGTCTTTTGTAACATATTTAGATCTTTGAATGCTTGTCTAGTAAACGTTTCGCCTATAAATGACCTATTATTTTTTTGCATGTCTAGAATTATTGAAACTTATTGAATGAAGACTTGCTTTTATTTGTTTTTAATTTTTGCCTCATTAATTTAAGAAGTGATCCTCTTTCATAACCAAATATACAATACAATTACAGTTATGCTAATCAGGAAATTTATTCCGAATCTGACCTAGTAGGAATTGAATATAATTAGAATAAATTGGAGAACATAATGAACAGTACATTAGGAATTCCGCTGGAAATAAACGGCCCAAGGTAGCCCTAACTCAGGGAGTTCCTCTCTTTCGAAATATTATTTAAATGAAGAGACGAAAGGCTGCCTTTATATGTAAATTGTAACAGTATTAATACTAATACAAAGTGGGCCGTGACGCCAAGGGGGAGGTAACATTGTATAGTACACCCCTTTTTTTCTCCGGCCGACTAATTAAAATCTATCATAGGCCCCTCTTCCCTCCTTCAATTAATTAAAACAACGGTTCGTCATAATTAAAAACCATTTGAGACCCCCCGCGGTGTCGCTATTTGGGCGCCAACTTTACAGGGCCCGAGGGGAAAAGCGCTACAAGGCCCGGCTTATTTTTTTGGCGCCCTTTCCCCGACCTCTTTGCCTTCCGCAATGTTCCGGTCTGCTCTTGATAGAAATGTTCGACAGGGCCATCTTTCATCATCCCAGTATTTTATCCCTTTCTTCATGTTTTTATTTTACTGTCCGTTGGGTGGTTCGTTTTTTTTTTTTTAAATTGTGTTCTCCGTTTTCAACATTATAAAATCCTGATGTTTATCTCTAGTATACTAAAGATATCCGTTATACTTTAAGCATACTTGTTCACCTTTCAATTCGTGTTTAAAAGAAAGGTAAGATACACTGGAAAATAACTGTTAATCGAACCCCGAATACACATGATGAGCCACAATAAAGTCGACCCATCTGAATCTCTATATACATCACGGACGATTACTCGATTCAACATTGATAACTATTCTTGGGATTCATTCATTATTAAGTCCAACAATTTTATATGCCCGTTTGAGCAGTTATCTTTCCTAAACTGAACATGACCACTTTAAATAAGAGCAAAAAACCTACTTTCTCTCCCTGCTATTAAATCCAAACCAACTATACCATTTTAATTCTTAGTAGATGTCTACTAACGAAAACAAACTATAGTATCTATTATGTGCAGCTCACAAGACTTCATAAGAAAAAAAAATTTTTTCGATCGGAAATGGCCATGTTCAGTTTTGAAAGATAGCTCGTTATTATAGATAAAAGTCAAATGATTTCGCGTTGTAAGGCTTTCAGAATTTCCCTGTTACTATATTGAGTTACAATATATAATGGGAAGACACAACTTCCTTTCTATTCTTAAGAAACATTTCTTTGAGTTATACCTTCCTACAATATCTAAACATATTATACATTTACTATATTTTTTCAGTCCACTTTGACACGCAAGGTTCCAGTCTTCACGGTTTTTGGCCCGCTCTATTATCCTCTGGAATTCTTTCCCTCTTCACTTCCGACATACTCACTACGTGCTCAATCAATAACTTTTATCCCTTTTTTTCCAATAACTTCTCACAATCCTCAAATTCTACGAAACAGAAAATAACGTATCGGCGTCTAATACGATATTCTTTAGCTGAATATAAGAAATGATTTTTCACTTATTTTGCTAAGTAACTACTGTTTTTTATGTAATTTATGAGTTTGTTTTACGGATCTATTATAAAGACAATATTTGTACAGCAGATTTTAATTTTATTTCTTTACATACTATTCCAACTTATTCTTGATAATTAGGATATTTGGGAGTTAAGTATCAAACTTAAACTTCTTCCTGGATCTATTTTCAGTTTCTTGTTTGTCAAGTTCTTCTACTTGTAAAATTATCCAACGGATATTTTTAGGCTCAAGTGATTTATTTGACTATATTTAATTCTTTATCTTTTCATCTCATTAATGCAATATTTAATTTATAGACTCTTATTAAGTCTTAATGCTGACAATTTAAATAAGAATTTTTTTTCTGTTTAGGTTTGGTTCCAAAACCGACGGACGAAGTGGCGAAAGAAGCACGCGGCAGAAATGGCGACGGCAAAGCGAAAACAAGAAGAAGCGGAAGAGAGCGACGAAGAAGAAGCGCGGAACAACGCGGCGAAGCGACTGAGGCAGGAACTGGCCGCCCACTGTGGCCAACCCATCTAGCCGGCGCTACCAACCCCCTCCTCCCTTATAAATATATAAATATATCCTTGTATTATATTTAAAAAAGAAGATACATTATACTGTATATTTATGTATTATGGAGTTTTATGTTGCATTATTTCCATGAAATAGGACATCCTCCAACAGGCTCCAATAGTATAACCACTGGGTATTGTATATACTATATAATTATATTGTACCTCTGACAAATAATAATAGATCTAAATGACTATGTTAATTTCCGAAATGGGGTTATTAACAATTATTTTGTTATTTGTAGATTTTTAATAGAGGCGATTGTACATGATGTGTTGAAAGTACCAAAGATAATTTGTTTTTTATGTACATATTTTAAATTATTATATAATCGTGTATACATAAATTATATATGAGTTATGATTAGTTGTTAAGGATATAGCAATATAAGTGTTGTCACGGCTTCTTCTCTTATTGTCTGGACTGTAAGCTTAGTGAACATATTTGTAATATATTATTGCCAATAAGACAAGTTTTATATTCTCCCACCCCCTATATCTGTTTATTATAATTAATTTAAATAATTTGCTATATAAAATTTTATTATAATGAAAAGAACATAAGTAAAGCTCAAGAATATGTATTAAATAAATTACCGTACAATAAATTCCATCTGATAAATATACATTTTAGTTCTAGTGCCGTGACTATTCATTGATAGCACTTCAATAATAGATTTATATTAGACAAGATACAATTTTGGATCTTGTTTTTAGACGCGCTCCAGGGTTATCTGAATTTTATCATGAAAGGTAGGTTTCGGATTCACACCAAATAAGTAACATAAGATGGCTAGGGATAATTTTATCTGTGACACAATAGAATTGAATATTTTAGATACTGGATAGCACAGATTAGATGTTTTAGAGAAGTCCGAAAGCTCAGATTCATATTAATAAATTGGTTTAAATGCAGTGCTTTAAATGAGTCATTTGTAATTAATGAAAGCTTAGAGACTTTCTTTTGCTGAAACGAGTAGTATTTTTCGAATAAAAGCATTGGAAGATACCTAAGTGGTGTGTGTGTGTGTGTGTGCGTGAGTGCCATAAAATGTAAACTGCATAAATCGGACTTTATGAAAACTGCTTATTGAGGAGGAATTCTGCTTTCTTTCTTAGTGGCACTATGATTCTCAAAGGACTTAGGCATCCTCCGCTTCCATTCCTCACTCACCAAAGCAACCTGTCTCCATCGTCTTATACCAGGCTCCTGATTTCCTCTCTACGCTTTCCAGCTTCTAGAGAGGTAGACCTTTCTTGCATCTCCAGGGTTTCCCTCCAAACATTTTGTTAGGAATCTTGTTTCCTCCGTCTTCACAACGTGCCCTAATCATCTTAGCCTCTCTCTCTTTATAGCCTACCAAATTCTGCTCTTGGTACGATTCTCTATATATGTACAATACTACTATAGGAGGAATGATTAGGCAAAATCGTGATTCGAGTAAAATGCCCTATTAGAGACAAAGGAAAGGGTAATAGTAAATATTGCGGAGAAAATTTATAAAACTACTTGTTGTTGAGTGTCAGGCTTTACAAAACTAAACAAGATTCGTAGATTCTTCTTCCCTTTATGGAGAATAAACGCAGTGCATCATTTTTTTTTTTTTTTTTTTTTACCTATTTCGTGTTATTTACTAAATTTCGTGCAATATCATCTGGCGAAATCTATCACCTTTGCATTTCGGTATTCGGTTCCAACGATTTTACCTGCATAGGTGGAATAAGCCACTGGAGGAACAGATGAACTTACAATTTTTTTAATAACTTCAATAAACTTCATTTAATGATAGCTTTGTAGATTTGGTAAGGAACAGGATTCCTAACTCTCGGAGCATTACGAGTTTGGCTGATAAAAATATGGACTATTTGCGAAAGGAGGTTCCATTTATGGGAAAAGAAATTTCCAATCTTGTATTGACATTATAAACCAATACATATTATATACGGTTCATATTTAATAGTTCCATTTATTATCGAGAATATGTAGTGTTGAAATTTTATTAAATTTCGAATCACGGTTAGTTTTCTAAGACATTTCCATGACGTAAATTCTGGAATGAGGTTCATACCTCTTTACAAGAACAACTAAATAATAACTGATTTATGATTTAGAAGTAACTTTCTTTTTTTTTATATTTTAATGGGAAGGTTAAAATATTAGGTAAAGGATACTATTTTCAAAAATTTTAAGATAGCAATTTTATCAATAGCAGTCAAAATAAGAGATTCAGGTGGTATAGTTTTGTACAAGATATTGACATTTGCCAATGATGTAGTGACCATTGGATGCTCTCTGGAGTATTTAAACGTGCTGGTCTCATAGTGAATGAGTGGTAGGCTAAATTAAGGTTTCTAAAATGAAAGGAACTTTTCCACCTTCAGGGCAAGTACTACACTTGCAAAATGGTAAACAAGTTTAGCCATCTTGGTTCTCTTGTCAATGAAGACGATAAGGTAAAATCAAGATTAATGGCAGGGAACAAATAATACTTTACTATGTATTATTTATTAAGTTTCCCATTAAGATAAGGCTCAACAAAACCCTCATTAGACCTACTCATCATCTGACCTATGGATATGAAACCTGAACGTTCAACATACCTGTAGAAAAATAAGAGAACCGATTTAAAAGTAATAATGTCGACGATATGGATAGCTCAGGAGTGTGTATGATCCGCGTGAAGAATTCTCAATGTTTGGACCGAAGCTTCGAAGGCATTCTTCTTCGCGAAGGCAAGATTACCGGACTGTGTTAGTTGCGATCTGCAAATGTTTGGTGATTGGTATTAACATGTCAGTGGGCAAATGGAACAGACTTGTGGAACAGTAGAACAGGGGCTGTCTATCATGGCATTTGTATTGGCAAGCCAGCAGAAGTAGATCTTGATCGTCGTCTTTAAGATGAGTATTATATTACGATTGGATGGAATGATAATATATTGAATGTTGCATATATGTTTGTTGAGTGTTTATCACACACATCATCAAATTTTATTTTTAAATTTTGAAGATGGGTGTGATAAAACTTAAATGTTCCCTAAGATATAAATTGGAATAAAAATACGTCTAGGACGGCGCTGTGGAAAGAGGAGAACCTTTTCTGAAAAAAGCAGGCTATATTTAGATAGCTCACTAGAGTGTCTGCTAACTAAAAATTGATGGATATTTCTAATAAAAATTATAGCAATGGTATGATAGATACTTCCTAGGACTCCCCCATTCAGAACACTAATCGATTTCTGAAGATATTATCAGAAAATAAATAAATAAAATAAAAAAAGGTACACAACCGTCAAGGCGGAGCACGTCAGGAAGTTCTCATAGCGCCCGGTAAGAGTTTCCCAGATTAAATTTCCCAGAGTTGGGAAAAATTTAATCATAGCTATTTAACAACTTCCTGAAATCAATCACCTAATCTTTAAATATTTTTTGAGTAAACTAATGATAATTTGACTGAATGATTTAATCACTATTAATTCAGGTGATTGATTTCAGGACATTAGTTGCTAAATAGCTATGATTAATTTTTGATAAAATTTATGATATGATTAAATTTTGCCCAACTTGGCTTGTACTGAAATTAAGGACTTATCTTTCAAAATTGAACATGTCTACTTTCGTTCGAATTTGTTTTTTCCTGATAAATCCTTGCTAGCTGCACACACTACTATACTATGTTTTCGATACTAGACATTTATCAAGGATTTAATTGAGGAGGTGAGAGGCAGAACTCGTTCGTTCCATTTTTTTAAAAAGTTGGATATTAATTATCTTTTAGAAATATAATATATATAAAGATATTTATATATAAAGATATAAAGATATATTTATTATTAGACTAGAAAGATAATATATATAAAGATATTTAAAATAGAATAGAAAGAAAACTTTATTCTGGGACCAAGTCCCTTAAGAATAACTTTAAATAACACAAAGTAAGATCATAACTGGCCGAGAGGCTGTTAAAAATAAAATAACATAGATAAAATTGAATACAAATATGTATGAAAAAAATACAGAGAAAAACTAGAAAAAGAAAAAACTTTAAATAAAAAGAGAGTGAAAAAATAAGTATACATAATACAGGTTAATATTGTAAACAAAATTGTAGAAGAGAAAAAAACCAATCAGAAACTTAGGGAAAAATAAAAGATAGAAAATCAAAAATTATCATTACAAGAAATTAAAACATTATCATAATCAAACAATAATTTATGCTAATGTTTTATGTCTGATGGTTTTAGTAATTAATAGAGATTACTTACATAGAAAATACATCCTTATGATTAGAGAGCGTCGGGTTGGAGGGAAAGAAGATGTTGAAAGAATAGTGTTTTGAATGTTCCAAGAGAAGAAGCATTGCGGATACAGGTGGGGGGGGGGGGGGGGGAGGGAATTCCAAAGAGTAGAGGATCGGACAAGGAAGGAACGTTGGAATGCAGTACTTCTGTGGGATGGAGTATAGAGATCGGAAAGACGAGATCTTGAATGCAGTGATTTGATAGCAGACTTGAATTTCAGGTTACTGTAAATAAAGGGAGGGTGACGGGTGTTAATAACTTGGAATAGGTAGGTGCCTAGGAAGTATTTTCTGCGGAAGGAGAGGAAAAGCCAATTTAACTCAGTGTAGAGATGCGAAACATGGGAACGTCTCGAGGTTCCGAAGACAAACCTAATGAAGCAATTCATGATGCGTTTTAATTTGTCCTCAAGAACCGTCGATAGCCCGCCATATATCACGCAACCATAGTCAAATTGGGGGAAGATAAGGGAGGATACTAGAAGTTTGCGTGGGGAAGGGGAAGGAGGTGACGGGAGCGGTGAAATAGTTTTAGGATACCGATTGACTTCGGGAGATTTGTGCAATATGGGATTTCCAGGAGAGGGTTTGATGAATGGTTAAGCCTAAATTTTTAACAGAGGAATGGAAAGTTATTGGATGACCATTAAGGAATAATGTGGAAAAATTGGCATTAGAATGGAGAAGGGAATGTGATCCAATGGTTATTGCTTGAGTTTTAGCTGCGTTTAACGTTAATTTGTTCAGATTAGCCAAGGCACAGATTTCGTCTAGGTCTTCCTGAATTTTGGAAAACGCAACTAACATTTCGGATAGAGGAGAGATAAATTTGGAAGTCATCGGCGTAAAGATGGTGGGAACAATGGTGAATTGAATGGGAAAGATCATTGATGTAGGAATTAAACAGTTGAGGGGGAAATGCTCGAACCTTGAGCTACTCCTGACTGAAGAGTGAGGAAAGAGGATAGGCCTTGGTCAGGGTGCCAACTGCTTGGGTGCGGTTGGAAAGGAAAGATTGAAACCAAAGGAGAGCGCTGTAGGAAATGTTCAATGATTTCAATTTGGAAAAATCGAATGCTTTAGAGAAATCAAGGAGGATCAGGATGGTCAGGTCTTTATTGTCCATCGCTGCTTGGATGTCAGTGATAATTTTAATTATTGATAAATATATAAAGATGTTAATATATTTTAGAATCCACTGACATCTCAATTTAAAAAAAAAATGGAACGAACGAGTTTTGCATCTCTCCTCCTCCACTGTTTTGGATTCAACAAGAAATGGAGGACTGGTGTAGGTTTTATGTTCTTTTTTAACAATTCACTGAAGTGAACATGTTCAGTTCAGTATGAATCTCCCGCTCTTCCTAGAATAGGTTTATAACCTGTAGGATGTCCCATCCTTCTTGCTCTGATTTGAGAACATTTGAATGTTAAGCTCAACATAAATAAACTTTTGATCAAATTCAGCGTGAATTGAGGCATTCTCTGATCAGTCCTCTCCTGTACTTCTACCTTAAGGGGCAATTTTATTATTAAAATGGATATTCACATAAGCATAGTTAAAAGGCCCTGTATACTTTTTATGTGCCAAGGAAATCCTGAAATAATCTAAATGGATTAGAATAATTACAATAGTATAATTAGCCATCACTAGATCATCCCTTTATGAGCGGGGGGTTTGACATTTAGAAAAACCTCTTCCAGATTTGATTGGCTGCAAAAGAAGGTAGCTTACCCGTTCATCAAATAAGGCGTTAATTGTATCGTTAGGCATTGTAATAATTAACATGTTTGTCATTACATATTAGAAAGGTAATATAAAATACAACAACCATACTCTACATATTGTCAATAATGAATCAGTTTAGAACTTATTTTTCAAAGCTCTAAAACTATGTACAACTAGTGAATGTGAAATATCATTAAATACAACTGACATCATTAGGCATGAGGGATTCCGCATCCATTGGTACCATCTAATGGTGTGATGCTATGTGATTAGATAAGAGGTTTTCTCATCCACCTCCTTTTCTGTGACCGTTTGTTATACATCTAGTAAAATAAATCTGTGTACAACTATTATTGAAACGCTTATTTCACGTTTAAATGCCAACTCATACACATCAAACAAATGTTTTTGTTGGCGTGATTTGATGTATGCCAAAAAAGTCAGTTTACACTATGTTCTCTTGTGAGCTATTTTTTTAATCTAATATTTGTTGCCATGCAAGGAAGTTAATTAAAAACTATATATGTTCTCATTATAGAGATTTTTGTAGAAATCAGAAAACTAGTCATTTTAAGAAATAAATGAAAGTTTTTAGGGGAAATAGGCAAAATAATTTATAAAAATCATACGATAATATAAAAAAATCACCAACAGATTTGAAGAAACTGGTTACTTTCACAGACGGCTAAGGTCTGGACATCCAAAAAAGCTGTAAACGGTACATATGCGAGAAAATTTGAAAACTATTCACATAAATCCAAAAACCAGTACCGTCTGAATCGCAGGTATGCTAGAAAATGATTATGACGCTAAATTTACACCGCAGAGAGAAAAACAGAACATAATAGAAAGTGCAGACATTTCAGAAATAACCCTTTATAAGTAAAGTGAAAAGAGTAAAACGTCTAAATGTTACACAAGAATATTTTAACAAGCTAAATAGTTTCTGGAAACAAGTTTTATTTAGTGACGAATGGAAATTTAATGTCTCTTCATCTGATAAAACAGTTGTGGCGTGGCGAAAACCGAAAACAGGCCTTGCGACTAAACATTTATGTCCCACTTTTAAACATGGACGAGGTGTACTCATGGTCTGGGGGTGTATAAGTGCAAATAGCGTTGGAAAACTTAAAACAATCGACAGAATTACGATCCAATATGTTTATGTGGACATATTAAGGCACAACCTGAAATAAAGTATGGCTTGGTATTGGACCATCTCTTTCTCGCAGATGTACCCTTTGAATTTTTTTTGGACGTCCAGACCTTAGCCGAATGGGAAGTTTCCATTTTCTTCAAACCTGTTGATAATTTTTTTTTATTATTTAAAATTAATAATCGATCGAAAATTTGACGACTGTTTTCATATTATTAATTTAATAGAAAATATTTGTTATTATATAGCATCTGACGATACGATCTACCTTTTTGGAACTATATTGGTTTGTATGAAGAAAGTCACGTTTGAATCTTCTACATTCTTTCAACTTTATTTCGAATAATCATTAATTAGGTATTTAATTTAATCATTAATTTAGGTAATTTGACCCCTTTTAATTTTAAAATGTGCATAGATAATTAAAAATTAATTCTTTTTAGTATATAATTTCTTTCTTTCTTTACCTTCTATACGTCATCAATCCACCCGTCATTCCGCTAACTTAATTTCCCCCCTGACTGGGACAAGCAGTAGATTAGCCTTATCCATGATCTATAGCTTTTTCTAGCCAGGGAGAAATTCTCCCTGCATTTTTAAGCCCATAATCGTAAATAATAGCCTAGACTAATAATAAAATCAGAGTATAGTTCCTGTATAGAAAACCTTGATCTACCATCGAATAGTCACCTATTTTATCTTTTCCCCTTTTACATCAAGGTGATGTAAAATATGAGCGAGGATTTGTATGAATTTATTCAACTGGCGTTCATTAACTTTTTTAATGTAGAAAAAATAATTAAATTAATTCAATTATTTTAAACAATTAAATTACACGTAACGTCATTTTAGGGGTCACCTGTGGTGTAATGGTTAGCATAGCAACCTACTAAACCCAAGATCGCGGGTTCGCAGCCCGGCAGATGACCTTAGGATTTTTTAAAGGTGTTACGGTCAAATTTTCTAACGTATAAAAATTTCCACCGCACACTGTTGCCTTAAGCCCAGTGGAGACGGCAAGGTTCGACTTAAAATAGTCTCGGACGCCACGCTATTTTTTTCTTAAAAGGAAAATATCGAAAACTATTAATTACAAAAAAAAAAAAGGACTTAAGCTAGTAGCGTATGTAACCCTTTTAATATTTCATAAATCAAAAATACCTATTTCATGTAACAATTTAACTTTTTTTAATTAAAATTTACAATTAAAATTTTTTTTCTCACTCATATCATCTCACATGTCTCCAAAAATATAAATTCAATTTTCAAACTTGATTAAATTGATTAAAAAAAATGTTTATGAAACTGAAATTTTAGGTTCTTTTTATTTTATCTTAGGTTATTTTATTTTATTTTTTTATTTAAATAAAAAATAACCTGTATCAAAGGGAGTAAAAAATCCTTAGCTATGCCGTACTTCGGAAGGGACGTAAAATGGGGGTCCTGAGCCTGTGCGATGTCAGGTACTCGTTAAAGATCCCTATCCTAAATATACCTGGATAGGCAACATTTAGGACCCCCACCGTAGCATCGTCCGATTAGCCATAGCAGCATAAAGAGACGTTAAACGTAATAAACAAACATGTAACGCATTTAAACCCAGAAAAATTTTCTTCTTTCTTATCTATTCACGCCATGTATTTTCATCATTCATCAAAGTCACTGTTTATCAATAATATGAATAAAGATTAAAAATAAAAAAAAGGAAAATAAAGTAACTTTTAAATAATTAATTATTTTTTTGATATTAGATACATATGTGCTTATACCTAGGTAGATTTCTCTTCCCTGGCTCAAAAAATGTAAAAGAAAAAAAAAATATTTTCATCAGTAAAAATTAAGATTTATTTTAAGTACAATTAAGGAGGTAGACCGGTTAACAATTGTCTATCGTATTATAAGAAGGTATATGGTCTGTTTTTGGACGAAAAGAGTTACTCCATGTTAGTCAATAAAACCACAAGCAATAGTTCAAATTTATTATTAATTGGAACGATGATGCTTGACTTAAGACTATAATCATAATTTTTTTTATTTGATTAGAACAGGTTAATATAATTTTAAAAAATAAATGTTTATAAAATATGAAATAAACGTTTTGCTCATGACTCAGAGTTATGTTAAGGAAATTGCGAAATATGACCTTAATCAGAGCAGACTGAAAAAATATTAGTACATATATAAAACAAAGGTTAGTTGGTTTTGTAAAAACTGAGGTTATTGGATACGAATTATTAAATTGTTCATAGACACCTCACCTGTACTAAAGCCCGGGGAGGCTATGAAGTATTTGAAGTCAAAATGAGAAGGGAGAGATTTATATTCTAGGTAAAAAATCAAATTCTCCAGACAGTGTAAGTAACAGCTTATATTTATTTTTTATAAGTTTCGGAATATGTTGAGTTTTAATGATTATCAGCCCTATGCCCAATTGACTGAGATATACAGAGTTTTACAAGCGTAAATAAAGCCTCTTCACTCATCCAAAGATACTGAAATCCAGTATAATCTTAATAAAACTCCAGCCAATAGTATACAAGATCGTTATATAGCTATAAATACGGTTTGAGACCTGGGTATCGAATAGGTACCTTAGAAAACTAAATCGAAAGATTTGACTTAGACCAAGGTCTTGAGACATAGAGTAGAAAGAATTATTGGGAATGGTCAGTGGATATGTCATGATATGAATGTAAGGAGGTTAAGATGAGGCGGGGTATGTAGCTGGAAACAACCCATAAGGGCACCTTCTCATAACTAATTTGCATAGTATTTGGCAATAGCTAGAACTAGATGGATAGATATAATTAATAATGATACCAGAGAACTATATACAACAACCTGGAAAACTGTAGTCAAAGAATAAAAGCTTGGGGATACAAAGCGCTTCCTGACACGGCGTTGAGCGTAATTTCGCAGCGGTAAGACCACGAAGTCTTATTACAAAGCAAAGTATAGAAAAGGCTGAGGAATAGGTGTTTCTCTATGATACTTGATGCCATCATGTGACTGCAGTTCCCTACAGAGACTTTGGTGCTTAACAAGTTATCTCGTTCTATTAATTGTGTGCACCCAATATAGTATAGTTCTAATGAAGGCCTAGAAGAGGCAGAGTAAACTTCATGAGAAATAAATTAAAAATCTGCAAAATGCTATAACTAGACTCCTACTGCGAACTTGCTATCGTTGACCGTTGAGTGGTAAATGAAAAAGATGGAAGGTGAGAGAGCGAGGGGGGGAGAGAGAGAGAGAGAGAGAGAGAGAGAGAGAGAGAGAGAGAGAGAGAGAGAGAGAGAGAGAGAGAGAGAGAGAGAGAGAGAGAGAGAGAGAGAGAGAGAGAGAGAGAGAGAGAGAGAGAGAGAGAGAGAGAGAGAGAGAGAGAGAGAGAGAGAGAGAGAGAGAGAGAGAGAGAGAGAGAGAGAGAGAGAGAGAGAGAGAGAGAGAGAGAGAGAGAGAGAGAGAGAGAGAGAGAGAGAGAGAGAGAGAGAGAGAGAGAGAGAGAGAGAGAGAGAGAGAGAGAGAGAGAGAGAGAGAGAGAGAGAGAGAGAGAGAGAGAGAGAGAGAGAGAGAGAGAGAGAGAGAGAGAGAGAGTGAGTGAGAGAGAGGAACTCCACTTTCAATATTATTTGTGGAATAATATAATTATTTTTAAAAAAACTATATTCAGAATTGTATATTTTATTAAAAAATTTGAAGTCCTTTTTTATAATATGCAAACCCATTTATTTATATGATACAAGTTAAAATTAACATGCGAAAGGAAAGAAAACCTAGAAAGTAAAGTGAAAGCTAAGATGGAAAATTTAACCGAAAATGGACCTCCTTGAAGATTGGCGTTCAAAGGAGAAGGAGATGATGGTCATAGAGAAAAGGAGACGATTAGATCTACAAGAATGGAGTCGCCACTACTTTGCATATTATTCCCGTTCCAACTAGCGTTTAATTAAAAACAAGTGCGGGCGGTTAGCCTGAAAAAGGATATAAAGATTGCAATTAAGTAAGACGATGATGGCGGCCAGGTATTTACATGCAAAACAACCCCCGCTTCATAATAACTTCCTCTCGGGGAATTTTCTTGATTTTTTTTTTCTCTCTTCATTTTCCCCCAAGTCGCCTAACCCCCGCTCTTATTCTAAACCACAGCCTCCCAGATATTTACCTCGGCAAAATTTGGATATGTTGTTAGCTACTTTCTGTACTGAATTTTTAAAGTACCTTATCTCATTTGTCATATAGCGGGCCACTATGTTCTTACACATCGCTTGTGGATTAATTAAATACTTTTACTATTTCCAATAAAGATCTAACCTTGTCCATAGTGACACAGTCTGACACATTGATGTCAGATCTATTTGGGTTCTACCTATTGTGTTAGCTAATTCTATTCGAAGTAGTGTAATTTATTTTATTGTCAATTAGGCATGATTATTAAGTATTTTTCATTTAATGATAACATAATTATAATAATATGAACCTATGTATTATATTATGCTTGATTAACTAATAGGCATTATTGAACTTGTTCCTGACTATTCACAATCAATTCTACTTATCTTTATTAAGTTCCTAATCTTCTATTCTCGCTCCAGCCTCCTCACTTTCCTCAATCCAAAAAGACGTTTTCCCTAGTCCATCTTAAATAGGGGCATACCCCTTCAACATAACCTTTCGATTTCCCCTATTAAATTTTTTTAAATAAAAAAAAATCCTAATTTTCTCCTTAAAAACCTAAATTTCATTTTTTTTTTTTAAATATCTATTAAATTTTGAATCATTTGAAACCTTTTTCTGGGTATTCTACTTACCTTCCCGACAAAATAAAAAGTAGCTCTTTATCGACGCTGTACCCTAATTGTACTCAGTGTGTGAGTGCAGTCAACTCTTAAACATTTTCTGTATAATTATAATAATTTTTTTATTAAAGACCAATACTAACAATAAACTATTATCAAGGAAAGTTGTCTATTTTCGATTGAAACTACACAGATCCATACAGCAGTACAACTACGTATAAAAATACGTTGATCTTTTTATGTACCAGAGGTATGCTCAATAGAAATAATTTTATATTATTCCTGTATTATTAATTAATAATTAGTAATAGAGGAAAATGGAAGCACTGATACCTGGCGTGGTGTGGTATAATACTGTATATAAAATATAGAATGCTTTAACAACGGCCGAATATCCTTCCGCCATCTTAAAATCGTTAAATATTCTAATATTTCAAAATAGTATCCTTAAATGGCGTATATCCTTCGGATAACATAAACACCATTAAATGCTGGAATATTTCAATATAGGAATATTTCTTGAGGACGAAAACGAACATACATATGTAGCCCAAATATGTCCTTAAAACAGTATCCTTAAGGACGAAAACTAATTTTAAGTGGGGAAGGATAGTGCCTAAGAATGTCCTTCGGTCGCCAAAAATCGTCAAATCCAGTGTATTAAATGGTATATAAGGCTGATGGATCCAATATCACAGTGTTTGAGCGAAAATTCACCGGTTTTTTTTAGAATAGACTTAAGTTTCAAATAACTGTTAAGTAACTTCTTCATTTAACGATTTAGTGATCAAATGTATAACGATATGGATGGGCAACATTGAGATTTACCGCGATCAACTAAAAAAACACCAGATTTTTTCTCTTTTTTTTCGTGGTCTATAGCCTAAGAAGGAAGGAACCCTGAGATTTTTTTCAGAGGAAAATAAAAATGATTTTAAAAAAAATTGTTTTAATATTTTTATAACATAAAATAGTGTATGTTTTTGATTTGATTTAGTCTGATTCCCTACGATATAACATTTAATCTTGACAATGAGGAAGCCGTAAAGCGAATTACTGTTGGTCTACGGCGAGGGTAAACGTTCCTGACATTTTAATCATCTAATAGTTCCATAGTGTATGGGAGAGGGGGTGGGAAGAGGGGGGAGGGTGGGCAAGGATTTATTGGGGGTCCTCGGGGAGCAGCATCATCTTGTAGCCATGGAGACCGATTGAATCTTATCTTATCAATTAGGAGGGGTGCTCTGGTCAGTCCGATTCTTTTCTTCTTATCGGGCCCGTGGTCAGGGGGGGAGGGCGCCCTATTGATTGAAATCTATTCCCTTCATAAAAGGGCCAACATAATCATATTGGTTCAATACAACGGATGAATATCTGCACGATATTGAGGCATTGTTTCAATATAAATAATAGTCATAAAGAAATACGATGTGCCACGAAGTTGTACATTTCATTTAAACTTATAATAAAAGGACTAGCAACTTCCTCGCCAAGCCCTGAGAAGGTTTGCAATATAAGCCTAAAAAATCGGTGAAATAAGATCCTTGTGTTTAGTAATAATGACAGTTTCTTATCAGAAATTTAATGGAGCATATATTTTGTTACATAACACTTGTCGCTAAGACCAACTACCATTTAGGATACATTTGAATTCGGTATTCAATAATTGGTTTGAAAGAAAAAAGTCAGTTTGTTTTTTCAAATTTTGGGGATTTTTTGACACGAAAATTGAAAATGTGTCAACCGTTTCCTTATCAGAAATTTGACAGATAATATTCTTTGTTATATAACATTTGTCACTTTTTCATACCGTTTAGGAGTTATATTGGTTTGAATGACAAAAGTCACGTTGCAATGTTTTTTTTTGTCTTATTAAATTGATTTGCAACAATTCATTTATCCAAACGGACTTGAGCAAGACCATAATTCAGTCGATGTTTCTACTGATGTATTAAGCTTTTGCGAGGACTTCTGACCTATTTTTTTATTTCAACAAATTTTACAGTTACTTCGTTGGTTTATCGGATAAGCAATATGCTTATTAATCTCAAACGTTCCAGATTCTTGTACGTAAGTTTTTATTTCTAACTTGTATTTTGTTGAGATTATGTCCAAAGTAGCAGATCTGGTAAACATTCTCAACAGAGGAGTATTATTTAAGTAATTATTTTTATTGTCACCTCTCCATCATAATGTAGCGTTTACACTCTGGGCGGTAAAATATAAATAAATAGCGCTGTCTAATCATCACACCACGTATACCAAAAATTCAGGGGAGGCGGTGAAAAAGTCTTCGATTGTAGTGGCAGTGTGGCTGTATTGCTACCGTCGGCGTTATATGATCTGATTAGGGAAAAAAAAACGCCAAAAAAGTGTTCTCGGCCTCTGATTAATTGAAATTAATTGTTCTATAGTCGATTAAAACTTTTATTTATCTACTATATATTTGTCAAATACCACTCACTCATTTAACACGAAATCTCAGAAACCACTGAACGGATAGGAATGAAATTCGATATGTAGCTTCCTCTAGGGCCGTAGGTGCTCGCTAAAAAAGGAATTAAAAAAAATCAGCCTGGGTCGCGGCTAATTCGCGAAAAATGCGATTACAATTTTAATTGGGTGCATAATAAAATATTAATTGTCATATGGTATTTGGAGATAAGCTATGTTAAAAAATAGGTTAGATGTTTAAGCCGCACACTTTGACCACAAATTAAGTTCCTTATAGTTGTAAACAAACAAAAACACGATCGATGTCGAAACCTTATAATATGGTACTTTCTGTGAACTCATGGTGGCTGCAGAGGTGGACCCTCACAAGTTTGAGTTGTTCCGTGACTAGAAGCTATTAAAAGACTTATGTTAAAGAGGAGGTTAAAAGACTTATGTTCTCTGGTGATGACATGTAAGGCCAGTTCGACGTAGGGACAAAAAACTGATAAGAATCAGCGAGTTCTATCAAGTGTATGATTCTCTTCAGAATAGTCTCATGTTCTGCCATGGAGAAGATGGGTAAAGTATTAACATCCCTCAGCGAGACACAAACACCAATACACTACTTAAGAAAACTGTGTCTGCAGCTGATTTTTAAACCTAAATGTTAGTGGAGCGAGGAGGTGAAGAACCTTATTTACTTTAATTTCGTAATCTCCTCAAACAATTTATGCTTGATATGTACGCAAAAATAGAAACAGAAAGACTAAAATTTATTCGAAAAAATCAAAAAGGTTGAGTAGTTGAGACTATATTCACTTAAAGTATGCCATAAGAAAAGCTGATGGTCTGGTATCAGAGCTGGGTAAGATGGTAGTGCTGTCTCGAAGATTCACTGGAGGACTATCAAAATAATATAAAATGAACTTTTGCAAATTGTCAAATTTAATTATTGAAATTATTCTAAGAATGGAATTCTTTAGGTTTATTTAAGTAATAATAATTATCAACGTTAAGCTTAACTTTTCCTAATTTAAGTTGTCCTTCATCCTAATGATATTAAATATTAGCGGAGTATACTTATAACCGTATACGGAGGGTACTTTCAGCTAGTTTTAAATATTTTTAACTAAACCTACAGCATATGTGTTATACAATCATTATTCTATAATTATAAACAAATAATTGTGGATCAGGCAATTGTAGATAGAGTGGTTAGGATAAGGAGGCGGGTTAGAGATAATTTAATTGCAAATTTCCTAAACAAGAGAAGCGACCGCCTTGACTATAATGTATGCAGGGAGGACCGGCGGAGGTATTGTCATTTTAATAGAGGGATTGCAGGGGGCGCTCGCAAAGCCCGGACAACTTACGTGAGCCAGCCCCGACCTCATTATAAATGTAGATGGCTACCATAATTAGTAAGAGTCCGCTCTCTAATCCCCCGGTTAGGGGATCCTCCGATTCCTCTCATTAGGTCTCTTCCTCTTCGGATTACCGCCGTATCCCGGCTCTATCTCGAGGACCTCTTCAGGATGGCTTTTTCCATCCAGGATTAGTCTTCAGAGCACGATGGTAATTCGTGGCTTCGAAAGGCCGAGCCTATCTTGATCCAGTTAATTTATATATTTTTCTCGTAATCCTGGATAAACATTTCCCATCGAATTTTCATAATGAAATATTCTCATCTCATAAAATTTCTGTTGCTGAGAGGTCTGTATAGACAGGGTCCCATAATCAAGTACAAATTTTCGTGAGCTCATACATGGAGTCAAGCATTGACACCAAAGATCAGCTTTCGAACTTTCCGATTTGCTTGAGGTACTTTCAGTGACGGTCAATTTGCTTAAGATTCTCTGCAGGTTTTCGAGCATTTTGTTGTTGGACTTACTTCGAGAAAAGCTCTCAGAACATACTCATTAACCCTAGAAGGCTCATTTATTTTTATTTTTATTTTTTTTATGGTGAAAAAATATATATGATGTAGTAAGTGATTATTAGCTAGCGAAAAATAGTAAATAATAATTATAATCCAATATTTGCCATAAAAACAATATTTTTTTTTTCAGTCCTGTCATTTACTACAGTCATTATTGGTAATACGTTTACTGCAAAATTTATAAAAAATAGCGCATCTCAACAAAAAATACACTTCGATACAAAAACAGTATTATTTTTAGGAATTATACAATATTTGAGATGTTATCTTTCAAAATGAATATGTCTACTTTATGTCAATTTATTTTTTTTCTGATAAAGACTAGCGAGCTTAACATCCTAATATACTTCGTTTTCGTTAGTAGACATCTATCAAGAATTTAAATAATATAATTGCTTTGGATTTAACAGCAGGGGAAGTACTGGTGTAGGATTTTGTTCTTTTTTAAACATTTTCTGAAGTGGTCATATTCAGTTCTTCTGAAATAATTTAATTTTTTTATAAATTATATCATGTGATCAATAAATTTCGTGTAGGTTTAGTGTTTTTAATAAAGGTATAGTTTAGAGTCTCATATAAATTGATGATTCATTTTTATGTGTTTATTTAATGTCACAATGAAAAGGAATATCACCTTTTATTTATTATTTTCTTTTTTTTACCGTCAATGATAATCCTTTCCTCTCATAATCAAGATCGGGCCGAATGAAAGTTTTATAAGCCATCAAACATCCAATTACTCTCCTTTATAATAAATATAAAGTTTTATTTTATATCAATCTTTAAAGTGTGCCGATAAAAATAATATTTTGATGTAGGGAGTTTTATATCATGTTGCAAAGTTATCGCTGCCTGGTCATCATTAATAAAAATAATATCACTTTATTTGCAGATTTACGATTGTATTTTTCCAATATTAGATCAATTTAAGTGATGATTGAAATTTATATTTATAAGAATAAGAAAAGAAAAAAAAAGATTTTTAAAGAAACCAACAATTATGGAATGATAGTTTAAACAATGAATAAAAGGAACAATTTATCAGAATAATTTATTGAAGGACATTTTGTTTATTCCTCTATAAGCAATGAGGGCATATAAAATAGTCTTTATGCTCACTGTCCCGTTTGTGATTTTTTTATTTTCAATATTTCCTGTTGATTCCTTTAGCAGCAATAGCACTTTATGCCCAGAATATAACTTTATTAACATGTAAGATTAAGAGGTATAACCTTAAGACGGTCTACAGACACCGTTCTGAGTCTCCTCTAGTGTCCACACCATGATGTGAATTTCGCGGTCTCATTTTCGCTGTCCATCAGGAAGGAGATTGCGTTGTGTGGAATGAGTTCCTGTTTAGTGCTAATCGTGGATTTTTGTCCGACGCACAGTGGGGGGAGGAAAAAACGCAAAAAAGTGTTTAAAATTCGATAACTCTTGGAAAAATATATCTATCAACTTGAAATTTTACACACTGTTTAGTTCAGTAAAGAGCTTTAATAGTCTTATCCCTCAAACCAATTGGGTGGCATGATAACACAAAAAAAAAAAAAAATAATTTGAGAAAATGTATCGGTTTAAAATAAATCATTTTCGTTGTTGATATGTTTTTCTCAAAACCAAGTAGGCTTCAATTAGTAGTTTTTCTCCTAGAATTCGATGAGGCATCTAGAAATTAGTTAGGCCTTTGTATTTAGCCAGTATATAATTTATTTTCCATAATACGCTTATTATTTATTTTTTTTTTTTTTCATTATTCTGAGTTTCCTAGTAAAACTCTACTTTTCTACTAATTTTCTAATACTACTCGAGAAAATTTTGAACTGTTATTTTGCACATTAATTATATTAATTATTCTGGGAATCATCAGCAATGATAATCCAAGATTAGTAGTACCCACCTACATTAAATTTTAAAAAGTAAATTCCTTTTAAATTTCAGTAATTCTATTAATCAGTAAATAATTACTTTTTTTTTAAATGTGGTACTAATAAAAAATACTAAATCACATCTAACATCGAGGTTCACGAAATGAGAGTTCCTTGAAACAACATTCATTACTTTGCTTTTTTGACATTACTACTTTTATTAAAAAATATATCAAAAGCGTTTTTTCAATATCCACCCCTCTCTTATTATTATTTTTTTACCGAGAACTTATGATAGAAATATGAACATATCAAATGTCGGTAGGTTAACCATGTTCAAAGATTAACGAGCTATCTTACTAATGAAGCAGATTCCCCTTCCAAAAATAAAGTATGTTTTTGTTTACATAGCTCTAGAAAACATTTAAATTTGGTTTGAAAAAGACACAAATAGGAACAATATCTATAAAATGAAGAATTAATCATAAGGTCAATAATTCATCATTTGATTTTTATTGCTAATTCCTCCAAACTCTACAAAGAGAAAATATGGCCTTTTATCAGTATCAAATAAGGAAATTAATTTCCAGTAATTGTCATAATTATTATTGGAAATAAGCTGCATAGTTAGTCTGGAATACGGTAGGACCTCCACTCTCCTGACTACTGAGGGTTGTAAAATATAAGTTAGCCAGCTCTGGGAGTGAAGGTCGTAAGTGGACGCAGGTAATCATTGTATAGTATGTTTTTATACACCTCTAAGAAGGGTTTAGCGTTGGAATTGAAGAGAAACAAAAACTATAGGATGTATAATAATCGGAAAATCAAAACGTCAAAATTCCTTTTTTTCACTATTTTTTACTTTGAAGGCTCCCCAGTAATCAACAAAACTCTCTGAAACTCAAGTTCTATTAGCCTTAAGGTACAGTAAACACATATTTGTCGCAAATTTAACGGAAAAAAAACTTTTAAAAAATGTATTTTAAGCAGTTATTAGCTCATTTGGCCCACTGTGCGACGCCCTGATTCAAGCCTGCCCCCCATTAGGAGGGCAAGCCGGGATCAGAGAGTTCCCAGCACTGTTCTCTCAGCTGCATCACTTGCAGAATCCTGTGGAGGCTGAGAGAAAGCGCTATGACACAGTCGCATAAGTTTTGAGTTGAGAGGCTGGTCATTACCAGAACTTATGTTAGTAATGCAATCATTTGCTATTTTTTATGTGTTTTTTTTTAATTTACGTACAGTAAGCAGGCAGTCCCCTCGTCCCATTTGTGTCGGATTATCGAGACTGTAGTATAATGTGAAATGACTGCCTACATATTTCAAGAGTAATGTAAATAAGCTAAAACACTTTTTTTTTTTTTTTTTTTTTTTTTTTTTTTTTTTTGAGATTAGAAGAAACTGTATAATAATTATGAGAATATGCTTAGTGAACTCAAAGGATCGAAGCCAACATAGTCCCCAAACATATTCAATTTAAACCTATATTCAATTTTTAGTATCAAGCTCAAGAAGTATATATCCATTTTAATTACTATTGTATATCACATTATGGTTTTATAATTTATTAGAAAATAATAAAATTTTAGATGATGGAATCTTGTGTAATTAAGATGCAGGAATATCATAGCCAGTGTCTTCTGTATTAAGCGGCGGAGTGAGTGAGCAATTGTGTACACAGCCACACCGATCTCGGGTCTTATTGGATAGGAAGGGCTGTAAAATTTTATACCGAAGGGCTGAAGGGAAATCCTTGCAACCAATCAAAGGTGGTGAGCAGTAAAAGTAAATGTAGTGTAATGGCGCCGAGGACGTGGGGTTATAAAGACATAAACATAACCGCAACGTGTGCTCCGCTCTTTCCACGGGCCAACGATATTCCGTCTCTTTGTATAATCTCGCCCTGTTTTCGTGGGGAGGGATGAAGGAATATTTGCTTTCGAAACTCATGAAAGAAATTATTAGTATATTTTATATAATTTGCCATCAGCATTATATAAATAATCTTATAGTTAATAAATATTTACTTTCTTCCATATCCTCTAAGTTTGGGCAAACACCACCAAATAACTGTCATAATATCGAAGGCCACATTGAATAATACCTAATCATCTCCTAAATATCCTACGACCTGTTAATAAGTTTGTAACTATGACGTCTTTTTATTTATGATTTAATGGAAGAATGAAATTTGATTTTTCTTAACTATACTTTCTATAAACAATATTAAAAAATATATTAAGTAAATCATTGTAATAAAACTCTTTGGTTTTTTATTTCTTATTTTATCATTATTAGTAATCTAATTATGCTTTCAAAAGTTTTTCTTTACTAGCTAATCCACTGTAGTTTGTACCGCCTAACAGTCAATGAATATCATGATATAGATAATTCGGAAACCTTCGCGGGTATGCGTAAAACCATACCCCAAATTTTCATCGCAGCCGGATTAGCGGATTAGGAGGGCATAAGAGAAATACAGATAAACATTCATTTTTATTTATATAAGTTATCCATTGTAATAAAAAATTTTCTCGTAACTAGCTGTTTTTTCTATAGTACCTACCTACATGTCCTTTACATATAAATTTAAAAGATCTTTTGAACTGAAGAAATACAAGAAAATAGTAACAACTTAAGCATGATAAAAACCAAGTTTAATAATATGGTAGGTGAGAACAAAGTTAGGTAAGTATATTGACAGGTTCTAGTGAATGGTCAGGTAACTAAATTAAAATGGTTGATGGCTTCAGTAAATTTAATTTCCTTCAAACAAATTATGCAGCCCGCTATTTTGATGACATTAATGTCAACTATTTTTTTTTTTTTTTATTCATATATTTCACTTGTATGCATATTTTATATTGCATATTGTTTATGTATATCAGCATAGCTCTTTTTGTTCTATTTAATTTAATTTTTTTTTTTTTATTTTTTTTTTTTATATTTTTATTTTTTTTTTTTTTTTTCTTCTTTTATTGTACATATTGTGTGAATGTAATCATGAATTCATCTATATTACTTATTGCCCACATTTGTGAAAGATTGTAATAATTCCTTAATAATTGGTAGATTAAAAAAAAAATGGCAAGCAAGTGTATGTATGTGTGTATGGTTCCGAATGTAGAGTACTGGTTCAGGGAGAGATGACGGATGCCTTCGATGTGATGTCAGGACTTCGCCAAGGAGATTGTCTGTCTCCATGCTATTCAACCTGGCATTGTAGGAGGTAATGAGAGAATGTGGTAGCGTTCATGATGGTATGGATGCACAAATACCTAGTTTATGTGGATGATGTAACAGTCCTGGACAGTAAGCTAGAAGATATCCAGGCGCTGGCCGGCTCACTGATCATAGCGGCAGACGATATAGACATAAGATTTAGTTAAAGCAAAACAAAATATATTATTGTAAGCCGCCAGATCCACCAAGAAGAAAATATTAACGCAGGAAGTCAAACCTTCCAGAAAGTTGGTAGATTTAAATATCTTGGAAGTACAGTAAACCTCCATTAACGACCGAATCAACGAAGTCGACCAGATAATCCTTAGCGCGAACAAAGCTTTCTCTTCATTAGCCCATATCCTAAGATCAAAGAATATATCACGGAAAATGAATTCAGAATTTTTCATTCGGCAAAGGGGGAAGAGGCTGATGGAGGTGGCCCTCCAAGGTCTATAAAATCTTTGTCACAAATGACCTTAATATCCTATAAGTCGCTGATTTGGCACGGACCAGATACCCTTCCTTTTATAATAAACTTACTCCTCATCCAAATCCACTTGTTGCACAACTTGCTTTCCATTCCATTTCTGACAATCCTCCTAGACGTCTGAAAAGGAGATGGCCTCGGGATCTCCTTCTTTTGTAAATATTTCATTAGGATACTACCAATTTCTTCTACAAGTTTTTAATATGTCATTATTTTTCATAGTAAACCGCCTATTTACAGCAGTTGTAAATTTCTATTATTAAAAGAATAAATAAATAAATAAATCTGGATTCACAGTAAAAGTTCAATTTTAAAAAATGCTTCCCTGAAAAGTTGCGATTTCAGACTTACCAACTTATTTCCTGTGACTGGGACAGGATATCACTGATTACTGTAACCAAGGAAACCAATTCATTTCGACATCTTTGTTAGAGCTGAATGCTACTTTAAACATTTAAATTGTTTCAAAAGTAAGTAACACGTTAGTCAAAATGGAATCCTAGGTAGTCCAGGGTCTGTTTAACAGTGATAATGGAATAGCATGTAATATATTAGCTCTATACTCATTATAATGTAATAAACCGTGTGAGCTTTATTTTTATAAATTATTATAAAAATTATATAATATAATAAATATATAATTAAAATACAATTATATAATATAATAAATAGTCAATAAAGCTAAAGCTCTATACTCATTATTCCTCCCACTAATCACCAATAATTAAAAAAATTGTTTGCAGAATTTAATTGTTGAATTTCAAAACTATTGCAATGATGATATGTTTTAATTAGAAATACAATAAAAGATACCGTGGAAATATATTTTACCCTTAAATGGTCTGTTGTGAGTATCCCCATCCTGAGATATCAATAACAGAACTCCACAGCTTGGGGCTAAGTGTAGCCACTGGCCAAGAGGCAGGGTCGTCCATAACAAGAAGAGGGATGGTCCCTGAAGAAGACCGTAAAGATACGAAAGGTCGGTGAGTAGTAATGGCCACACTATATCACTAAGAGAGCATTATCTTTCGCCAAAACACACCCAATAATCTATTTACTACCAATAAGGCCCTTCTACTGTCTACTGTCTTCTCAAGATATATTTGGTAGAGGGGGATCTCTTAAGGAAGGGATAGATTTTTGTATTATATTTACTTGTTTCATCCCAAAACATTTTCTTTAAAACAATTTTTAATAGTAATGAATACATCCGAAACAAAACCAAATTAAAATTTTAAAAAAAATTAAATTGTAGCTTGAATTATTGAAATATTGGAAAGTGTATTTAAATAATAATAATTCTTATAAATTTAAAATATCTTCAGATTTAGAATGTATTAATAATATTTTATATTAATAATATTAAATTTTTAATATTAAACGTTGGATACAAAAGATTAAAGAATTTATAGATGATTTAAATACTCCATAATTTATTGGAATAGGAATGAAATTTTACTCGAAGTATGACAAGAATACTCAGTTAAAGGTGCACATGGTTGGCTGCATTTATAATCAGTACACTTCAATATAAATTATTACTAAAAACGTATTTTTGAGATATTGTTCAATAATGAAAATACCTTGTTCTATTGTGTAACGCTCCATTTTTAATAATCCTTAACTGTCGTATGTCAATTTTTATTTTATTCCAAATTAAAATATTGCGTTAATTTTGGGACATCCATTACATATTTCAATAAAAGGACATGTTTATGCCTTAGGAATACAAATGGTATACATATATAACCAAAAAGTGTTGAGTATATAGACTATCTAGCTGATCGCAGAGGAGATGGTATAGTAATGGTACGTCCAGTGGACGTTGGGAACACCTATTGCTTCCTTATACATGCACATACTCCTTTGTGAATTGGTGCATTTGGAGATTGAATGTTACCTCTGAAGAAGGTAATGAAGAGGTCGGTGGAACATCACCGGCTGTCTATCACATAAATGAAGTTCCTGAGAGCATCGAATGGGGACCAAGACCAATTTAGCTTTACATTTGTACTGATTGAGAATTATATAAGCTATATATAATTCAAAATCAGTTTTGAAACAATACAGTTTTCAATCTAAGCTTGAAAAAGTCTCTTTAATAGCCATCGCTAAGTTGGATAATGCTTCGAATCTAAAAATTACACCAAACCATCAATTTCACGGTTACTCCCGTAGAAAAGATTGTTATTTTCTTTTTAAAGATAAAAAACAAGATGACAAGATGAAATTATTTTTATTATGTGATCCTTACTTTATACTGAAAAAACTTCCATTACTGTAACTTTCATGGTAGAAATTACGACTTATTCTGTGTCAATTCAATGCCTCCAATGAGATCTATAATCGTCTATATAGCTAAATAACAGTATCGCGGGTTGAAGTTTTTAAAAAGAAGCTTTATTGAGTGACATACATTGATACAGAAACAAGTACACAATTTATAACTTATTACAAAACTTCTAGCATAGTATGACCGCACGCCTCAACGGTCACGGGAGGGGGCCTTTTATAGGGTTTTGGAAGAGGGGATATCATACATTGTTTGTTTATATTCCTAATACTATTGAGGTGTACATAACTGTATACAATAACGAAGATAGAAACGTCTATACGTAATTACGATACCACAAGATGTGTAATTACCACGTTTGTAATAACAAACATGGTGATTAAATTTTGACTACAGTAAATACTTTTGAGCGTGTTTTTGTGGTCACTCCATCACAGTGACTTCTTTTTCATTTGTAGGTTACGTATGTGGCTTTGAAAATGCCCCCTCCTGTTCGACCAAAGTCAACCCTATCCAAAGAAGATAAGTTGGCAAGGAAGAGGGAAGCATTGAGAGAACGTAGAGCGAGGCGGAAAGCTTGTGTTGAATTGCAGAAATAGGACGAGCTGAAAGACTTCGATTTTTGGGGAGGAAGAAAGAGGATACAATTAAAATGGTAAGTGATCTACCTCCAAGGGAGCTTAAGTGACTTTGGAAAAAAGTGAGGGAAAATGTGTGATGATTCCGAGAGAAAAATAGAAACTTGGTACGCGCACTTGCGAACACACCACTTCAGTCACCAGTGGTGGGAGATGACATAGTTCCACCTGGACCTCAACCTCAACCAAGAAGAAGAGGCAGAGAAGCTGGCATGAAAAGAATCAGAATGAAAATGAGTTAATTATACAGACAGAAGGCAAAGCTTCGATAAACACTTAAAATCACAACTAAGGCTAATAGCATGTACAACAAACGATATGAAAGGATGATTGAAAAACTTAAATAGCGGGATCTGTTGAGTCCCAAGAGCAAGGTGAAACACCGCATCAAACTTAAAACTCCAGAGAACGAATAAGAGGTAAAAAGCATGCTTTAGGAGAGGTAATGCAACGCCACGATATGTCGGCCGGTCTCATGACACCATTTCTTCTGACCATATATTGCGGACAGGCAGGAAGCGGAGGAAAACGGGGTTCTGTATGTCCCGAAGAAGTAGTACCTCAACCTATTTCCAGTCGTCAACTGAAGAGGGGAAATACTTCGATTTCCTGAGCATAACTTATTTTAATTTTACTCTCCTATGACTGATGTAGAACCAATTTTTCACTTGATCTGATTCATAAATCTTTGTTTTAATTTATTCATTTATACATACTTTTTGGGTTTCAAATTTCGTTACCTAGGTAGTTATGTTTTATTTACTTTACATATTGTTCATTGCACTTCAAATTAATTTTCTATTTTTACAAATTTCCTGGCATTGAACACAATTTAATACCTAATACTGATCTCGGGTACTTTTAAGAGCGTTGTTTATACTAATGTTTATACAATTTTGTACTTTCCTACCTAAATAATAAGCACTAATTAATAAGACTCTGTGCTATGATTCCTATTACCTAAGTATTGCCTTATCAACTTTTGGTCTGTGAAATTCAAAATATAAGACTGATATAGTTAAGATTTCAAAAAGCCCTTGAAAAGAATCTTTTCAAAATAAACTAGGATTTCGATCCTTTAATAAGTTATTTTTCTTTGTGCATTGGTTGTTATATGTGTTTACCTCATTATGGCTCTATAAACAACATGGGAACCGACCTGAATCTAAGAAACAGAAAATGTAATTACCATGCTCAAACTTGTAATTACCCGAAATGATAAATTTCTATTTTTTAAGAGAATAATGGAGTTTGATTTGTGTGAGGTATATTTTCTGTACAAAGGCCACGCTAGAAAGAAAGAAGATTTTGTTTCAGAATTTTAGAGCAAAGTTCAATATGACAGTAATTTCCAACCAAAATTGAATCATAGTCTCAGAATCACCCATGTAACAAAAAGTGTTTGATGAAAATCTATTGCATGGCAATAACGAAATGATTCAGGCGTAGGATAGATTAAGTGAAGAACTCCAAGGAGACGCCTTTGTCTCATTTTGAAAGCATAATAAAAAAGGACATGAAAAATGGTATTTTCAGTGAATCCTTAATTTCGTGATTTCTAATCCCGGAGTAGTGAGTAATTAAATTAAAAATCAGTTAATGCCTTATTTCGCCGAGGTCCTAAAAAAGGGTTGGGAGAGGGAGACATTACGGAGATTAAACAGCTCCCTCCCAGGAGAAGCTCGGCTTTAAATTGCATTAAACTCTTTCGCTGAGAGCTTTATAAATTTATTAAAGGTACCTCAGCCTTCCTCAATAACCATTGACAGAGGAAATTAAAAGGATTAAAGTATTACAGTTAGTATCTGATGAATTTATTGATCACAAACTAATTGCAAGATTCTTCGCCAGTTTTTTTTTTTTTTCCTTGAAGGGAGATATTGTTTTCCTTCTGTTTAGGACGGTTGCCTCCTTTAAAAGTCTTCTCATTTATTTATTTTTTTCTCGGAGTCTCCCAAGTAAGATGCAATCATTCCTTTTTAATTATTTTTTATTGCATTTTTTTAAAAATTTAATATCATTCTAAGAAAGACATAAACAATTCATATCTATATAGAAAAGTAGCAATAAGAATGATTGCTATGACCGGTTCACATCATTGATAGCCGGAATCGAATAAATTGTTTATTTAAATCTTGGAAAGTTTATATTAAACATATGTAGCTAATCTTGTCTCTTATACTCTCCAAAGTGGTTTACCTGTTTTTCTCAGACTCATAGGGTTTCCATCATAACTATGTAGATTAAATTAAATCACGAGTACCGGACAGTAAGTATTGTTGTTGTTACACAATGTTATACAACATTCAACAATATTACATTATTTATTACACCACATACAGACTACCAAGACAATGAACATGACAATTACCTACAAGAAACTCTAAAAGCTCCCCTTCAATTGACATTACCACCACTGTCTTTCACTCCTTCTGATGTATTGCAAGTAATCAGAAAGCTATCACCTAAAAAAGCTCCAGGATTTGACTTAATCACCGCTGACCTTCTCCAGAAAATGCCCAAAAAAGTATAGTCTTTCTAACTACACTTTACAACGCAATTCTCAGGACTACAAAATTCCCAGTTCAATGGAAATATTCTTATATTACCATGATACATAAACCAAACAAAAACACCGACTCATCTTCTCCTACCGACCAATTAGCCTACTTCCTTTGTGTTCTAAAGTTTTTGAAAAATTATTTTACCGACGAATACTAGACATACTGACAGATAAACAAGTACTGCCTACACATCAGTTTGGATTCCGTTCATTTCACTCAACAGTTCATCAACTACACCGTGTAACGGATTTCATATCAATCTCACTCGAGAAAAGACTATATGCTACTGGGGCAGCTCTAGATGTAGCTCAAGCATTTGACAGACTTTGGCATGACGGACTTCTTTTTAAATTGAAAAATCTTCTTCCTTTTACCTATTATCTAATCCTTCAATCTTTTCTCTCTGATAGATTTTTTTCTGTCCGACAAGGTTCAGAAATCTCCTCTATTTATGCAGTAAAAGCCGGAGTACCACAGGGGTCAATACTAGCTCCACTGTTATATATTCTTTACACTCACGATATGCCACTTAGCCCTCAAACATTGACAGCAACATACGCTGTTGACACAGCAATATTAACTAGACATGAAGACCCCACAACTGAATTATTAACTCTTCAACACCACTTAACAATACTACAAGACTGGTTCAAACAATGGAAAATAAAACTAAACTACACCAAATCACAGCACATAACCTTTACACTCAGACAAGACTCTTGTCCATCTGTCTTCATTGACAATCAACCCATACCACAAACAAACGAAATTCATTACTTAGGACTTACATTTGATAGAAGAATGGTCTGGGGCCCACACGTAAAACAAAAACGTCTCAGTCTAACCAAGAGATTAAAACTTCTGTATCCAATGCTTCATAAACGGTCGACATTAAAACTCCGACAACGACTGAATACATACACTTACTTACATAAACCCATATGGACATACGCCACACAAATATACGGGATTGCAAAAAATACACACCTTAAAAAAATACAAATATTCCAATCAAAATTACTCAGACTAATCACGAAATCACCTTGGTACGTTTCAAACCACACACTTCACACTGATTTAGAAATACCCACAGTAAAGGAACATATACATGATCTTTATAGACGATTTCATGACAGACTTCATGGACATAACAGCATACTCATCTATGACATGGCCACCACTGACATACCTGGAAATACTCTCAGAAGGCTTCAAAGAAGCTGGATGAGAGATTTGCTCAAATAAATCTCTTTAACCCATGCCAGGAGGAGGTACTATTCAGTGCTAGTCTCCCACACGCATACAAGGCCTGTAGTATTCAGTTTCACATCACATTCACTGATTGTTACCCTAATAACAGGTGTAAATTAAAATCTGAAAGAGAAAAAAAAAATTTATTATACTACATTACACAATATTTTACAATACTATATATACAATACCCTATTTCTTTATCACTAGTTCTATAACTGGTGCAATAGAACCAATAGAACCAAGAATTCAACCATAACCTATTCATCTACCAAACCCTTCAATTACATTTTATTATCAATTTCAAGCTTTTAATTAGCATCTCTTGCAGAATGGCACTCGGATGGTGTGAATATTTGATAATGATTAATTCAGTACTTTTCGTGGTTTGTGATCCACTTTTATATTAATTTCGTATAGTAGTATGGAGCATATGTATTATTGATGGAGACTGCCAAGTTCCTATTCCTATTTATTCTTATCTAGCATTTAACTTTAACATTCATTGTGAAATTCTTAGTTTCTCTCTAATTGACTTGCAGTGCTTTGGAACTTATGTCTTCATTTTTTGTTCAATGAAAGATGATGTACGGGTAGAAGGAACTTTCAGAATCAGCAATACTGCAAGGATACAGTGGAACGACAGGAAGGACAATAGAGAAGAAGATATAGAGGGTTTATCATCAAAAATGGACAAGGATTAGAGGATCATGGGATAAATGGGGTAATAAAACACAGCCGCTCCTCGTGGAGATCTACATAGGAGGACAGTTAGCTTCAATTCTATCGCTTTTATAGCTCCATTCCTTCCCTGCTCCACTCCTCCGGGGGTAATTATATCCCCTCCTCCTTCTTCTTTATATTGACAATAATATTTATTGCTCTTCCTTAGGTCTCCAACTGCAATCTTTTTTTTTTCACTCAATATTGACCTTATGAAAAAATTGGGAGAGAGAGAGGGAGAGAGAGAGAGAGAGAGAGAGAGAGAGAGAGAGAGAGAGAGAGAGAGAGAGAGAGAGAGAGAGAGAGAGAGAGAGAGAGAGAGAGAGAGAGAGAGAGAGAGAGAGAGAGAGAGAGAGAGAGAGAGAGAGAGAGAGAGAGAGAGAGAGAGAGAGAGAGAGAGAGAGAGAGAGAGAGAGAGAGAGAGAGAGAGAGAGAGAGAGAGAGAGAGAGAGAGAGAGAGAGAGAGAGAGAGAGAGAGAGAGAGAGAGAGAGAGTGAGTGATTGCTTTATTGTCTTAGGGCCAGTGGCCCAATCTTACTGACAAAAATATATATATATATATATATATATATATATATATATATATATATATATATATATATATATATATATATATATATATATATATATATATATATATATATATATATATATATATATATATATATATATGTCTTAACTAAAAATTTTACAATCTTTTATATATATATATATATATATATGTCTTAACTAAAAATTTTACAATCTTTTATATATATATATATATATATATATATACAAAAACTAAACTATGACTAAGTGTACAAAAACAATATACATAAATAAACTTACAGATAAAATGAAAGCAAAAATAATTTTAAAAAACAACAAGATAAAAAAAAATTAAGAAAATAAATATAAACAAAACAAAAATAAGTAACTAAATAAGAAATGAATAAATAATAAAGAAGAGTTATTAGTAAAGCCCGGATTTTCGTGCAACAAAAATTCTGAAACGTGCAATAAAAACTTGAAATTGTGCAAAATCGTGCAATAAAACTTATAATCATGCAAAATAAAATGCAAATGATAAAAAAGATAATTCAAATAATTCGCTAGTTACAATTCTTTTCCAAAAAGTTGTTTTTTATCTTAAAATTTAAGGATCCAGTCCTTAGTAGAGAGTAGTTAAATAATTATTGTCTAAAATACAATAAGAAGAAATCGCATATCTTTAGTGTACGTGGTATACATAAGCTATGTGTACATATTGCTTGGGAGTATAAATATTTATGTTAGGAATGAGTAAACTTTATTTAATTTCCCGTTAAGAAGGCAGAAGAATAAATAAATTTGCTTTGTTTAAAATAAAAATGTTTACTAACAGTGAAGAGGGCTTAATTTAATAATTATGTTGTGTACTTATTAAAATTATCCGTAAGTTTAGGAGGGAGAGGCAAAATTTTTGGTAGTTGGGAACCCGAGTTCCCATGCTAAAGTCAATCTAAAGTTGATCTTAAAGTTGTTACTTTTTCCAAAAACATGAAAGTGTTGTGCATTCCGAATTCGAATGCAGGAATTTTGTGTATTCAAACTGCAGAATGTGCAATTTTATGCATTCAAACTGTAGAATGTGCAATTTTATGCATTCAAAACTTCAGAATGTGCAATTTTATGCAGTAACCCCCAAAACGTGCAATTTTGTGCAATATTAAACTAAGGTAAATTTGGCCTAAACTTTCTAATTCGTATAAATAATTTGACCCTGGCTGATTACGAGCTTGCAACAAAAAGATGCAATTGCACGAGAATCCGGGCTCTAGTTATTAGTATTGTTCCCAAGTCCCTATGGAGGAGCGCCCGCCCAGTCCGCACCCAGTAGTTGACGAAGACAAGCCCTGTGGAAAAAGGAAGCCGACCTTACCTTTATCGGAAGCCGGTTGAGTTCTCTCGCTGCCGCCACGTGAAATGCATTTCTCAAATATTCTGTCCTGCAGGCCGATAACTGGAAAACACCCTGCATCCTCTTGCTTCTTATTTCAATGAAATCTTTGCGCAATTCATCAGGGACCCCTAAGTCCATCACTCTCCTGGCCACGCAAATGAGATTGAGCCTCCGATAGGTGCTTACTCGCAACCAACCCAATTCCTTTAAAAATGAGGTGATGTGGTCATCCCGTCTAGCTCGGAAAATAAATCTAATTGCAGCGTTTACTGATTTCTGAATTCTTGTATTTTCAGAAACGGAGATGTCTATGTAGACTGAGTCGCAATACCAAACAAGAGGTAGGATAAGGGCGGAAACAATCATCTTCCGAACCTCGGTCGTAAGTAACCTTTTCCACCTCGAAAGTGAGTGCATTACGTTGTGAACCCGGTCTACAACAACACTAGCTTGGTCATGCCATGATAATGACCTATTTCCTACAACACCTAGCATCCTTAATTTATCTGTTCGAGGAATTATCTGGTCATTGCCTCTTAAAGACGACAACGTACCAATCCTTCGGTTTTTGCAAGAAACTTCAAAAACTTGGACTCCCCATTAACATCCAGCATGACTTTTTTGAGTTGAGGAACAGTTTGTTGGAAAGAGACCAGATATGGATGGCATTGAAATCCCCGTTTACTCGCTCCATGGCCGCGACAACGTCTTCCGGAAATGCAGATGCCCATATAACAACGTCATCAGCAAACATATGGACTTTGCAGTGCTTGAGGCATCCATCTAAATCATCAAGATAGGCAAGGAACAATAGTGGTCCGAGTGCTGAACCCTGAGGTACACCAGTATCAATCTCCAACGCTTCAAAAAAGTCACTACCACCCCTTACTCGTTGGGTCCGCCCACACAAATAGGAATCAAGCTAATTTAATAACTGCTCTCCAAAACCATAGCTTCCCAATTTCCTCAGAAGCATTTTGTGATCTACGGAGTCAAACGCCCGCGTAAAGTCCAAGAAAACGAAAACAGAATCTTGCGCTCATCCATATTTTTTTACAACGTGTCAGAAAATATCGTATGAAGGGCCGTGCACGTGCTCCGTCCCTGTCTGAAACCTGATTGATTGAGCGATAAAGAGACAGAGACAGAGAGAGAGAGAGAGAGAGAGAGAGAGAGAGAGAGAGAGAGAGAGAGAGAGAGAGAGAGAGAGAGAGAGAGAGAGAGAGAGAGAGAGAGAGAGAGAGAGAGAGAGAGAGAGAGAGAGAGAGAGAGAGAGAGAGAGAGAGAGAGAGAGAGAGAGAGAGAGAGAGAGAGAGAGAGAGAGAGAGAGAGAGAGAGAGAGAGAGAGAGAGAGAGAGAGAGAGAGAGAGAGAGAGAGAGAGAGAGAGAGAGAGAGAGAGAGAGAGAGAGAGAGAGAGAGAGAGAGAGAGAGAGAGAGAGAGAGAGAGAGAGAGAGAGAGAGAGGAGAGAGAGAGAGAGAGAGAGAGAGAGAGAGATTTTTTATTGTTTTAAGGCATGTGGCCCTATCTTACAGACAAAAAATAAATTTCTATCTTAAAACTAAAAATATTACAATATTTTATATATATATATATATATATATATATATATATATATATATATATATATATGCATATATACAAAAAATGAGCTATGACTAAATTTACCCCCTCCGCACCTAGAAGTTGACGAAGACAAGCCCTGTGGAAGAAGGAAGCATTGAGAGGTCAATTATATTATATTATATAAATTCAAATAACAAAAATATTAATTAATAATAATCTAATATACTAATAATAATTAAATTTTCTAATTAGCTATACAACCAATGGACGGGTCTAGCCTACACAATTCTCTACGCCCTTGCCAATTCTCCAACTTCTGACTCCCAGAACCCTCAGAACCTTGTTCAGGTCCTGCCGCCATCGTCACCGTGTTCGGCCTACTCTTATTTAGCTAAATACATTTCTACCCAATAGTTTTCTCGGCATTCTGTCTCGACGTTTCAATAATATGTGGAATTTAAGAGGAGTGAATTATCAGCCCACTGCCTCCGAGTCAGGTGGAGTGGCTGTCTCCTTGGAGCTCCCTGAGTTGCTCAGCCAAGTAAGGTGATCCAGGGATTGCTTCGCCACCTCCCTATGCCTTTAAAAATATTAAATCTTAATAGGTCTATGAAAAAAGAAAAAAAAAAAACCTTTTATTGTAAATTTAAATAAAAATCAATGTTTCTTTCATGAAGATAAAAATATAATAATTTTATTAATGACCTAACATAAAATGGAACAAAAATAACGCACCTACAATACGTTCACGGTGAAAAGTACGGTGGTTTAATTTTCTAATTTTTTTTTTTTTTTTTTTTCCTAGCCTTAAAATCAATCAAAAAGTATAAGAAATAAAGGATCTTGTTTGATCTTTCGGCAATGTATAATTTATATATTGTTTTGGTTTATAAGAAAAAAAAGCCAATTCATAAATATACGAGAGAATCGCTTTCAAATCTCCCTTTTTTATCGTTTTGTTAGATATCGTAATATAATATTTTACTTTTTTTTCCCTAGTACTATGTGTGACTCGTGTGTGATTGCATATTAAGGAATTTATGTGTAAAATTTTAAGTTTGAAAAAAATTACATTTTATTGGATCTATTATCAATGATTGAAACAACTTTTCTATTCAGAATAAATGTTTATTTCAGTAATAACAATAATAATATATGTGAGTGGAAGGGAGTTTGATGAAGTTTATTAGTTCCCTCAATGTTAATGAAACCTCAGAAGTTGATATAAAATGAGCATGAAGAGGCCTACAATAAGATAATAGGGAACCCTTCCTGCCCACTCACACCTCTCTCTATTTATTTAATAATAGGATTTATGGGGCCATAAAGAACGGACCATTTGATCCCTTTGTATAATAAAGCCGGGGGATATAATAACAAAAAATAACGGAGGGGTGGCGGCTCCAATTGTACTCATGACCCATTTGTCTGTATTAAACGACACTCTCATCAAGAGCTCCGCCCTTAAACTTGTTAGGACTTGGGTGGAGGGGGGGGGGGGGTAAATCAGTTCACATCGTCCGGAACGATCTGGAAATTGGATTGACAACGGATATGTCTAATGGATTAGGGAATCCTGGGGGAAACCTGTCGCTCTAATAGATATCGCCAGTCTGTCCGTAGTTTGTTAGCTACTAGTTGGCACCCCATTATCGTTGCAGGAGAAGGCAGCTAAAGATAGCACGGTATGTTTACTACTAAAATGTGAGCAAGAAATGAGAATAGATCACACTTAATTAGACCCGAACTGCTCTTTTGTCTAAAATAAATAAATGGAATGATAATAAAATATAACGATTGCAAAGACAATGTTGATGCTATCCTTTTTGAAGCGTAAACTTCTTTAGGCCAGTTGGGCACATTTGGGGAGAGGGAATAAAATAATTTTTAAAAAACACGTACCGTACCGTAGCCTATTACTGTATATTTAGATTTACTATCTAGATTGAGATATTTTTACTATGTTCCCGATGAGCTAGATTTTTTTTTTTTTTTTGACTCCCTTTATTTTTATTTATTTATTATACAATTTTCAAAATTTTGAATCCATCCCTTTTTCCGCACTTGTAGCATTTTAAGGGAGTTCTGTGAAAAGTACAATAATCTTGATACAACGGTGGAACGCCTTTTATGTGATGTGGATGAAGCAATGTCGCAGAATGCAACACAGCGGAGTTCCTTATCCTTACTTAAAGTTTTACAGCTTTATCTGGATTTTGAAAAACGTTTCCGAGTGACCAGTAGCATTGGTTTCTATTGTCGATTCTTGGATAGTCCTCTTTCTTGTTGTTATCATCGGTTACAATTGTATCGAAATACTTAGGTTTTTTTTCAATCGTCTAAGTTGTACATTTTTCCTATTAGATCTCCACTCGTCGAGCGTTTCCTAGATAAAGCATGTATTTCGCATTATTGTTATTAATTACGAGCATTGCCTCATCACATTCGGAAAATGCCTTTATGATTGAATTATTGTTTCTTCAACATAGAGCTCTGCTTTGATACTCCTCCTTACCCTCTCGAGAACCATAACAAATGAAGTATTAATAACTTGAATAAAAATATCAGTCCGATGATATTCGAGTTATTGAGGTCCAATAATAACGACAATGTTACATATAAAAGATTAAAACCACTTTGCAGTTCGAGTTCTAGTCTTTATGAATCATTTTATGTAACCAATATGCTTAGTGCTGTAATATTTTGTTATATATTTTTCCGTTGATATTAAAAATGTCGAAATTTAATTACATTTTTTTAGGAAAAAAGGCGACCTCAGAAGTTGGTATTCTGCCATAAGTTAATGAATCATTGCCTTGCCGCTTACTTTATCAGCCAAAGGTTACTTTATCAAGCTGGCTGGAATGAATCTCTTCCAAAGCAAACCCAGTTTTGATTTCATGGCTGCTAACATGGAATAAAAAACGAAAAAAAAAAAAAAACGAAACAATGTTGCGATTGATTAAATATGCCGTTTGATATTCTCTATCCGCCGTTTAGCGACGACCATTACTCACGGAGGCTAATTCGGCACAAACGAGCGACTGGTCGGGAATATTTTCAGCCGGTTCTGGCCCTCATCAAACTTTTTACCAGCGGCCCTCCCCGGCCAGAGTACAGTCCGAAAAATGCAATTTGAGCAGCAGCGCACGTTTGCTTTTTATGCAAATGTGCTGTCAGATCAATTGGGGATGCGGTCTGTAGCTGCGGATGGCTTGTAAAATAACCACCTCCCCCCGCCCGCCGGTCCCGCTATCTACAGCCGAATCGCCGCAAAAAGTGTCCGGCTTTTTCAGGCCCCCCAGATCGCTCAGATATGGAGTAAAAATGCACTTTGACCTCCGAAAGGACATTTACAATTCAGATATCCTCTGGTCATTAATTTCCCAGATAGTAATCAGAAATAGATTGATCGTTTTTTTCTTGTTTTTGTTTTTGTTTAAAGGGATCTTTAAACAAATAATACCAAGAGACTACGAACAATCTGACTGTAACTCAGGTTCACGAAATTTTCAAAAAAATATTCAAAGACTACATTATTAGCTGGAGAAATCAAATCCAACATAGCTCTATATGCCTACGAACACATACAGAATCCGATAAATGCTCCACAATTCCGCATGAAAACTTTTTTTTTTTTAACTTTTTGAAAAGAGGATGGATCATTAATTTTATCCACAATTATAGAATCTTAACCATTTAATATTTTTGCTATATTCCTACACAGCTTGGGGTTTTTTAAAGATTTTACCACTACTGATATGGAGATTGTCCTTTGTGACACAATGGCCTCAATCTACTGGCATCCGATATATCTTATTTATTGGGCTTCTTTACTTAAAGATATCACCTTTAACAATTAATTTATACTTAGTGGCTGTTAGAGAAGAATATTTTAATGATAGTATAATACTATCTTAATACTATTAACTAATGATATTTGTATCAAAAATATAATAGGTTGTTAATGCATTGATATTTATAAAGATTATTTTTATATTCTATTTAGGTTTTCTTTTATTGGATGCTTTTCTTAAATTTAATCATGTACCGCAATATGCATGAAATATAGGATTAACAGGTAGATACTTCTGAATTTTCTGAATAAATCTGTCCACGTATGCCGGCATTCTTCGCTCTCTCTGGTATATACAAGCTTAAGGGTTAGCTCTCGATTTTGAGAACCCAATGGCCGTCACATTTTGGTCCTCCGGGCCGGATGACCAAACCTATCTGTTTCTATGTGATATGCCGATAACTCTTAATAGTTTCGATAAAAGCCAACTCGTTCAAAATTTTGAGCTCATTAATTATTAAATTAGAATTTTGAATGCTTTGACCGTTATCAGCTAATTACATTACGTCCACTTGTTCGAACTTAAAATACTATCACATTCAATCATGAACTCCATCTGTTAAAAACCTTCTCGCCATTATTAATAAATTTATTTACAATTGGAATAATTCCACGATTTGTTTTATCAAACGTTTGAATGGTAGTTACATGAACATTTTTAACCGAAAAATATTTCTGACTTTACCATTCATGGAGCTGCGTGAGTGACAGTAGAATAATGCTTTTCGAATTGCTAGCATAGCCTAAAATATTTTTTTTATTTTCGTTTGATATGGCAAATCGTTTGTGACTAGTTTTATTAAGCAAAATCTATAATCGCTCAAACTAACTAGTTTATAACATTACTTCTTCTGCTACTCTCAACGTGATAGTATCTGAAATGAAAATGGGTCAGGGACAAAACATAAAAACAGTGACGATGGATATCTTCAAAAGTTTTAAATTTTCGTATTGGTCTAACAAGTGATATTTATTTGTTGTATACTTTAATATTTCATGTAAAATAATTTTAAAAATTGAAAATAAATGGTTATGGATTGGTTACTTAACCAATAACTGATATATAAAGAAAGAAAAAAATATGAAGGAAATTAATGAATTTAATATTTAACTTTGCCTAAATATTTATTTTATCATTTTTTTTTTCTCTACGATACCTCAGGCAATACTTTTGAAACAATTTATTTGGGCTATAAGTGAATAGAAATAAATAAAAACTAGAAAAACAATGCTATCCCTAGGCGAGGTCACAATAGATCTTCACTTGAGTGAACTGATACCCTAACAAGTCCCTCTATCCAGACTGCTTTGACCAACTTTACGATTACACTGTTCTCCCCTATCTCCTTTTATAAAACCAATACAGGATTTGTTATTCGGAAACATCGAGGACGAATGCTGTATAAACCTCTCTGTCTTAGGAGATTGAAAAAGTTGCTCAGATATAGAAGTTTATTCTGAATGTATCGTTCACTGAGCGCCGGAGATTCCAACTTTATGGACGGTCTCGACTCCCCTGAAGTCTTTGACGGAGATACCAAACAGAATAAGTTGGCAGTTTGATAAGGTTATTATTTATTTGTGTATTTATGAATATATATAGTTACCTATCTAGTTGATCAAATGAATAGTTTATAATAGTTTTGAACCAATTATATAATAGTGTTGGAACCTCCACTAAATTGGTTAGGTATTTTTTTGAAGCTTCTAAAAAAATAAATAGATATAGTTCTTGATATCAGCATTTAGATAAAAAATAAAATAATGGTGAAAACTGGGCATATTTTAATATAAAAATAAAGATTGAACATCAATTAATATTTAGAATTAATTAAAATTATTTATTTATGTTTTTAAATATGTATAATAAATACATTAAGTTAATGAGAGGAATAATGGTTATAGTAACATTCATTCAGTTGTAACATGAATATCCATTAGAAGCACTTCAATATTATATTTGAACGTCCTGAGTAGTGATGAGTCGTTCTGAGTGGAACGAGTTCAGAGATCCGAACGAAAACCAACTCCAAAAGATCTCTCGGTTCGTTTCAAACCGGTTCAAAGCTGGAAACAGTACCAAGTTCCGTCCCCCGGTGTAGTAGAGTTTAGATTGCATCTCTGGTTTCGTTCCACCCAAGGTCGTTCCAACTGCTTTGTTGCGTTGATCATGCCTCCCTTGACCCCCCATCTTCAATTACCCCACTACTCCAAGGATGGGCATCTTCAAAATAAACCGCTTTCTTTGAAATTTTCTATTCTACCAACAGAGCTCCGTTTCTTCTTTCTGATTCAGAGAAATGAACCACACAAGGTTTTACTGCATATGTAATTAAATAATTGTTTTGCGATTTGTTCAAAATCTGTGCGTAAGAGTTGATTACTCCTTTTTTCTCGGAACCAATGTAATTGAAAAATTCTCGCTCAATTGTGAACTATACTTTAAAAAAAAAAAAATATTGATTGAATATAACTATTTTAAAAGTTTACATTTTTTTAATAAGTATATATACTTAGCTACTTAAATTTTCTTAATATTATAGTTCCTATACAATTTTCAATTATGAAATAAAAGAAGGTTAACTGCCCAAAGTCACAACAAGGGAGGAACGAAACTGCATAGGTAGTAGGTTAGTCAAACTGACGCGGAACGAAAAGTGGAACGGAACAAAAACTGGAACTGGTTCCGATAGTGGAATGGAAGGTAAAATCTTATTCTAATTTAAGTCGGTACGGCCCTTCACTAGTCCTGAGACAAGGTTCTTTCCAGACACTTCGAATATTTATCGAGAATTGAATATAAGAAGCAGGCTGAATGGCTAGTGGATTCGAATGAGTTTGAAGCTTATCATGCAAGTTGTCCAAATCGAAAATGGGTTGTTAAAATAATCATGGATAAGTATATTTGTGTTATAATAAAGGGCTTTGAAATATTTTTGATTCTGATGATTGGATACGAGATGATAGTTTAAAGGAAGCCCAAAGCTCACTCTAGTATATTCCTGAATAGGTATAACTTCTGTTATAACTTCTGTCATGTATATTAGTGTTTTGCAATTAATTAGAAACTTTTTAATTAGAACGTTTTTTTATCAAAACGAGGACTTATAAAGATTTTTTTTAAATTCTTTTTACTGATGTTTACAAATAGATAATATGTCCTTCATAAATTTGTGGGTAAATGAACACAGTAACATGACAATAACATGTTAAGCAAACACCCATTGGTGGTACTTTATTATTAACTAAATAATAAGAAATTTTATATGTTCTATAGTAGAATATATCAAAACTTTTATAAATTAAAAATGAGTATACTAATAAATCATTTCCGACTTTTTTACAATAATAAGAAAAAAGGTGCGAGGGAGCCCGATGGGTCAGACACAAGGTGAGAACGTTGAAAGACTGCTGTGCTCAGCCGCTATGGAAACTAGTTGAGTTATACTAGTTACGCTTCTACATCTAGATCTACGCTTGTAGATCTTCGAAAAGTAAGTGACTTACTTTTATATTTTCAAATAATCAGTGATTAAATATTGAAAACTGCACCATCAGCATATCAAATAACTATTTTTTTCTCCACTCTGCTAATTCACACCAGCTGATTTAAGCGTATAGTCATTGCCTTATTACGTATTGCTAATAACCAATATTTATAAACGTCAAATTGAAACCAAATAGTGGCGGACTTACGAAATGAATTTTGAGCTTCCCACCATTTCTTGAATGAGTTGTAAACCTGTAAGATAACCCGTCCTTCCTGCTCTAGTCGGAATACATAAGGACTTTAAGCTCCAAATAAAAAAACCCTAAATCACATATTAAATTAAAAACCACAGGAAAAGTCCCCCTATAATCTATAATGTAGGTTTATGTTACACTAGCATACCCCGTCGCGGCTTTGCTCGTCTCATAAATAACGAACTTAGATTATTTTAATTTTAATTATTTGAATTTTACTTGTTTATTAGGGTGATTCTCAAACTACGGGTCAATTTTGGATTGCAAAATCTGTCATAATTGAACTTTGCTCTAAAAATCTGAAAAAAATCTAGCATGTTTCTGGGGTCACCTTTGTACAGAAAATACACCGCAAACAAATCAAACTCCATTTTCCTCATCAAAAATCAAAATTTTCAAATTTTGGGTCCATGGTAATTACTAGTTGGAGCATGGTACTTACATTTTCTATTTGTTAGATTTATGTTGGCTCCCATGTTGCTTTAAGAGCTAAAATTAGGTTAACACATTAAACAACCAATGCGTAAAGAAAAATGATTTTTATTGAAGGCTCAAAATCAAATCATACAAACTTATATTTGGGCCCCACAAAAGGCGACCCCAGTGTGTGAACTTAATTGTTGCCTGGATGCTCCAAAATGAATGACCTGAGGCTCTTCAAAATATTTGCAAGAGTAGTTCACATTAAAATCAATGTGAAGTGCCATCTCATTCCCAGGGCGTTGCTTTAGGGCTCTGAATGCCTCATGTTGGTGATGTATGGCATGAAAATGCCTCATGAATTCGTTTATTTCACTCTCTGACTTCTTAACACTATCTAGCAGAGATGATTGGATGTTTTCTTTCACAGTGCGCTTTACCAGTCTTTGAGTACCTTTTATTTGTCGCTCCTCAATTTCAGTAGTCCACTTGTAATGAGAAATTGGAGCAGTGTTGTCAAATGGTTGGAACACAATTACATTCGATGAGCATGCCTGGCATTTTCTCAGGTAGCGATGCCACTTTTCATTCATGGTCGCGCAACCCAGTGTCTTTATCAGAGAATCTGGGTCACGTGTACTAATTACGCCTGCCTGATGAAGCTGGGAGGTGAGGAGCTTCATATTCTCATGTTTGATCCACATACAACTGTCTCGTCCATCAAGCTTGGGAGTAACAACATTTGGGGGTCTGAAACGGCAGAATGTAGCATGAGATTGAGGTCGAACTACAACATCTCCAACAATTGGTGACTGAGGTGGAGTGTCCGCAAGCGAGCATGCTAAGTTTCTGTTTCTTTCGGAAACATCTCACATTTTCCCTCACTTTTTTCCGACGTTGCCTAAGCTCTCTTGGAGTTAGGCCTTTCACCATTTTAATTTTACCTTCTTTTTTTCTTCCTTCCCAAGTATCGAAGTTTCCTTCGAAACTTCCCAAGTCTTTCAGCTGGTCTTCTTTTTGCAATTCGACGTCAGCTTTCCTCCTCGCTCTCCTTTCCCTCTCTGCTTCCCTCTTCCTTGCCAACTTCTCTTCTTTGGATAGGGTTGACTTTGGTCGACCGGGAAGTGGCATTTTTCAAGTCACATAAGTAAACTGCAAATGAAAATGAAGCCAATGTGACAAAATTACCGCAATATGTAATTACCATGGTCAAAATGTAATTACCATGCTTTTTACTGCAACCACGGTAATTGCACATTTTGTAGCATGGTAATTACATACAGACGTTTGAATTGAAATATTCGGACAATAAAAAATATTATTGCGATGCTTTTTTTTGTCTTCAAATCAGCTAATCGAGCTCTTCAAAGTAAAATCAAAAAGAAAAAGTTAAGTTTGAAAATAAAAAAGTTACAAGAGCCCATGGTAATTACAAATAAAAAGCTACTTACCAGATTCACAACATTAACCACTGGATGCACACTTGAAAATGACTTCAACCTCTTGGAAACTTCTGTAACCTTGGCAAGCAGGGTTGCCAACATGGATGGGGGTGAGAAAAATCCCATATCCCTTATTTGCCTTGGTAAAAAACTCCCTCTTCTTTTTTAGCATAGCAATTACAGTATTTCTTGGGACAAAAAGTAAACTTTGCTTATATTGTTATTGGCCGTCAAAAGTTGAGAATTTCTCATGATTTCCTCTTGGTGGTTCCACAACTTTCGGGATCCAAGCCTCAGGTTATGATATTAAAGGACACTTTTATATTGGAAAATCATATTTTGGGACAGCCACGGTAATTACAAATATACACTTTGTTAGCATAAAAACCATATTTTTACTGAATTTATACACAACCATTCAATAGATTCTTGTAGATTAGCACTTCAATTGAAGAAATAAAAAAAAATGGGCAAGTTATAATTGCTGGTTAGTGAGGAATCACATTTGGACGTAATATTGACCCGTAGTTTGAGAATCACCCATTAATAAAAATCTTGTATTAAAGTGTGGAATTTAGCATTATTTCCATAATATTTCCATGCATGGCAGTAATTTTTAACCTTGCTCAAGTTGCATTGATTAGGTGCTTGGAGAGTACGTAAAAACATAACTAGATATCCAATTTGGCAGAAATAATCTCATCAATCCATCAGATTGGATTTTAATTTCTAACCTTAAAAGTATATGACTGGTTTGGCAAACCTCGTTTCAAGCTTTCAAGGCTATAAATTTTAATTAAAATTATTATAGTAAAATTTATTATTATATATATTCCTAGAACTATTTAGATAAAATTTGGTACAGATTGGTTTAGTTTTACCATTGCAAACTCTGTTGCAGAATGGCCACATATCGATCGATTTTTAAACTGCTTTGGGATCCACATGTCACTTAATATATTTATAGCTTTTTTAATAACAATTGAATTGAAAAAAATTAAATTTTATCATAAATTTCTAGTTTTATGTAACACCGTGCCTTTGTAACTTCTCACGAATGGTACTCGCCACCAATCAGTCGATTATCAAACTTCACTGCGCACCACATATTTTAAACCTTCCCTGAAAAAAGTGATATTAAATTAAACATTTTATACAATATATACTACTAAATGAGAGTATTTAGTTATAAGGTGTTTTATAAAAGCAATTTAATCTCCCAACATTATTTATTCAAAACCATATTATATTGTATTAACAATGATTTTCTAAAATGGGCAACGTTTCATGGCTATTACCACATTTTCAAGCCCTAAAACATGCGAAAACATACATGTACGACAAATACGAACTAAGTATTGATAATGTGAAATAATATTCATTTCAGTACACAACATATATAATTAATGAATTACCTTTCATGTCCATTAATATATGGATCCGTCTAATGAACAAATAAAATCATTTAATGACTAAAAAAGTCAAGTCCTGGTATTGCATCTTGTCTTATCTACATATATTAAAACTTAAATGAATAAACAAATAAAAACATTATAAATATATAAAAAATATGAAAAATGTACAATGTTCTATCATATTACTATGATTTTGCAAAATTTATTATTTTGTTATGGATATTGTTTAACTATTATAATTACCTTATATAACAACAAATCTCTTATAAACTTTAATATGGATCACATGCTACATTATTATCTATCCTGTCACTTACTGCAATGAGGTATAAAGGTTAAGTTTAAATATTCAATTTGTTCATCAATAGTGCAAAGTGGGCTCCTATTTTTTGTGTGTCTGTTTTGAAATTTACAGCTGTGTCCAAATTTTTTGTTATGAAAATGGATTCTAAAATTTTTTTTTTGTAATTTTTTTTTTTCATAAAATAAAATGTTGGTTTTTTAAAAATTAAATTTGTGATTATTGTTTATTGTATGTTGTGCCAATGCTGTTTTAATTGATATTTTTTATGTTTTTGGTGCTGAATTTGTCGTACATGTATGTTTTCGCATGTTTTAGGGCTTGAAAATGTGGCAATAGCCATGAAACGTTGCCAATTTTAGAAAATCATTGTTAATATAATATGGTTTTGAATAAATAATGTTGGGAGATTAAATTGCTTTTATAAAACACCTTAAATTAAACATTTATTTTTATGTATTATGCCACATTTTTAAGATATAGTAAGATGGGTTTTATCAATAAAACGAATATCAGTAGAGTAATAAGGACTGCCATCTCCCTTATTTAAAAGTCTTTAATACAAATTTTATATATAAAAAAAAACTCTGTGATGTATATGAGGTGTTCATGCATAAGGGCATTAATAGCTAAACCAAGATATTGATAGGACAAGAATAATGCGGTATAGATGACTAACAATATCTAAACAGGCGGATGAGGCTTGGCCCCAGGGGATTTCAATGCGCACATGTGACTGCGGCTCAGATGTGGTTTCGATCACAATAATTACCAATAATGGCACTATTATACACTTCTATTGTAATATTTTTGCGGCATGTTGACGGGGCCCTATCAAGTCTATAATTAATGCACCATTCTTGTTTTTTAAATAAGTTATAGCTTTGGGGAATTTTCATCTAGTTACTAATATTGTGGTGGAATTGTAATCTGGACGAATAATTTTCTTCACTTACAATTAGATAGAAACAAATTATTATGTTTCAAAAATAACTATCAAAAGATCGTATATTAGTAGAAGAGAGGTGTTCCAGTAGTGGAGTAGAGGCTAAATTCTCTGAGTATGTACTCCCTTAAAAGAGGGGTGAATTATCTAGGGCATTTTTTTTTTTGCTGTGATGTACTTTGGAGTAGTATATAAATAATTAACTTGAATTAGTACATATAAAGAAATTTCAAACATTTACCAGTTAGTTATCTTCCTATAGTTTGAGAGGATTAAGTTTTCCCAGATTAAAATAATTAAGTTATGAGAATTTTACTATTTTTTGTTTTTATTTGTTCCATTTTAGGGTGTCGTGTATAGTAACATGACGAGAGATGCCATGAACTAGTGTATATGTATTAATTATAAATTAAAATAGGTAGACAAAGCGGACATTTTTTGAAAATTTTGAAATATTGCACTAATTGTGTTAGAGGTTTAGTGTTGGCATATATCTGAATAGATATTATTAAATCGGAAAAATTTTAAGGAACTATACATCACTGCATCTGTTATAATATACGTCTATTCAGATATATCCCAAAACTACAAAAAAAAAAAAAAGTTCTAATTAAGTGAAATTAAAATAAACAAAACTAAAATCAATGAGCAGAGCTACATATTTTTAATTCATGAGCGTTAACTCGGAAATTTCATTGCTTCTAACTTTCTAATGGTTGAATAAGATGGTCTGAGATTTAGTAAGATTTAATAAACTACACTTCCAAATATGACAAAAACTTTGTACGGAGTGACTATGTTTCGATCTGCCTTGCAGGTATTCTTCAGGGCTAAAATCTACAAAAACTGAAAGTGTCCAAAAGTATAAAACACAGTAAATACATTTACAAAAGAATATAAAAAGTGTTAAAGGGGCTATGACACATCTTTTTAATATAATTTAGTTCATTAGATGAAGGATTTGTGAGCAGAAGTGTTAGGTAGCAAAATCTGAATAATTCAAAACAACCAGAAAAGAAGATGAAGATGAAAGAAGATTAAGGGCTATATAACATTTTCCTGCTAAAGAGAAAAGTTTAAAAAAAACTTTAACTATAAGTTACTCAAAATTGTGCCATGCTAAATAACCCCTTCATCCACTAAATTCTTTAATTATGTTATTGTTAAAATAACATAATTCATAACTGATTACTTTAATCAGTTATTAATAATTGCATAGTTCAATTAGTTCACTCAATTAAAAATTTTATCATTCAACTAACTAGATCTTGATACTATTTCATACTCTATTATATAATTAACAATTTTGATATTTATTTGTACATTAATTTACTTCTTTTTTTTTTTTATTTTGATATTATTTGATCACATTCATTTTTTTTATTTTGAGACCTGAAGAAAAACCAGCACACTGTTATTAGTTATTAAAGTTGTTCCAACTTAAAAGTGTAATTTATAAAACCTGACTGCATCCTAGTACCATACTATTTTCTAAATTAATACTTGAAAAGTTGTTTTTTTCGATCGATTGAAACCGCCAAGTGAATATAATAAAGATAATATAATTATTCATTTATTTTAAATGAATCATGGGTAATATTTTTAACGTAGAAACCAGACAACTCAGCGCTACTATTATTATTAAGACGATATGCTATATAAACGATTGTCTATTGTTTTCACATTCAAGGGATTGCTTTGATAGCATATGAGATTGGAAGAGGCGTTGCAATAAATTCAATAATAAAAAGAAGGTAGAACTTTTTGTGTTTCTTTATTAGTGAATGCTCTAGAACGTTTATATTTTCATATTATCGTTGAAGAAAGTAAATAAGGCAACTTTGTCGACAAAGCAGGGCAGCCACAGGATGAAATATTAATGTAATGCGGATTAAAGAGCATTCCCATCAAAGTCGTAGCGATTCCTTCATGGTCAATGTAACTCTCCTCTCTCCTCTCTCCTCTCTACTCCCTGCTCCTAATGTAATGGAATAGCCCCCCCCCCCCCCCCCCCCCGGGGCCGCTCAACCATTTCCTTAAAATGTTTACCCCCATGTAAATGCTGCCTTGATACAGCATGTCTTCCATTTCTTATTTATCATACCTCCCTGGCGTCATTGAGTTCTTTTTGTCATGTCTTTATCATCAACTATTTATGGTGCTCATAAAATTTAAATAATATTTCTTAAATTTAAACATATTATTTGTGTTTGTCAATTTTTTATTTAAAACTATTTTTCGATATTTACAATTATATACAATAATTCAAGATTGGAGGATTACAATGACATGTAAATAACTAATCATCAGTAGCACTTCAATAAAAGTTTTAGATTAGCAAATTTTGGAAACGAGTATGTGGATCGGTATCTGGTTTGGGCAATTCAGCAACGTATGTAACATTAAGATCTTTATAAATAAGTTTGTTTGTGGCATAATAAGGAGCATTGAGTATTACGAAGGATTTTGGATACTAGAAGAAATAGGTCTAATTACTGTCATGTAAATAAGTCTACTATAATTTACTTGGAGCTTTGAACGCTTGTCTAGAAAATGTGGAGTAGTTGGAAACTACGAAAAGTTTCTTGTCAATTAAGTTTGGTTTGTAAATATAAGATACATTGTCTTCATTCTAGGGGACTTATATCTCTAAATACTTTTGTATATTTATGGTGATTTCAATCATCAATGAGGGTTTTCTAGGATATGAAAAAAATGCTCTGTTATTAAAGATGAAAAAATATATTTTAATAACTTTGGGCATAAGATTCAATGTATAATCTATACTATTATATAAAAGGACAAGCCATTTTTAGTTTGTAATCACTAACCGCGAAAACTTCTCGACCAATCTGTAACATATTTTGACCACACCATCTTTACAGCTCCTGGCAGGTTTAGCAATAATAAATCTACTGATTTTACATTAATTTGTTATTAAAAATACGGTAAAATGTGGATATCAGAGAGGTTGGAAAAATAACTGATAGTTGGTTACAAATGGACGGAGCTTGAAATTTACAATAAAATTCATTTATAGTCAATTGAATTATCAAAAAAGCAAATATGCGGTGCGACTAGTGGATCTCAGTGAAGCTAGAAAATCGTCCTGTATGTGGTTAGCACCATTCCACAATAGAGTATACAATGGTAAAACTACCTAACCTATCTGTACCAAATTTTAGCTACATCATTTTCATAAATCTATGAAGGTTTAGCAAAAGTAAAATTTACATTATTAGAAATTGAAATGTCAATGTTGAGTGGCAGAACCGTGATTTTCCACACTGTCTGCCGAATAATACTTATGATAACCAAATAACAATGTCGATCCTTTACTTTTTGATATTGTGTGTTAAAATATGATTCATGGGCTTTTAGTTTAGGCAATGATAATGCAGTCCACTTAATCAGTACCTGGTTAAAAATTTCAGCTATGCGTGAAAGTATCATTGAAGAAATAATGATCAAATGCCTACTTCAATACAAGATTTTTATCGATGATCAAACAAAATTTCATTTATTAGTTCAAATTATTTACGGTTTTTTTTTTTTATGAGAGCGGGCGAAGCCGTAACAGGGCTGCTAGTATATTTATACATAACACACAGAACGTACAAAATTATCGCTAACGTCAGCGATATTGATTAGTTCCTGTCTATGTAGGATATCTATATAGGCTCCTAGGATATCTGTACTTTCAGTTTGAATTACGTCAATTTAATATAATTTTTCAATTTTTTTGTTTCATACTTATGAAAAGACCCATTCCATACAGCCGGGGCCCCAACATTAAGTTAAGAAGTACACCTCATTGCAGGCATGTAGCACTCCAGCAGTTCCAGGCAGGGCTGGAAGGACACAAGAGCGATCGCCGAAGCCACGTTCATCATTAGCGCAGTCCCCTTGTGGTCTAACATCTGACGGTCACATCTGCGACCCCCCTCCCCCCTCTCTAATGGTCCCTTGGCTAAGCACTTGTACAATTAAAATATTCCGATGGCGATATTAGCAGATAGAATTAAAATCAATTTTAGTAACAGTCATCATAAAAATCTATTTTATTTAATAGTGAGGTGAGAAAAATGAACATATTTAATCAATCTACAGGGTGTTTAATATTCGATGGCCACCCCCTTTTTTCCCCACAGTTTTTGAAATTTTGAAACGAAACTCTCAGGGTCTTAATTGTGTCAAATAAAGTTATTTTTAGGTTACAGTCTGCTCTCCAATCTTCTCCAATTTATCTCCAGCGACCTTAACATTGGAATTCCCAATGGGACGGGGTATTTTTTTACGACGGATTTCGATAGAAAATCAAATTTTAAATCGATTTTATACTAGTGAATTTTTTTATCCGAGGCACCGCAATCGCAAAAAAATCATTTTAAGAAAATAAGCAGTATAAAACTGAGATTGCGAAAATAAAATAAACTTTGAACAAAAATAGGAAATTAAGGCCTTCTCGCGACTGGTATGACGTGCGGTGAGAACAGGTCGACTTGGAAGGTTTCCCCCGAGAGGCTCAAATCTTCGACAAGCCCGTGATGAACTATCATTTATGCACTGGTTACGGTGGAAGCTTATCCTCATCAGAGCATTCGAGACATAGCAAGGTAGCAAGATACCATCTCAACCATTGTAATGGTGTGGGTCATACTAAAACAAACCGTATCTGGCCGTACCGCATTTCACTTCATCAGGCTCCAACTCCCCAAGACGCTGAGAGACTGAGGCTAAGGTTCTGCCATTAAGTGGGTATCCCTGGCTGCGCCTCGAATGCTCCGACGAGGATACGCTTCCACCGTAGCCAGTACATAAATGATGTTATCATCACATCCCATTGGGAATTCCAAAGTTAGGGTCGCTGGAGAATAACTGGAGATGGTTGGAGAGCAGACTATGGCCTGAAAATAACTTTTTTTTGGCACAGTTAAGACCCTGAGAGTTTCGTTATAAAAGTTCAAAAACTGTTGGAAAAAAAAGGGGATTGTCATCGAATATTGAACACCCTGTATGGGTGGATTTCAATTATATAATATTAAAATTATGATTCCCTATGTAGATGAGGAAGGCAACACCCAGTAAAGCATCCTCTTGACCTTCAGTCAACTGCTATTATTAGGCAAAGAGATCTCTCATCCAACTCTTATTCATCCTTTGCTCTTTAAGTTAAGATATGTTTTACAGCCTCAGGTCATCGTATGTCCATCTTAGTACTAGTTAGAGATTTTATAATTATAAGAGATATATTTTGTTTTTGGAATGAGAATCATATGTATTTTATATATATTTTTTTTCTGGTTAGTCCTTTTTACAGTCTTGCCGATGAATATTGGTAGGGTACAGACGTTATATTTCAGTTTGAGGGGATGTTTATAATCGACTATAATTTTCACAATTGATGTGATATTTGTCACTTCTAAGATAATGAGTTTCTAAGACGAGTTTCTGATTAAACATTTTCATCGTCAGTTCCAAAAATATTAGCGCATTCATAACATCGGCGATCGGATATTTAAACTATACTTATTATATTAATGTAATAATATTAGACAAGGATTCTAATGAGACTCAACACTTACACTTACTAACTAAAATCACTATGGACCTACGCTCTCACAAATGTAAGGGACAGCTGAAATGAAAGTTTTTAGTAAAAAAAAAACATTAAGACACAGGTCTTGTGACAAACCTAAATACTTGTACAACTAAAAGATTCCGTGGGCGATATCAGCACATAGAGCCAGAAACGATTTTAGTAAAAGTAATAATAATAATCTATTTTATAAGCAGTTATTGTGATAATGATGAGCACCTGATTATTGTCACGGTTTGAGTAACAGGTATGAATTGAAAAAATAAAGATAAATAAGTTATGCATATTTGCACTTATTAATTTATCAATAAGGTGTTGTGATTAGTTTTTATATTGTTAGTGTTGTGCTTATTATGTGCTGAAATCCAAACTTTGGACCTTGAAACGCCGCGGCTCGCTAATTAAGCATCAAACTTCCGACTATTTATATGTTTAACTGAAATATCTGCTGTCCGGTCGGTTTCAAAGGAATTTATCTAAAATTTGAGCAGAAAATAGCCTCTATAGCTTAAACGGCTACTATGATACAAGCTTTCAAATTTTCGTAACCCTCAAAAAGTGGCGGAAATTGTGTATCTTACGGGTTATCCCTTAAAACAGCGTTTAAAACATACTTCATCATGAACAATTTTAAAGGTTATTAGTTTGCTACAATCCTAACAAAATATCGTGTTACTTCAGTCAATAATTTTATATATATAATTAGCTGCCTAAAACATATGTATGCCAACATATTACGAGTAGTATAGTGTATATAAAGTACTTCACTATTTGCTAGATTTTCTAAAAAAATTTTTTTTAGTTTACGTCCATATTGGAGCAGTTAAATCACTCCATATACACTACAGCCTTTACAATATACGTTGTGGTGTTTCTCTCATCCTCCTCTTCTCTTCCCAGAACTTCCTCATTCTTTCCAACATGGCCGCCCACTCCTCATCAGTAATGGTGTATTGTTTTCGTTTGGCTGTTAGTCGTGTATCTCTACTTCCCAGAATCCTCTTCACTTTTCTCCCTGCAATTTGATTCATTGTTATATTAAGCTCTTCTAAATCATTCTGGACCTCAATGAACCAGTTCTTTGCTTTACTTTTCAACAGAAATTGAATAATTGTTGCAGTAGTCTGGTCTCCGGCAATTCTCCTTTTTCGTATTGTATCCGTAATTTATTCCTTTTAAAGTATTAAAATATAATGTCATATATACTTATAATATACTTTCTACTATAAAAAACATGTGCTTCATTGTACTCTTCGATTAATCCGAACTTTTGATCGTTCCGCCCTACCCCTTGGTCCCTTAGTGAGGTTCTAATGTTGTTCTTTTTCTATTTTAAATGCATAAATTAATAATAGTCTGTTCGTTATTGAGGGTTCTCTCCACAAGGATTCTATACATATTATCTCAACATTTAGCTATTTCCCAGTTCAATGTTTTAGTTTGTGGTATTGATTATCCAGTAATAAATTAATAACTTGTCTTTTAAATGTAGATTAAAACTTTATCTTTTACTTTCAATATATTTTAGGAACGTATAAATAATTATTTTTAGCTTTGTAGTAAACTATTTGAGAATCGTTCCATGACCAGATGCATAGTAGCTGGCTGGCATTTATGATCTGAGCAATAAAATATAGTTGAACAGAATATACGATTATGGAAACGCATAAAAAAAAAACTGGGGAAAACATGTGAACTGTTTCGAGGTCATTTTCTTTTTTATTGCTATCTTTATAGAGGGGTGGTCTTTTGTAGAGCTTCCGTAAATTAATATTTAAATCAATTACATTATTACACAACGCATGAAATATGGAAGGAGATCCGAAAGCAATAAGAGAAAGAGAGAGAGAGACAGAGGTTGGCATAGAGGTCGAAAGAGAGTTAATGAAAAGCTTGCTGACCTGATTGGATTAGCAGAGGCTGTAGGGGATATATTGAATTAAGAAGAGATTAATATGTTCCGCTCTGCCCCTGCTCCATGGTGGGGAGTGGGGGTAAGGATGATGGATGGGAGGGTGAACGAATGCTAATGGAACGACTGCTAAAAGACTACTCCTCCTTCCTTAATGGTCTGGAAAGGCGTTGCTCGCTGCTCATCTTCCGCCGCGTCTAGCGCCTCATGAATCACTCCGCCAAATGTTCAGTCTAGTCTAACCTACCTGATTCAGATTCTTACTTAATGGATGTATCAATTTTATTTCAATTCCATTGTCCGTGATATTAAGAGAATAAATGGAATTTCTTTTTACCAGTTTCTATAGAAAGTATTAACTATATTACAGATAAATGATTGTAATTTACTGGCTGTAGAAATTTACATGGTCCCATAGTTGAGGTATGGAGTAAGAAAATAACAATAGAATTGTATTAATATTAATTTATTGTAGCGATGTTGTGGTCTACAGTGCAAGCCTTGGAATTGCAAGGATTGGATACGAGATGATAGGCGGTGGAGCCCCAAAGCTCAAATCAATAAGTCTAAATAGGTCTGATAACTGTAATGTAAATGAGCATTTTGTAATTAATCGGTAGGTTTGAACGTCTGTCTACAACGAGAAGTTTCTTGTATTTTAAGTCTAGTATGTGGAAGATAAAAAATGAATTTAAAAGAGATAAGAAAAAAAAACTGTATAAAAATGACTAGTTAGTTAGTCTCTAATCAACTTTAAACCAACTGATTGGTTCTTTGCTATATTGCAGTATGAGTACATGTGACACTATGGGTTCAAATGAGAAATCTGTCTGAGGTTTGTCTGTTAATGTCTTAAAGAACATACTCATTTGTTTTAAATACCTAGTAAGTATTTATAGATTTACATGTTTTTCTCAAAAAAAAATAGTTTCAGTTCTTTTTTTAACTTCACTTCCACAATTTGTTTTGTTACACATATGTTTTATTTTTTACGGTAGCTGCATCATGGTCCATTTATTTCTACCTTTCATTCTCATCCATCACCATAAACTGGAAATAATAATATATATTTTCAATGTTTTATCACAAAAATTTCCCAACCCAAGTAGATTGCCATCATCTTTAACCTATTATTATTTTAATTAGGATTGATGAATTAAATGTTTATGTATATTGATGAATGACCTCATACCCAGATACGTGCAACTAAGAAGCGGAGCACAAACAAGAGCAGCGTCGAAAGCCACTCACCATGCTAGACGTCAATGGGTAAGATTTGAAATTAACCATTGGTACTCAGTGAGAGATAATTTAAAATTATATATTTATATCCTCCACAATAAACTCACTTCTGTACTCCACCCAGTTGAGTTTGACTCATTAGACAATCAAATCCGGACGCGAGTTGAATATCTCGTAACCAAAAAACAAAAAACATTAGAAAAGAAAATTAATAACTTGCTGTCTAGCAAGAATAACCCCGTTAATCGCCCATCTAACAGTCCAAAAAACCCCATATCCGATAAGCAATTTTCCCCACGTATCCTCAACCTCAGCAACATAACATTAACTAAAAATGAAAATAATTTACTCAACAAAGGTTTAAAAACATTCTATAAATTTACCGGTGACTATACAAACATTCGAAAACCTTGCTGTCCACATTGAATCCGGTTTAGAAAAATACGACAAAAACCCACTTTCGAAATCAATATGCGCAAACATACTAAAAACAGAAATAGAAAAAGCCCAGAACTATAAGATAAAGACATCATCCGAATACAAGATAGCACGCGCTTTATCAACTAAAATATTAAAAAACGACCTTACAATCATAAAAGCGGACAAAGGGAACACCGCAGTAATTATAGAAAAAGAGTTATACAAAAATAAAATCTATGACTTCATCCAAAAAAACAGCTTCCCCACCATAAAAAACCCCGCTAAAAAATTTAACAGTCAAGTTCGGGAGTTAATAAATAATAGTATTTTAATACCTGATAATATAAAATACAACTTGATTGAAATGAATCCCTTGCCGCCCCGTCTCTACGGCCTACCCAAAATACATAAAGCAGACATTCCAATAAGACCAGTAGTTACCTACATTAATAGCTCCATATACAAACTTGCTCATTATTTAAACAACATGTTCAAAACGAAAATTTCTTTTTACAATAAAAAACTCAATAGAATTAGTCAACAAAATTAAAAACGTAAATGTTCCAGACAATGCAAAGTTAATATCATTCGATGTCACAAATCTGTTTACCAGTATCCCACCTTCAGAAACAATAGAAATTTTAGAAAAACTAATCTTCCGGTCTAATCTTCAACCACTAGAAAAATTAGACTTTTACAATTTAATGTCAGTCTGCATAAAACATAATTATTTTCAATTTAACAATACATTCTATAAACAGGAAGAAGGATTACCAATGGGGTCCCCTCTTTCACCCCTTCTGGCAGATCTTTTTATGGATAAATTAGAACGGAAAATCCTTCATTCAAAATTAGCTCAACATATCATATACTGGTATCGGTATGTTGATGACATAATTTGCCTATGGTCTGGGACGACCAGACAAATCAATAGTTTCTTAAACGAAATAAACGAAATCCACCCTTCAATTAAATTCACATTGGAGTTAGAGAACAATAAAACTTTAAATTTTTTAGACATTGAAATATCCATAAACAATAAACAACACGAATTTAATATATACAGGAAACCCACACACACAGATATAGTTATAGATAACAATGCCAGGAGACCACTAACACACAAACTCGCAGCATTTCATAGCATGATATACCGGCTTTTAAATATACCGCTAAATGAACGAAATTTTAACAAAGAAATACAAACGATTCACACTATAGCTAACAACAACGGATACAGTAAAACCACAATCGATAATATTTTAAGAAAACAAATAAATAAAAAAAACTATGAATAATATATACAAAACACCCCCAGAGGATAAAGCTACCCATAAAAAATATATTTTGATACCATACTACGGTCCAATATCCGTTAAAGTCGGGAAAGAATTAAAAAAATTAGGTTTAAACCCTGCATTTAAAATAGATAAGCCATTGTCATCATACTTCCCTTCACCGAAGGACAAAATAGACCCTTTCCAAAAAAGCGGCGTATACGAATTAAAATGTAATGACTGTGAAGGAAAATACACGGGAAAAACCGGACGATCAGTAAATCAAAGAGTAAATGAACATATAAGAGCATACACTAATAAGACCCAAAATTCCAATTTCGCTATCCATCTAAATGAAAATAACCACAAATTTAATAAAGACTCGGGAGTAAAAATATTACATCAAGTAGAAAATAGCCTAAAATTAAATACTTTTGAATCACTAGAAATAATAAAATCGTTTAAAACCGATCCAGATTTTTGTTTAAATGATCAGATTAACATATCCAATAGCCCCATTTTAAATTTATTTCCCATAGGAACGAAAAAAAACCCAATGAGTCATAAGGGAAACCCCGTTGTAAATCTAAAACTTAACCTACCTGCCCCCCCCCCCTTTACTTCTCACAAATTCAGTGTTTTAGTTACCTCGAAGGTGAGTGCCTATGCTTGATTTCTTGTCTTATCTTTTTAAAAACCTTAGTATATTTAATCTATGTAACATAGTACTGATGTGTTGAAAATTTTATTGTATGTTTTAGAACTGAAGATGAATGTTTGGCATTCGAAACTAGTTTTCAAATAAAATAATCTCAATAGAAGTTGCATTTAATTCATCAATCCTAATTGTATTGATCCTTCTATATCATCATGCGTACCTCGAGTATTATTATTTTTTCGAAAGCAACGTCTTCTTTCAAATTCAGAAAATTAGAGAAATAAAAATTACTATTCTTGTTCTATTAGAGTCTGCCAGGACTTCATTTCACTTAAGTGAATCCTAATTACTAAAAAGCTTAACAACAGGCATACATAGAATAAATTATTTTAATATTAAGAAAAAATATATAAACAGCTTTCCAGCTTTCCAGAAAAATCTTGAATAATCTGCAAACCACTTATTCTTTGCGGATTATCAAGAGAAATACTAAACATCTATAGAGCATCATAGAGCAACAAAAAATGTAGAAAATAACATAATATTTGAGATCTTTAAAAATTTCTCACAAAATATGGTAGGTATTTTTCTAAAACTACTGAACCACATTAATTAAACATGATGGGCTTATTAAAATTTTTATTAAAGTAGGATTTTCGTAGTAATGAAAATTGATAATAAAAAAATACTTTTTAATCTATATTTCTACACAAAAAAAATCTCAAGAATCATGGATTTTATGATGTAGTTATGACTTGGCTACACTAGTGAAACTAGAAAAAGTACTATACTAGATGGTCTCGGGAATATGTACTTAACAGACTCCCAACAGAGTTATCGAAAATGAAATGAGAAGTAATTTGAGAGACTAATGGCTTAGAGTGGTTATGGAATTTTTCATAAGATGGATATCTTAAAAAAATATTATGATTTTAAACATTTCCTGATAACATTTTCATTCAGACCAGCACTGATTATTTTATCATATAAACAAATAGTATTATCAGTTTTAAGAACCGAAAGATTGGTGAAAACTATTAAATACTCGACTAAGAACGACAAATTTCAACATATAAATAATAATAAGGCTTGTCCACCTGTGTACATCGAAAATGCACCAACGCCTAAGACATACATAGAAAATTATCTAGGGCTTACGTTTGATAAAAAGAATGACCTGGGTTCCAAACAGAAAAAAAAAACGCCTAACTTTAAACCAATGTAAACACAGCTCAAATGCCAATCAAAACTAAAACTTGCTATTTATACCTACTTGCTTACTTAAACCAGTTTGGATCAGCGCTTCTCAGATTTTTAGGGTAGCAAAAAAGACAGGAAAGCGCTCAAATGGTTTGATCATATGGTAAGGATGAGCGAGAAAAGGGAGCCCCGGAAATTTTTCGAGGCAAGACCGACGGATAAGAGACCAAGGGGTCGACCACGGAAAACGTGGTCGGACGAGATGACCAAGCTGGGAGAAAAGAGAGGCAAGGACCTGGGTGCTATGAGGACGCTGGGATAGGATCGCGTTTGACGAGGCCCCTCAAAGACACTTAGATGATGAAGAAGAAGAAGAAGAAAAAGAAAGACCCATATAGAACGACTTCAAACTTTATAATCCAAAATCCTTTGGGTTATTACAAAAGCACATTTGTATGTTGGTAACACAACTTACAAACTGAGTTACGTATACAAACAGTTAGCGTATACATAGGTTACACTATAAACGATTTCAACAAAACGCACATAAAAACAATAGGCACAACGTGCATGCTGAAAATAGAAAGAGGTTGAAAAGGATGTGGATGAGAGATCTGCTATAGTAACCTCTCATAAAAATGAACTAAAGCCCGGAAGAGTTGCCGCTGAGTAATGTTCGTTCTTATGCACGTCTGTTATTATTATATATGATCTATATATAATAATAATCATCCGCTTTTTATTTTATTGTTGATCAGGGGTGAATAAAAAAAAAAAGAAAATTCTGTAATAGAAAAATAATATGAACAATCATTGAGGTTAACTGTACTTATCATCATAATATGGTCCAGTCTTTAAAGTATTAATAGTAATATTTAAATAGGTATCATAAGATTTAGCTGAAATTGCCAGGACTGGAGTTGTTCCAGCTGACTTTCCTTCCCGAAGGAATAACTCTTCAAACAATGAAATTTCCATGACCCACGAAGACACCCTCAAAAATTGCTCTCGGGAGAATCCTGACAAATGGGAGATAGGGGGAGGTGAGGATAAGATTAAGAGCTACCCCAGGTGCGAACGGCGAAGAATGATACTCAGCCGCAGCCATCGCTAATGATGTCTTCTGTCCCGGCTTCTTCGAGGAATGGATCGTCCTGTTCATCGAATCCCGGGGGGTTTTACGTAAACTATTCTCTATAAATAGCTTAGGCTATGATACTAGTCTAAGTTAACTTTATTTAGAATCAAGAAAAGTATGTTATTTCAAGACAAAGCCACAACAAATATCACTGACGAAAGTTGAAGAGATCCCCTTAAGGCTAAATGTCCCCTCTGTAGTACCAAATGTTACCACCACGTAGCGTGCCAAAATAAACAAAATTTAGATTCCTCCTCAAATCTCAACAGATCATCCGATTTTGGTTCTGTAAAGTTCATTTTGTTCCATATTTCCGTAGAATCTGATGTATCTATTTTAAAAGGCCATATATGTGATATTTACAATTTTAGGTTCAAAAAAACTACTTTATAGTATTTTTTAAAGAAAAGTCAACTAATAGGCAAGTGTAGAATAATAAAATATAAATATTGGTGAAAAAAAAATTTTAATTATACGAACAACATCGGCCGAAACTCATAAATACGAATTTCTATGCAAATGTTTTTGTTTTGTTTTTCAGGTAGCATCTACATCTATCATGACTATAGCAGCCTCAAACTACAAATCTAAAATAAGATTTCCATCGAAAGGTTGTTTTGGGACTCAAAATAGAATTTACACGATCCGAAATGAAAATTTCGAAAAATTATAAAAGTAAACAATAATTAAACTATATAACCAAAAACACTGCATACTTATTGCAAATATATTTAAAAATGCGGGGTGCATCAAAATATAAGAAGGAGTTACGAAAAATCACGGTAGAAGTATGGCAGAGGATAAGCGATTATAAACACTGATCCCCTACCCTCCTATAATAGTCCAGTAAAATAAGGGTTTGCCGAAGAAAAAACTGCGGAACTTTTATTCTCAACGGATCTTTATGTTTTTTTGGGGTGCTGAATCCGAATCTGAAGTTTGCTACCACCGTAACCATCGGCTTCATATTCAAAATCGCAAAAAAAAAAAAAACCGTTATTTTCGTTTTTTTATCTATAACACCATAACGAAGCTTTTTTCGAAGAAAGTCTTCTAACAAATGCTCCGAAAGTATTTGTCCGATTCAAAATGTTTTTTTTGATCTGAAATCTGAAAGGTGATTAAATTTACAATTAGATCTTATATATGAAATTTTTATCAAAATTCTTGAAATACACAAGCTATCACGCTGAAAATCACTTACTTTTGTAAAATAAATGTTTTTTTGGCACATTATCGCTATATCACCAAAACCATTTGTCGGATCCAAAATTTAATATTTTTATCTAAAAGCTGGTTAAATGTACTATTGGCTCCTATATATCTAACTTATAATTAACACCGGGAAATACCCACACCAGTCTACTGAACATGTCATAATTTACATATTTTGCCAAAACATACACATTTAGCGTGCTACCTTGGGTGGTTTACAGGTTTTAATATAATTTACATATATAGCATCTGATAGCGAATTTAATCAGCTTTGAGATAGATAAAAGAAATTTGGAATCGAACAAATATTTGAGGAGTTAGAGGGACAAATGTGCCAAAAAAACACTAGGATTTTACAATAGTACGTTTTTATTAGCGGGCTGGCATGTACATTTTACGGAGTTTGGTTAAAAATTTATTCTTATAGTAAATTTAATCAGCTTTAAGATGAAAAAAAGTAATGTTGTATCGGACAAATAGTTTCAGAGTTATAGCCAAAAGAGTACGACAAACGTGTTTTCGTGGAGCTTTGGGACTGACGGCAAATTGGACAATTTCTCCATTTTTTCCCAATAACGTAACTTCGCGAAAAATGGTCCGATTTCGGATTTCGTTTTTTCATTATGTAGGTACTAGTTCCAGCTACAATTAATATTTGAAGACTTCCTTCGAAAAAAGGTTCGCTATCTTGTTATAGATAGAAAAACAAAAATAATGTCTTTTTTTGGCGTTTTTTTGCGATTTTGAATATGAAGACGATGGTTGCAGTGGTAGCAAACTTCATATTCGGATTCAGCACCCCAAAGAACATAAAGATCCGTTGAGAATAAAAGTTCCGCAGTTTTTTCTTCAAAACGGCCTTTTGGAGTCTTATTTTACTGGACTATAAAGACGCTCTATGAAGCATTATTTTGGAGGGCCTACAACTTTTGTTCTACTTCACTTCCCCAATGATGATTTTATTGACTAGAATTGTAACATTGTTCATATATAAGAAAAGGATATACGGGAAAAGGATATAAATAAAAACATTATTTTATTATCAATTTATATAAAACTAGTTGAAAAAAAAGGAATTCACAAACAATAAAGTATTATCTATTCCTATTACTAATTAAAAAATTAAAATTACTTATGCTATATTACTGCACATTAAAAAATATATGGTTTGGGCTCCATGTGAAGAAGACACGCTTCAGGTCAGTCCCAAAGATTTATATATTTCGAGTGCTATTTATGCATTTATTGACTTTATTTTGTGCACATTGAACAATATTAGTGCGCGTGTACCATTATTAAAAAAAAAGTGATATATATAGTCAATCAATTTATTTAACGCCTTTTACAGGCGTACAGAGCTTTGGCTCTGGAACAATATGGCAACAGTTCTTAATACCTCAAAAATGTCTCAGAATGTTTTGAAACCAACAAATCAAAAACAGAAAGAAATGGAACTAATCCAAAGCAGTAATTACTCGAAAACCCAGTCTAACCTCAACGCAACTGAAACCACATATGCTAAAGCCACCGCTTCAGACCGTTTTTCAAAACGAGAAAATGCTATCATTTTACATACATTACCAGGCATAAAACAAAAAGAATATGTTCTCAAAATCGCAGAATTAATAGACCCAAAATTCATAAGATACACCTCTAGAATATCCAATTCAAGATTTTGTATCCATTTTAGCAATAAGGAAGCAATCGATAACCTCCTAAAAAAACATCAATCGATAACCATCGACAACAAACAAATAATTATAAAACGTCTAATTAACCCAGCCAAACGTATAATAATTTCTAATGCTTGCCCTTCAATTCCACACGAAGCAATAGAAAATGAACTCAGAAGCCTAGGTATTAAATTAGTCTCTCCCATGCATTTTCTAAGAGCTGGTTACCAAGACCCAAGGCTGGCGCACGTTCTAAGTTTTAGACGGCAAGTGTATATTCCACCCGAAGATTTGAATAAACTTCCAACGTCTTTACTTATAAAACATGACAATGTATCATATCGAATTTTTTTCAGTGAAGACATTGTCACTTGTTTTATTTGTAAACAACCAGGTCATATATCTACAGATTGCCCTGAGTGCGATAATGATAACAATATTCAGGAGGCATCTAACGGGAAAGAAAACCTATTAATACATTTTGATCAAGATGTTAAAAATAATTGTGAAACAATAACAAATTCTTCAATTTTAGACACACCAAATCATATGGTTAATAAGGCTCCAACGACCATAGGAGGTTGTCATGGAGACCCTTTGAAAATAGAGTCACTAGAAGACAGTAACGGAATAGAGCCTTTAAACCAAGTATCACGTAGCCATGGTGATGAGTCAAACAATATCACTGTAGATAGTTCCGGTGCCGAATCAGCTGTTAATTCGAGCAATAATTTAGCAGCGTTACCCGTGGCGGTTTCTGGCACTAAACGATGTTACTCAAGTCCTCCTGCTTCTACTTTATCCAATATAGAATTAAGTTTATCTCTAGATTCTCCGGATGAGTTTGAAAATACCATTAATTTACAAGATTTCCCACCAATACCAGCACCTCAACCTTCTCGGAATAAGTCAAAAAAACTGAAAAAGACCAATATCAATACTGAAACCAACTTCGAAAATGCTAGACAGTTAATAGAAGATAATTTACATAAATATCCCATTTCTTTTGATGAAATGGTGAAATTCATTCAAATGTCGTCTGAAACTAAAAACTTCAGCGAACTAGTTCACGAGTTCACGAACAACAAAGAGGGCTTAAAAGACATGCTTGCCGAAGCAAAGAAACACACAACTGACAGACGATCCAAATTAAGGATATCCAAGATATTAAAAAGAAAGTGGGACTCTACAGAAAATACATTAAATACAGACGACAGCACCGACAACTAGGAACTGACTAACAACTTTTCATTACTTTAATAAAATGACTACAACAAAAAAAACCCAATCATATTACAGTGGAATTGTAACGGATTTTACAAACATTACGAGCACTTCAAATTACTTTTAGCTGAAGAAAATCCCATATGCTGCTGTTTACAAGAGACACATTTTTTAAAATCACAAGCTGTTAATTTAAAAAAATTTAACATCTACCGAAAAGACAGAAATGATTGCAGATCTGCCTGGGGAGGAGTAGCGATTATGGTAAAAAAAGAAGTATATTCTGAACGGATTAATATTGACTCATCCTTAGAAGTTGTTGCTATAAAATTATACAAACCTGAACCTATCACAGTCTGCAATATCTATATACCTCCAAACCGAGACTTCACTGCCAATGATCTCCAAACTTTAGTTGACCAACTCCCAAGACCTCTAATCATGGTCGGAGATATGAATGGTCACAATAAATTGTGGGGTTCAACTTTATCAGACTACAAGAATAGAGGAAGAGAAATAGAGAAATTTTTAGATCTCAATAGTTTTTTAATTCTACTTAATGACGGTTCCCCTACTCATTTTTGTGCCAATGGATCCTTTTCCGCAATCGACTTATCATTCATAGACGTTAAACTTTTACATAAAGTTCAGTGGAGCGTAAAGGACACCTTGTATGGAAGTGATCATTTTCCTGTGACTGTTAAATTTTATGATATTTCAAATGCTACATTACATAGAGTTCCGAGATGGTCAATTAAAAGAGCGAATTGGGAAAAGTTTTCATTGTTGATAGAATCAGAAATGGTAATGAAAAAAGAATCATATGTCAATCTGGAGAACAAAATTACTTTCTTTAACCAAAGTGTCATAGAGTCAGCAAAAATGAATATTCCACACAAAGTAATTTATAATGACAGACGTCTAGTTCCTTGGTGGAATGAAGACTGCCGGATCGCAATTATGAATAAAAAAAAAAACACTGAACCGATACAAAAAAACAAGATCGCTGGAAGATTTAATTGAATTTAAAAAAATGAGATCAATTGCTAACAAGATATTGAGGGCCAGCAAAAAAAATTCATGGATGACTTACGTCAATTCTATCAACAATAATACTACCATAACAGAAGTATGGAAAAAAGTTAATGCCATCCAAGGATCCAAAAAACTTGACTTTGTTTCTTCGGTTTCAGTAGATAATCAAATCATAACTGACCCTGGTAAAATAGTTGAGCATTTTGGAAATCACTTTTCTACTATGTCGAAAACTGATAATTATATAACATCGATTTTCTGCAGCATAAATGTGAACAAGAAAAAAGCTCGATTGAATTTCATACACATGGCTCAGAAATTTTTAATCAGCCATTTACTCTAGCTGAAATGAATTTTATCTTAAACACATGCAAAGATAAATCTACTGCAGGCCCCGATCAGATCCCATATATTTTTTTGAAGAAACTACCGTCAATTGCACATTCATTTCTCCTTTCAATTTATAATGAAATCTGGACGACAGGGATGTTTCCCGAAGCCTGGAGGAAGGCCATCGTTATTCCAATCAGGAAAACTACAAAAGATATAAACATCGATAACTATAGGCCTATTTCACTACTTTCTTGTGTTTCTAAACTTCTCGAAAAGATGGTTAATAATAGACTAATTTATTTCTTGGACTCAAAAAAATTCATTTCAACTTCCCAGTGTGGATTCAGAAAACATCGCTCTGCTATCGACCAAATCACGAAGCTTGAAAACGAAATTCAAAGGGCTTTTTCAAACAAAGAACACCTGGTAGCTGTCTTCATAGATATCACAAAAGCATATGACATGATGTGGCGCTATAATGTTGTCAGTACACTATCCAAACTCGGTCTCTCAGGGCAGCTATTGACATTTATTAACAATTTTCTTAAAGATAGGTCGTTTCAAGTTAAGGTTGGATCTAACCTTTCTCAATCATTCCATCAGGAAAATGGAACGCCCCAAGGATCTCCGCTAAGCGTAACATTATTTTTAATAGCCATAAATAGCATTGTAAATACAACGCCTGCAGAAGTAAATTGTTCTTTGTTTGCTGACGACTTTGCTATTTATATAAGAAGCAAGTCAATAGAATATATCGAGTGGAAATTAAGAACAACTCTAGGGAATCTCGAATCATGGTCTAAAAATACTGGTTTCAACTTTTCAAGTTCCAAAACGGTGGCCATCCATTTTTGTAAAAGGAGAAAATGCCAAACGCACCCGTCATTAAGTTTGTTTCAACAACCTATTATGTTTGAAGAAGTTTTCAAATTCCTAGGAATCTACTTCGATAAAAAGCTAACATGGTCTGAACATATTCGTCAAATAAAAGCAAAATGCCAGAAAGGGCTAAATTTATTAAAAGTTCTGTCCAGCACTCAGTGGGGATCAGATCGACGAACTTTATTAATGATGTACCGTACTCTGATCAGGCCTATCATTGATTATGGAGCTGTTGCCTACAGTTCTGCTAGTGTTTCAACACTGAAATCACTAGATACTATTCATAATCAGGGACTTCGTCTTTGTATTGGTGCATTCAGAACCACACCTGCCCAAAGTTTGTACATAGAGAGTGGTGAGCCATCTTTAGAATTAAGGAGAAAATATTTGAGTTTAGCATACTTCGGCCAAATTATGTCAAAAAAAACACCTCCTCGCTTACGATCCTACAACACATACGATTTTGAATGAAGAGCATAGACGATCCTGCAAATGTTTCCATTGTAGATGCAAAATATGGGCAAATGATTTACAATTATCTTTCCCTAAATATTTTAAATTCCCAGGCAATCCAATACCTAACTGGATACAAACAGAAAGTACGATTGATTACAGTCTATCATTTTTTTCAAAACCCACGACTCCTCATCACATTTACCAAAAAATGTTTAATGAACGAAAAGAAGTGTACTTCAACTACTGTTTTTGGTTTACCGATGCTTCAAAATCCAGCTCTGAAGTTGGATGTGCCATTATTATGGGCTCTGTTTGTTACAAATTTCTTCTACCAGAATCGAATAGTGCATACACCGGTGAGCTCTATTCAATCTGGAAATCGTTGACATTCATAATGAATAGTCAATGCAAATATCATCTGATTGTATCCGATTCATTAAGCTCACTGAAATCACTGGAAAACAGAAACTCAAAAGACGTTTTGGTGATGAAAATCCAACTTCTTGAGAAGGAATGTCTACGTTCAGGCAAAGTGGTAAGATTTCTTTGGTTCCTTCTCATCTGGGCATCGGAAGAAACGAAGAAGCAGACCAAGCTGCAAATGCTGCAAGATTGAAACCCAATTCAGACGTCATATACATCAATAAAACGACTGCATCGGATTGGCGTATTCATATAAAAAAAAGAATATATGAATCATGGATTACAGAGTGGAACAAAACAGCTGAAAAATTAGGCAAAATTAAAAGTAGTCCTGACGTATGGAGAACATCAGAAAGGAGAAATCGCCGCGAAGAAGCTGTCTTGGCAAGGATACGAATGGGACACACAGCCATAACGCACACGTATCTTCTAAAGGGACTCTATCCACCGACCTGCAGGATCTGCAATGTACCCATGACCGTGGAGCACATCTTAATGGACTGCGAGGAATACAAGGATGTAAGGAAAGATTGCGGAATGGCCAACCGGATGGACATCGCTCTTGGTGACAGTGAAACGTCTGTGCAAAGTTTATTTAAATTTTTGAAAATATCCAATGTTTATAACTTTGTATAATTATGCTTACTTTTAATACCAATAATGTTTGAATTAACTGAATGTTAAAAAACACATATATTTGTTGTTGCTAATGACCCTCTAGGGTAGATGCTTGTAAAATAAATAAATAAATAAATAAATAAAAAATATATATATTATGAAAAATATGATATATTATTTTTGCATGAATGTTGCTTATTCTTAATAAGGAATAATTATATTATGAGCTGTATTCATTAAAATTATTTACTTTTTTAATACCCAAATCAAAAAGATTTAGTACTTTTCTTCTTTTTTTTTGATTTCATATAAAAGTGATGAGTACAAAAAGTTATTGAATTTTTCAATTGAATGAGTTTAAATAGGCAGTTTCCTTCTTTCCCTTCCTGCCGCGCGTATTCCTGAGATATAGAACTCATTTTTCTATCTTACGTTTTGCCATAGGAATCCACAGTCAAGATTATGCTAGGTTCGGATAAAAAGAAGAAGGTAGAAAAGACGCGAAATCCCTAGACGGCATAGGATCAAAGGAAATATCAACATTTCTAATACTATCGTAGGTTCAAAGAACAATGGTCTGGTAGGACAAGATGTTTACAACCATTTCTTTGTGAAATTGAATTTTTTTTTTTTTTTTCATTTTGATCAATCCATTTAATTGTTTCACAAGAGTAGTTTCATTTCTTATTTATTCGACATATCACACACAGTATAGGCTTGTTTGACTACTCTCCTCCTTCAAAACCCTAATCTCAAAGTAAAGGTAATAATAAATAATTGCAAGCTTTTTTGTATGAGAAACATCCCACATTTTTTTTACGTCCCGGGGTCTAAATTGTAGAAAAAATTTGTTTTTTTTACTGCTTAACATTTGAAAACGGTTAGACATAAGAATTAATTCATTACAAACCTTTTGATTTAAATAAGAAGTAATTTGGGGAAAAATTTGATTTCGTTAATACTATTTTTATTTATTTTTTAAAAATTATTTATTTTCCGCATACCCTCTTTTCTCTAGTCTATTCGGGCCCCTGTTTTGGTCAACAAACACGGAAGGCTACAAAGACAAAGAAAATATTTATAAATATATTACAATGGATCTAATAAGGTATGTTCGCGCCGATCGGCGCTTTTGTGTTAAGGGGAAATGAGAAAATTGCAATTTAGTTCAAGTGACGCCCTCTACCGACTTCCCTCATTAACCGGCCCTTTACTTAGTTTTCCTATTGCCAACCAGAGGGCAGTTGACTTTATTAACTCTCGCAAAGTTTAATATGCGGGAGTTCTAATCGCAATCTTAATCCCCTCAGGACCATTCTCGGCCACTCTGTTCCTGCACTCTGCCCTGGATGCACCTACTTTTGTCCAAGACTTCATAGTCTTCCTAGTTTACATGCTCAAGGCTCACATAGCCTTCCGAGAACCTTTTATATGTTAAAAGTGTTTTCCTTTCGTGCTACAACCAGTAAAATTTTCCTTTTGACTTTAATGAGTGGTGATAGCAGAGGAGGAGAGTTCAATCAAGTTTTACAGGCACCAAGGAGCGTTCGCCTGTCTGTGAGGACTTCAGGGGCCCCGCGAGAGCTAGAAGGCTACCGCACCCAGGTGAGTGCGCTTATCTGTATTTTTTGGTTGAATTATTTTCCCGCTAACATCTCCCCAAAGTTGCAGAACCTCGCTTTGATTAAATTCTATACAGTCCATTTTTACCGCGCCGAGGCGAGTTATTCGCACCGGCAATTTTCATTAACAAGGTATTTGATCGCAAAAGGGAGTGTGTACGTTTTAAAACCCCTTTACTGCGAAATAAGTATATTTTGCCCCTTATGATTCCATTTTATTCATTTTTTTCTGTTTGATGACTAAATTGCTGAGAGAATATATATTGATATTTACAACCTTACAATCAGAAAACGGCTAGCTGTATGAATAAATTTATTAAAAACATGGTAACGGTCGGGTTAAGAGGAGGCAGCAAACTGGCTTGACCCGCGCTACACCCACCAGTTCGATCCTTACGCTTCACTTCGAGTTTACATTTATAGATATCTCTTTCATATAACCTCACATGTAAACAATCACTTCTACAGTTTCAACTTGGATTGTGTTGTTTAGTGTCTTATATTGATATTTAGTCCTCTTAAATGAAAATAAGTGAAACAGAAGTTAACAAAATGAATTTCATAAAGGATTAAGTGTTTTATCAATTCATGTTTTCTTATTCCCTCTTATCTAATGTGTAAAAGTGTTACAAAACTTAAAAACATTAATTTGTACATGGATTTGGTGTTTTATATATTTTTATTTGTTGTATCAATTGGAGTGATAAAATTTCAGTATACATATTTTGTGAATGGATTCTTTGTCATCCATAATACTTATTGTCCTAAAGTGTAACAGATTTTATAATGTAAATAAGTGAAACAGAAGTTAACAAAATGAGTTTCATAAAGGATTAAGTGTTTTATCAATTGATGTTTTCTTATTTACTCTTATCTAATGTGTAAAAGTGTTACAAAACTTAAGAACATTAACCCTTTAACAGGCAATGTATCCTGGAGGATACACATGTTTAATGCCTTTTGCTCAATAAATGACGAAATGTCCGACGCATTATCCTACTCATTATCATCTAATATCCTTTATTTAACCTTGCTTTTTATGATACATGCGTGAGGATTAGCGTGGCTATAGCCATTGAAAGGAAAAAAAAAGAAGAAATGTATTCTGAAATTCACGGCCTGCCCGTTAAAGGGTTAATTTGTATATGGATTTGGTGTTTTATATATTTTTATTTGTTATATCAATTTAAGTGATAAAATTTCAGTATGCATATTTTGTGAATGCATTCTTTGTCATCCATAATACTTATTGCCCTAAAGTGTGAGATAGATTGTATAATTATTTCAATAAAACATATCAATTTAAAAATAAATGTGAGAAATTATATCATAGGTTTCATGTTTTCTTATTTCCACTTCCCTTGAGAAAATATAGCAGAAATTAACATCATAAGTTTCAATAAGGATTCGGTCTTATATTATATCCCATATAACATGAAGAATGGACAATGTGAAAATAATCACAGATTAAGAGGTAAATGACATTATATAATTGTAAAACTATTGGTGTAATGTTATAGATTAATGTATTTTTAAACATTTTTAGAAGCCTGATGATGGAGCATTGTCTCCGAAACATGTAGCTGCAAATGTTAAATAAATAGGAGTTATGTGAATTAAATACTTAAGGATTCTGTCTTTTAAATATTTATAATTTGTTATTTACACTTCCCTCACATCACAAAGTTTATCAGGAATTAACATTACTGGTGGTTTAGCATTATATTAATTTTCATTAAATATAAAATTAATTCAAAATTGATTTAGTGAGTTATGTTTTGACATTTTCTTATTTCTCATTTTAATATCATAAGGTAAACAGAAGTTGATATTACTTTGAACAGGGATTTAAAGTTTCTCCGTAAATAAATGAGAATAACCTTTCCCCTCGAAAAGTAGCGACTTGAACACCCGAAATAAATCGGAAGAAGGTAAGAATCGATAAAAGGTATTCTCGGCGGGCGTAGGAGCTGCCTCCTCTTAACCCGACCGTTACCAAAAACATTATTGAAACGTTTGATTCCGAAAAAAACATTCGTACTTTATTTTTGACATTGACTATATCTCGAAAATGGTCGACTCTAGAAAAATATGTTACGAATCTAAATTAAAGCTGATTACATTTCCTATAAAATTGATTATGTATAAATTTGTCGAAATTCTAATGGTTTTCGAGATATACGTTATTGAAAATCGGTGATTTTCGGGGAAAAAACAAATGTTACCTCCTCACTTTTTGTAATACTTTTATTTCTAGTACCTTCCCCGATCGTTCCTCAGAAAAAATTACATAATCAAAATTGTAGAGCATAAAATTTAATTTAATTTGATATATACGTTTCTGGTATTTGAAGCAAATGTTTGACAAAAAGTGAGGTCAACATTTTTTTATTTCTAAAATTATCGATTTTAAATAACATATATCTCGAAAACCGTTGGAATTTCGACAAATATGTATATAATAAATTTTATAGGAAATTCAATTAGCTTTAATTCCGATTTGTGGCATATTTTTCTTGAGTCCACTGTTTTCGGGATAAGATCGAAAAATACGAAATTGGGACCTCTCTTCTCACCCCCAACCTTAGCTCAACCTCCAGGTTCGGAGACTTTTAGTAGGTTTGCCTTCTAATTGCTCCTGGCGAAGCTGTGACATCAGAAATTATCGCATATTTCATGCAATCTACACCCCTCATTTCAACACTCTTTGACTAGGGTCGCACTTTTCTGCGAAAACACCTATATCACCATTCATTTGGCTACAGTTCCGAAACTAATTGTTCGATCCGAAATTTCTTTTTTTTCATCTGAATGCTCATTAAATTTACTATAAGAACCTATATATAAAGTTATGATTAAGTTTCGTAAAATAACCATACCAGCACACTAAAAACCGCGACCTGTTTTGAAATTCAAGCTTGTTAAAGTAATTGGATTATTTAATCTGGGCTGCAAAGCCCAGATAAACTTGATAGTATTGGTTATTTGTAAGGTTAATCATATTTAAAAAACCAAAGGTCCTTTATTTTTTATACAATATTTTTTCGAAATCAGGAACACAAAATATATAGGAAAAGATGATATTTTTGGCCGGCTAGACCTACAAGTTACCTCTCTGTGCGTTGGTGTTCCATATTGGTGTTATTTTATTAAACTTAAATTCAATTGAAAAATTCAATAACTTTTTGTACTCATCACTTTTATATGAAATCAGTAAAAGTACTAAATATTTTTGATTTGGGTATTAAAAAAGTAAATAATTTTAATGAATACAGCTCATAATATAATTATTCCTTATTAAGAATAAGCAACATTTATACAAAAATAATATATCATATTTGTTCATAATATATATTTTTTTAATGTGCAGTAATATAGCATAAGTAATTTTAATCTTTTTAATTAGTAATAGGAATAGATAATACTTTATTGTTTGTGAATTCCTTTTTTTTCAACTAGTTTTATATAAATTGATAATAAAATAATGTTTTTAATATATATCCTTTTCCCGTTATATATGAACAATGTTATAATTCTAGTCAATAAAATCATCATTGGGGAAGTGAAGTAGAACAAAAGTTGTAGGCCCTCCAAAATAGAGCTAGAGCATGTCGTTATACCCGGCGGCGGAAGTTGGGGGATCAGTGTTTATAATCGCTTATCCTCTACCATACTTCTACCGTGATTTTTCCTAATTCCTTCTTATATTTTGATGCACCCCGCATTTTTAAATATATTTACAATAAGTATGCAGTTGTTTTGGTTATATAGTTTTAATAATTGTTAACTTTTATAATTTTTCGAAATTTTCATTTCGGATCGTGTAAATTCTATTTTGAGTTCCAAAACAACCTTTCGATGGAAATCTTATTTTAGATTTGTAGTTTGAGGCTGCTATAGTCATGATAGATGTAGATGCTACCTGAAAAACAAAACTAAAACATTTGCATAGAAATTCGTATTTATGAGTTTCGGCCGATGTTGTTCGTATAATTAAAATTTTTTTTTCGCCAATATCTATATTTTATTATTCTACACTTGCCTATTAGTTGACTTTTCTTTAAAAAATACTAGAAAGTAGTTTTTTTTTGAACCTAAAATTGTAAATATCACATATATGGCCTTTTAAAATAGATCCATCAGATTCTATGTCCATTTTATTAATAAATCCGTTTTCCGATCTAAAAAATGTCTATTGGTTTCTTAATTAGGAGGAATCTAAAATTGACCCCGTAGGTGCTGCGATCTCTTGAGGCAGAAACACACCAGAGTGAGGGGACATTTAGCCTTAAGGCTAAATGTCCCCTCTGTAGTACCAAATGTTACCACCACGTAGCGTGCCAAAATAAACAAAATTTAGATTCCTCCTCAAATCTCAACATATCATCCGATTTTGGTTCTGTAAAGTTCATTTTGTTCCATATTTCCGTAGAATCTGATGTATCTATTTTAAAAGGCCATATGTGTGATATTTACAATTTTAGGTTCAAAAAAACTACTTTCTAGTATTTTTTAAAGAAAAGTCAACTAATAGGCAAGTGTAAAATAATAAAATATAAATATTGGCGAAAAAAAATTTTTAATTATACGAACAACATCGGCCGAAACTCATAAATACGAATTTCTATGCAAATGTTTTTGTTTTGTTTTTCAGGTAGCATCTACATCTATCATGACTATAGCAGCCTCAAACTACAAATCTAAAATAAGATTTCCATCGAAAGGTTGTTTTGGGACTCAAAATAGAATTTACACGATCCGAAATGAAAATTTCGAAAAATTATAAAAGTAAACAATAATTAAACTATATAACCAAAAACACTGCATACTTATTGCAAATATATTTAAAAATGCGGGGTGCATCAAAATATAAGAAGGAGTTAGGAAAAATCACGTTAGAAGTATGGCAGAGGATAAGCGATTATAAACACTGATCCCCTACCCTCCTATAATAGCCCAGTAAAATAAGGGTTTGCCGAAGAAAAAACTGCGGAACTTTTATTCTCAACGGATCTTTATGTTTTTTGGGGTGCTGAATCCGAATCTGAAGTTTGCTACCACCGTAACCATCGGCTTCATATTCAAAATCGCAAAAAAAAACCTTTATTTGTGTTTTTTTATCTATAACACCATAACGAAGCTTTTTTTGAAGAAAGTCTTCTAACAAATGCTCCGAAAGTATTTGTCCGATTCAAAATTTTTTTTTTTTATCTGAAATCTGAAAGGTGATTAAATTTACAATTAGATCTTATATTTGAAATTTTTATCAAAATTCTTGAAATACACAAGCTATCACGCTGAAAATCACTTACTTTTGTAAAATAAATGTTTTTTTGGCACATTATCGCTATATCACCAAAACCATTTGTCGGATCCAAAATTTAATATATTTATCTAAAAGCTGGTTAAAAGTACTTTTGGCTCCTATATATCTAACTTATAATTAACACCGGGAAATACCCACACCAGTCTACTGAACATGTCATAATTTACATATTTTGCCAAAACATACACATTTAGCGTGCTAGCTTGGGTGGTTTACAGGATTTAATATAATTTACATATATAGCATCTGATAGCGAATTTAACCAGCTTTGAGATAGATAAAAGAAATTTGGAATCGAACAAATATTTGAGGAGTTAGAGGGACAAATGTGCCAAAAAATACTAGGATTTTACAATAGTACGTTTTTATTAGCGGGCTGGCATGTACCTTTTACGGAGCTTGGTTAAAAATTTATTCTTATAGTAAATTTAATCAGCTTTAAGATGAAAAAAAGTAATGTTGTATCGGACAAATAGTTTCAGAGTTATAGCCAAAAGAGTACGACAAACGTGTTTTCGCGGAGCTTTGGGACTGACGGCAAATTGGACAATTTCTCCATTTTTTCCCAATAACGTAACTTCGCGAAAAATGGTCCGATTTCGGATTTCGTTTTTTTTTTTCATTATGTAGGTACTAGTTCCAGCTACAATTAATATTTGAAGACTTTCTTCAAAAAAAGGTTCGTTATCTTGTTATAGATAGAAAAACAAAAATAATGGTTTTTTTTTGGCGTTTTTTTGCGATTTTGAATATGAAGCCGATGGTTGCCGTGGTAGCAAACTTCATATTCGGATTCAGCACCCCAAAGAACATAAAGATCCGTTGAGAATAAAAGTTCCGCAGTTTTTTCTTCAAAACGGCCTTTTGGAGTCTTATTTTACTGGACTATAAAGACGCTCTATGAAGCATTATTTTGGAGGGCCTACAACTTTTGTTCTACTTCACTTCCCCAATGATGATTTTATTGACTAGAATTGTAACATTGTTCATATATAACGGGAAAAGGATATAAATAAAAACATTATTTTATTATTAATTTATATAAAACTAGTTGAAAAAAAAAGAAAAGGAATCCACAAACAATAAAGGATTATCTATTCCTATTACTAATTAAAAAATTAAAATTACTTATGCTATATTACTGCACATTAAAAAATATATATATTATGAAATATATGATATATTATTTTTGCATAAATGTTGCTTATTCTTAATAAGGAATAATTATATTATGAGCTGTATTCATTAAAATTATTTACTTTTTTAATACCCAAATCAAAAAGATTTAGTACTTTTCTTCTTTTTTTTTTTTTGATTTCATATAAAAGTGATGAGTACAAAAAGTTATTGAATTTTTTCAATTGAATGAGTTTAAATAGGCAGTTTCCTTCTTAACCCTTCCTGCCGCGCGTATTCCTGAGATATAAAACTCATTTTTCTATCTTACGTTTTGCCATAGGAATCCACAGTCAAGATTATGCTAGGTTCGGGTAAAAAGAAGAAGGTAGAAAAGACGCGAAATCCCTAGACGGCATAGGATCAAAGGAAATATCAACATTTCTAATACTATCGTAGGTTCAAAACAACAATGGTCTGGTAGGACAAGATGTTTACAACCATTTCTTTGTGAAATTGAATTTTTTTTTTTTTTTCATTTTGATCAATCCATTTAATTGTTTCACAAGAGTAGTTTCATTTCTTATTTATTCGACATATCACACACAGTATAGGCTTGTTTGACTATTCTCCTCCTTCAAAACCCTAATCTCAAAGTAAAGGTAATAATAAATAATTGCAAGCTTTTTTGTATGAGAAACTTCCCACATTTTTTTTACGTCACGGGGTCTAAATTGTAGAAAAAATGTGTTTTTTTTTACTGCTTAACATTTGAAAACGGTTAGACATAAGAAGTAATTCATTACAAACCTTTTGATTTAAATAAGAAGTAATTTTGGGAAAAATTTGATTTCGTAAATACTATTTTTATTTATTTTTTAAAAATTATTTATTTTCCGCATACCCTCTTTTCTCTAGTCTATCGGGCCCCTGTTTTGGTCAACAAACACGGAAGGCTACAAAGACAAAGAAAATATTTATAAATATATTACAATGGATCTAATAAGGTATTTGATCGCAAAAGGGAGTGTGTACGTTTTAAAACCCCTTTACTGCGAAATAAGTATATTTTGCCCCTTATGATTCCATTTTATTCATTTTTTTTCTGTTTGGTGACTAAATTGCTGAGAGAATATATATTGATATTTACAACCTTACAATCAGAAAACGGCTAGCTGTATGAATAAATTTATTAAAAACATTATTGAAACGTTTGATTCCGAAAAAAAAAACATTCGTACTTTATTTTTGACATTGACTATATCTCGAAAATGGTCGACTCTAGAAAAATATGTTACGAATCTAAATTAAAGTTGATTACATTTCCTATAAAATTGATTATGTATAAATTTGTCTAAATTCTAATGGTTTTCGAGATATACGTTATTGAAAATCGGTGATTTTCGGGGAAAAAACAAATGTTACCTCACTTTTTGTAATACTTTTATTTCTAGTACCTTCCCCGATCGTTCCTCAGAAAAAATTACATAATCAAGTTATTATATTAAAAAGGCATAACTCCTCATTTGCTTTATTCATTTACTACATGTTTCGGAGCTTGTCATGTTGCTCCATCTTCAGGCTCTTACACTGTGATATTCTCACTGGTCATCTCATGTATAGTGTAGATGAGATGACCAGTGAGAATATCACAGTGTAAGAGCCTGAAGATGGAGCAACATGACAAGCTCCGAAACATGTAGTAAATGAATAAAGCAAATGAGGAGTTATGCCTTTTTAATATAATAACTAGATATTAATCTCCTTGAATGAAACATATATACATAATCAAAATTGTAGAGCATTAAATTTAATTTAATTTCATATATACGTTTCTGGTATTTGAAGCAAATGTTTAACAAAAAGTGAGGTAAACATTTTTTTATTTCTAAAATTATCGATTTTAAATAACATATATCTCGAAAACCGTTGGAATTTCGACAAATATGTATATAATAAATTTTATTGGAAATTCAATTAGCTTTAATTCCGATTTGTAGCATATTTTTCTTGAGTCCACTGTTTTCGGGATAAGATCGAAAAATACGAAATTGGGACCTGTCTTCTCCCCTCCAACCTTAGCTCAACCTCCAGGTTCGGAGACTTTTAGTAGGTTTGCCTTCTAATTGCTCCTGGCGAAGCTGTGACATCAGAAATTATCGCATATTTCATGCAATCTACACCCCTCATTTCAACACTCTTTGACTAGGGTCGCACTTTTCTGCGAAAACACCTATATCACCTTTCCTTTGGCTACAGTTTCGAAACTAATTGTTCGATCCGAAATTTCTTTTTTTTTCATCTGAATGCTCATTAAATTTACTATAAGAACCTATATATAAGGTTATGATTAAGTTTCGTAAAATAACCATACCAGCACACTAAAAACCGCGACCTGTTTTGAAATTCAAACTTGTTAAAGTAATTGGATTATTTAATCTGGGCTGCAAAACCCAGATAAACTTGATAGTATTGGTTATTTGTAAGGTTAATCATATTTAAAAAACCAAAGGTCCTTTATTTTTTATACAATATTTTTTCGAAATCAGCAACACAAAATATATAGGAAAAGATGATATTTTTGGCCGGCTAGACCTACGGTACAAGTTACCTCTCTGTGCGTTGGTGTTCCATATTGGTGTTATTTTATTAAACTTAAATTCAATTGGAAAATTCAATAACTTTTTGTACTCATCACTTTTATATGAAATCAGTAAAAGTACTAAATCTTTTTGATTTGGGTATTAAAAAAGTAAATAATTTTAATGAATACAGCTCATAATATAATTATTCCTCATGAAGAATAAGCAACATTTATACAAAAATAATATATCATATTTGTTCATAATATATATTTTTTTAATGTGCAGTAATATAGCATAAGTAATTTTAATTTTTTTAATTAGTAATAGGAATAGATAATACTTTATTGTTTGTGAATTCCTTTTTTTTCAACTAGTTTTATATAAATTGATAATAAAATAATGTTTTTATTTATATCCTTTTCCCGTTATATATGAACAATGTTATAATTCTAGTCAATAAAATCATCATTGGGGAAGTGAAGTAGAACAAAAGTTGTAGGCCCTCCAAAATAGGGCTAGAGCATGTCGTTATACCCGGCGGCGGAAGTTGGGGGATCAGTGTTTATAATCGCTTATCCTCTACCATACTTCTAACGTGATTTTTCCTAATTCCTTCTTATATTTTTATGCACCCCGCATTTTTAAATATATTTACAATAAGTATGCAGTTGTTTTGGTTATATAGTTTTAATTATTGTTTACTTTTATAATTTTTCGAAATTTTCATTTCGGATCGTGTAAATTCTATTTTGAGTTCCAAAACAACCTTTCGATGGAAATCTTATTTTAGATTTGTAGTTTGAGGCTGCTATAGTCATGATAGATGTAGATGCTACCTGAAAAACAAAACAAAAACATTTGCATAGAAATTCGTATTTATGAGTTTCGGCTGATGTTGTTCGTATAATTAAAATTTTGTTTTCGCCAATATTTATATTTTATTATTCTATACTTGCCTATTAGTTGACTTTTCTTAAAAAAATAATAAAAAGTAGTTTTTTTGAACCTAAAATTGTAAATATCACATATACGGCCTTCTAAAATAGATTCATCAGATTCTATGTCCATTTTATTAATAAATCCGTTTTCCGATCTAAAAAATGTTTATTGCTTTCTTAATTAGGAGGAATCTAAAATTGACCCCGTAGGTGCTGCGATCTCTTGAGGCAGAAAACACACCAGAGTGAGGGGACATTTAGCCTTAAGTAAAATTAGATACATATATCAACAGAGGAGATGCCATTGGACGATTCTCATCCTCTTATACAATAATTCATGCATGTTTTCATCAGACCATATTCTTGGGTCATTATTTATCGACGACTATGAATTTAAACAACAAAGAGAAAATAAATTTGAATCAGTTACGGATGAAAATTGTTTGTCATTTTCTACATCTTAAGAATTTAATAGGCAAAAGCTCTAATCTTCAAAATTAATATAAAATAACTCATGAATGCTTTTGTAAAATCATGCCCTTTTGAGATAGGGAAATTTTTCATAATTCTATAAACTTTTCATAATAGTTTTAATGCATCATATGTTTCTGATTTTCCTCTCTAAACATAATTTATAGCATAAGCACTGTTTTCTCAACTTGCCGTTCACTTGATTCCCAATAATTCAACAGTACATCGGATAAGAATATTGTTTTAGGATCTTAGAGGTATAGACAATTTTTAAAGCACTTGTGGCAAAGATCAATTTACAAACCAAAGCCATTGTAATATTAATAGACTTATAATTAGTTTTAGTATTTTTGTTTTTTTTACATTTGCGAAATAAGTTTACAAAAAAGAAAAGAAAAAAAAAAAAACATACATTCCATCACCTTGTTTGGCCCATAAAATGATGGCTAATCATTAAACAATCATGAGCATTTTTAGTTTCATAGGCGTTGAGAATTAAATTTTGAAATAGACATATACCTACTATTATTATAGTAACCATGTAGTTTGTCTAGAAAAAATATAGAATTTATTTTTTAAAGATGTTTATTTGTAAAAAAAATAAAATGGTAATTTTTCTGTTTTTAGCTTCCATTTGAAAAAGTGGATGCATTTGTTTGCAATATATATATATATATATTTTATATATATATATATATATATATATATATATATATATATATATATATATATATATATATATATATATATATTTTTTTTAAATTATTTATTCATATTTACAACTGTACATAAACATACATCAAGTAAATTTGAGAAAATGATTATAATGACATGTAAATCACTTGTGAAGAACTACTCACTAGTAGCACTTCAAAAAATGTTCTAAACTAGAAGGTCTCTTGGCCATCTTCTTTTTAGACGCCTCGGTGGGTTATCAGGTATCGAATGAAAGACTAATGGATTCTGGTGGGAGTGCAGTTTACTATAAAAGGATTGGTTTCTGGTTTGGGCTAAATCAGCAACACGTCGAACATTGAGATGTTTATATATAAGTTTATTCGTAACAAAGTAGGAAGCAATAAAGATTTTTCGAAGAATTTTAGATTGTAAGGATTGGATACGAGAAGAATTGGATGGTTTAGTGGAGTCCCAAAGCTCAACTCCGTATGTCCATATAGGTCTAATAACTGTCATGTAAATGAGTCTCTTGTAATTTATTGGAAGCTTTGTCTAGTAAATGTTGGAGTAGTCTATAACGACGGGCAGTTTCTTGTCGTTTTAGTCTTGTTTGTGGTATCCAAGTGAGACGTTTGTCCAAATTGAGTCCCATGTAGCGGATCTGTTCAACAGGGATTAGAGGAATATCATTAAAGGATACCGTAGGACAGGATGTCGTAGGTTTACGACGAAGGGTAAAGGTTATTTGATGGGATTTATTTGGATTTATTTTAATTCTCCATTTTTGACACCATTCTTGAAGGTTTATGATGTGGGATTGGAGTGCCTGGGATGCAATGAAGGGATCATTATTTACTGATAACAAACATGTGTCATCAGCGTAAATGGTGAGGACAGTGCCAGGATGGGTCGGGATGTCAGCTGTGTTCACAATAGTAAAATAATATACGAAAATAATTTTTTTTATAAAAGTTGGAGATGGAATTCGGATTCATTTCCTCGAAAAGCATAAAATATTTGATAAAATGACTTGTACTTTTCCATTGTTCTACTTCTAACTGACAATTAGTTCACTATAACTTCAAAGTATTTTTGAACGTAGCTGTTGCTTTGTCAAAAAAATGTGAAAGAATTAACTTGCCTTCAATTTAATTTTTTATATGAATTTCTATTTGTGTTTTTAATTTTTTTTTTTTTTTTTAATTGGAAGAAAATACTAAAAGTTGTCATTTAACAGGGTTTTTTTTTCGGATTAAACATCATATAATAAAAACCAATAAAGAAAAAAAATTCCTTTTTTTCATATTATTCATGTTTGTAAGTTTCGATCATTCAATTTTTCTTTGTTCAAGTACTTATTATTAAACATTTTTTAAATGTTCAACCACTTATGTTAAGAAATTATATAAAACACCTCAGAGGATTATTGGTAATATAATGGGATGCAAGTTCAGAGAATAGTTGAATAGAATGGTTATGGAGTTTACTATGAAAGGATAGGTATCTGGTTTCGGCTTATCAGTAACACATAGAACATTAAGGTCTTTAAGGATAAGTTTTTGGAGTGCAGGGATTGAATACGAGATGAATTAGATGGTTTGGTGAATTCTATTAATTAAAAATTTAATATTCAATAATTATATTAACGTTATTATCACTTAATTCATTTGCGATTTATACCCATAATGGAGCCCTGAAGATTAAAAAAAAAAAAAAAAAAAAAAAAAAATCGATGAAAAAGTTGGTTAAAATATTTAGTAAAACTTAGTTTTACATATTTTTGTTATTATACAAACAAAATTGGTAAAGTATTGATTGTACTATTACATGCAAAATATTTTTCAATGAAATCCGACTCAAATTCCATAATCATTTACTCTAAATCATTTGCTAATATTGAACACTATACATTACAGAGGAAGGAAGCCGAGACGACAGCTGTTAACACGGCCGTACTTAGGCTGACCCCAGTTAGGCCTCGCCCCTACGCGACGATCCGAGTCAAAGCCGACCCTCCCGAGAGCTAAGTGGATTGTGGGGCGACACCCACTAACTTAATGTACCGTCCATCAATTAGACCACTTAGTGAGCGCTAAAGGATAAATCTCCGAGGAGAGTTGCGGTCTCGTCGGAAAAACAGAGGGAAAACTTGTAGTAACAGGATTATCCGTCAGGGCTCGCTACCGCTCCAATATATCTCGCTTATTTCTCCAAGGATTTTTTGTTTTGAGTGAGAGAGGCCTTTCTGAGAACTTTCGTTTAGCCTGGGAAAGATGTTTTTTTCCGATCATCTGGCTAGGGTTCGGGATAACAACCTGTTTATTCTGAATTCAGAAAATTGACATTTTATTTTTTATGAATCTTTGTATCTTATATGTTTTATGAACTGAGATATAAAAATAATCCAAATTATTGAATTGAATTAGCAACTGAATTAGAAACTATCTCCAGCCTCCTGTAGAATGCGTTAACAAAGTCGGAATATCTCTCCGCCATCTTAAAAACAGTTAAATCATCGAATATCTCAAAACTCCTTATAAGGACGAAAATGGCGGAAGTTATCCTTCCGCCTTATTAAAATTGTTAAATATTTCAAAACAGTATCCTCATCCAGGACTGCAATGGCGTATAACTTAAAAACCGTTAGATATTTCAACATATTATCCTTAAGGACGAAAAAAAAAAAAAAATCGTTAGACTCCTTCATCTTCAGCATCCTTAAGGACGAAAATTAATTGTAATTGTCGAAGGAGAATTATTTCTTCCTTTAGGTTTCAGGTTTAAGAGTGTTTTAATTTTTTTTAACCCTAATGTTTCTATATTAACTGATATCGGTGGTAATCGAATCTACGACCAGATCCGAGCGTTTTGGGACCCTTGCCCCACGTGTTCGTCCATCATAGTCACCAGCTTAACCATTAAGTGGGCTTACTGATGTATTTGCTTATTTTATTATAAGAAATTATAACATTTATCTAATCGCTGTGCCCACTGCTAATCCACTGTATTTCATCGTGATATTTCGATAAACAAAGATCTCTTTCTTTCTCTCGCTCTTTCCCTATTCCTCTCTCTCCTCCTCCCGATTTTAATAAATGTATTGTTTATAGTATAAATATCAGATGTGACAACTGCTATGATATACAATTTGGAATACAGATGTAAGGATATGAGGGTGACAATATATAGGAAGGATACAGGAGTAAACAAGGAGAGGATTTGAATATTAGAAGGGTAGGGAGTGAGTGGCAATAGAGATTGGAGTGGGTTATGAAGGAGTCCTCCCGCTCCTATCCTTAAATCTTGCCTGCCCCGTATCCTTTATCCTTTATCCTTCCCCAACAGGATTCTGTTTTCTTTCCGATATCTACCGCTCTGTTTATTTAATTGGATCGTCGCCGTCCCCTCTCCTACCTCCCGGCCTGGAAATACCGAGAGCCCCGTCCCACAATCGATATTTAATCAACATTGCTTATCATCAGGTGATATTTATAGCAGATATTTATGTCTTTCTTTCAGTAATAACATTGAGCTTCACGAACCGTAAAAATGTTTAAGTAAAAATTAATGTCTGTTTGTTTCTTATATATTATTTATTTTCTATATGTTATATAAAGAGGGTAAGTTTCTTCTATTTTTTTCTTTACTTTCTTATTATAAAATACATATTATATGAATGGATTAATACCATCCATTTATTTATTGTCCTTAGGTAAAAGCATAGGTAAAAGCATACTAAATTAAAAAAAATATAATAATATAACGTTAAAACAACATATCAAAGATATAAGCAGAGGTCGGTCACTATGACTTCGCCGAGTGTTTGCAAAAAGGCCGACTAGTCGGCCAAGCCAATCATTGCTTCCGTTGGAATTCAGGTGCATTGTTATTAAACAGGTATATGAATTGCTAAAATAGCTATTCCCTTTCGTGTTCTTTAATATTACATATTGATTAAAAAGAAAAAAAATTATGACACAATGCAAATACTTTTTGAAAATATCATGATGATAAACTGATGGCCTGAATCGAAGTTTATTGCAAACATAATCTCCGAGAAAATAAATCGATAAATAAACTTCGATTCAGGCCTTCAGTTTACCATCATGATATTTTGGTAAAAGAATGATCCAAAGAAATATAATCTATGAAGAGAGAAGTAAAACCAACTTCATTAGAAGTAAAGATAATAAACATGGAAGCTTCTTTTTCCTGAAGACAAACCAGGCAAAGTTGTTCTTGGTTTGCTTAAGTCTATTTTCGATCCCCGTCGAGAGGCAACCAAAACCCGAAACCTACAGTCAGCGTGGGGATATAAGAGTGTAGAGCCTAAATGCTGCTGATTGACTGATACAGATCGTTATCAAAAGGAACTGATGAGTCAAGGTTCATATTTGCCCGGTTTAGCGATATCTTTGAAGATTAAATTTTGCAATCCTTCCTCTTACCCTATACATTATTTATTGATTGGGTAAAAAATGAGTAAATATCTCGTTAATTACAAGACACTCTCTCTGCTCGAATTTTATGAGGCCCAAGACTTCTATTGAAGTCCTATATTGGCCTGGGTGGGAAGATCAAGATTCATTTCGTGGGTCCGTCATGAAATAAATTTTAACCCGCCCCAGATGGGATTCGAACCCACGACCTTCTTGTGCGCTGAGACCCTCGTCCCAACTCACTCGGCCATTGAGTCCCCAATTTAATTATTATTGGCTTCGTTGGAGTGATAATTAATCTAAAATGGGCGATTGGGTAAGATTTCGTTATGTTGTTGTGTTCACAAAATAACGGGTATATCTAGTATAAGGTGTAAATCAAAGATACATTATTGTATTTCATGGTTGAAATGGATGGATAAAATTGGAAGGAATATTTTTTACAGCCTACTTCAAAGAGAACATTACTTTTGCCCCTACCATAGTTTATGCTAGAGAGAGGAATTCAAGTTCCATATAGTTTGTAACGGAACCTTCATTATGAAATCATGTATGCTGAAGTCGTATCCATTTCGATAGCAATCGTCTCCTAATAAAATATTTAATTTTACCTAAATATTACATATTGAGCTGTTAACAAGTCTGAAGATATTGGTAAACAGGTTTGACTCCTCAGGAAATTTGCGATTTTAAAGCCACACTGACGCACTGGCTATCCTCTCTTTTTTTTTTTTTTTTTTTTTTTTACATCTATTTATTGAAATTGACAACTGTATAAAAAAAAAAAAAAAAAAAAAAAAAAACTTAGCAAATGTAATTACGTGCATAGTAATTGCTTGTGGAGCAACTACCTATTGGTAAAATTTCAAAAAAAGTTTTTTATGAGAAGGTTCCGAGGTCACCTTCTTTGCAGACGCCTCTGAGGATTGTCAGGAATAATATGGGAAGTATGTTAGGAGACTAGTAGATTTAAATGATTATGGAGTTTACAATAAAAAGATAGGTACCTGGTTAGGGCTAAGAGAGCTCACATATGGAACATGAAAGTCTTAATGGACAAGTTTAATTGTGATAAAGTAAGGATATTTGGAAGGGATTAAATACTAGATGAATTGGATGGTTTCTCTTCCTAAACCTTAGATGAAGATCAAACTGAGCTCGGATATTTATTTATTTAAAAGCTTAGCAAGTGAAATTGAATTGAGAGTAACTTGTATTCATGAACAAAATATGTTGGAACGATTCATACAGTAACACCTGCTCAAAGGCTACTCACGCCTTAAACGTAACAAAAAAGGAGAAAAAACGGACGTATCAAAGTATCATTAATATCGCTGAGCTGCTTCGATACAGCCGTTGCGCGGCGATTACATCGAAAGGACGCCTATTGTCCGACCAGTTATATAATCGATTCTCCCCGACATCGAAGAAGCTCTAAAACTCCTGACCGTATATAGACGACAGAGGACTTTCGAACGGAACCAACAAGTTGGTCCTGATTGCTCGCGGCCCGGGGTCGTTAAGGAGAGTCAATGAAGGGACACGGTGATAATGATCGCTTCAGGAGTCGGCAGTGCACAAAGGCAGTCGTTACCGAGCATTCAGTCGAGTCGGAGGACAAAGAGCCGAGTCGTTAGGGCTAGGTCTTCTCTCTGCCGCGAAGTAGAGGATAACAAGGACGGCTACCGTTTGTGTATCGGCTCTGATCCGAGTAGAAGGGAAAGGGGTTTGGAGTTCTATCGTTATGTCTCATCATATCATAATGTTTTAATAAGAAACTATTTTACCTTAGAAATTGGTTCGAAGTTTTTGGAGCTTAAGAGGATGATGGTGGGGACATAGACGATCAGAGATAATATTAAAACGGTGGAGAATCCTTTCTATACTGTTTCGATTATTAAAAGAATAAACTTTGGTCCAAAGATGAATGTTCGAAAAAAATAAAATTGCTAAATTAGGAGTTCTCAATTGTCCAATGGAGAACATCGGTGCCTGTTAGAGAAATATACTCCAATGAAAGAAATTAGAACTAGAAGAAATATAATGAACAAGGAAGGATATTAATGAATCGCTTAAACGTTTTAAACCTATAACGAAGGGAGGAAGGTAAGGGAATAACAATATTCTCTCAGATCCAGGAGACATACCTAAAAAGTTCACAAAATTCTTTAATAATATTTTGTTTGTAAATTGTATAAATCTCTTATTTATAGTTTTCAGAGTACGGAACCGTCAGCAACCACAGCGAGACACTAGATCCAACATGTTGTAAAATATTTATTTAATTTTAACTATCACAATAACTGAATACATTTCTACAATTTTATAAATAATGAAATTCGACAGGAAATAAAGACAAAATTATAAGCGGGGAACGCTTGTTTCGCCTAAAAAAAAATTGAAAAATTTGGATTATCATTCAACCTACTGTTCATTGCGGATGCAATGCTTGTGCTAAAAAAAAAAAAGGTTTCAAAAATAAAGTAGTATTTGTCCCTAAAATTCTCTTGTCTCCGTCTAAATTAGAACAGGGAAGAATTTATCCACTGGGTATAGATCAGGTAATAACATCCATGGCGGGAAAAATGAGCTTGTATAATCATTGGATTCAATAATGGCTGAATTTCAAAAAAATAAATCAGTTTTGAACTGAATGTATGTTGTTTGTGAAGTCATGCTACATTAAGAATTTGTGATTTTCTTTTCAGAAACCCTGGAGGATAAGAAACAACAAATATAAGAACTAGTATTTATAAAAGAAGGATCGATATAAAGTAAGGACAAAACATATCAACTGATTGTTGACTTTAAAGGTATCGCTTTGATAATGTAGGAAGGTCACTCACTATGCTCATAGAATATTATGATGGAAAGAACCAAGGAAGTATTTTCCGTGGAAGAAGTGGAAAACTATTTATTCTATTTAAGTAATGACGAGGTACATGGTTATGCCTGGATTTCCTTAGAACAAATCTCAGGCAGCAGTTCAAGAGCTTCAGTTTTTAATTATATTCAAGTAATTAACGATTTACCGAGTAAGAACAAGTGCTTAAATTAATTCTTTTGAAAAAAAAAAATTATAAAAACCGTGCATCTTGATTTGTTTTTTTTTTATCATGACGTTAATATTATTTTTAACCAACATTTTGATTTAACCATGTACGTTTGTACCTTCTTTTTTTTTTTAATGATTGTTTTAGCTATTTTCATTATAAATAACACCTCACAATTATAAAAGACATTCTGAGAAGAATAGCTTCACCCATCGTTAGAGGACAATACACCATTCTATTTCCTTGTCCAGCCACCCTTGATAAAGGAAGGAGAAAATAGGCAGCAGTTAAAGACGACGATAGAAATGAAATCGGCCAACCAAAAAGGAAGACTAAAATACAAAGAATCGCTAATAAAAGCGAAATGGAAAGCTATTAGCAGAGGATAGAGGAAGGGCGCCATTGGAGGGAGGCATCGACAAATAACCGCCAATCCTGGAGAACCTTCCATTGTCCTGGAAGAAGATTGGCCCTGGGCCGGTGAGAGACGGATGGCCATTCGTTAATAGCGGCGGTCTTTGTCCCCCCCTCCCCTCCAATAGTCCCTCTTCTATTGTGTCCAATTAATAGACACTGCCAGCGCATAACACGTGTTGATATTTGTCTCGTGTCGGATTTTCGCTCTGACAATTTGTCTTAAGCTCTTTGTTAAAATTGTGTTCTTCGTTTTAGTGTGTTTTTAAATTGCGAAAAAAAAAGTTTTTATAAACATCAAATCACAAACTGAAAGAACACTTACGAAACAACATAAATTGTAGTAGTCTGCAACGAACAATGTTATCTCACTGTTAACGCTAGAAGAATAGAAAGTCTGATGATGGAATGGAGTATCCCACACATTGTGTGAAGATTAATTGTTTTAAGAGGAGTCATTGCTAAAATAAAGTGTATCAGATATATTAACAATCAGTACTCATTTATTGAAGAAATGAAATACCGTATATTGTTTTTTTAACTTTGATTGAGTAAATATTAATCTGCCTAAATTAGGAGCGATGAGTAATATGAATAGTTATGACCCCATTCACACAATATGTTAAATAAGAAATAAATAAAAAAGAAGGAAGAAAACTAATCTAACTATACAATATATGAAGTGAAATAAACAATTAAAAAAAATAAACTAGAGATCACCGAACCCGAACCGAGTTGTAATCCATTTCAATTAGATTATGCCATATTATGAAAAAACAGTATGATACAAATTTACATCTATCTTCTATATAAATGATATATTCAAAATCTGGAGCATTTATTTCAATTTTGTTATACGTTGTACGAGTATAATACATTATGGTATCAATTTTATATACACACTTGGTAAATAAAACAAAACATTTTCAGAAATAAAATACAGATAATCATGAATCATTAATCCTGTCCTGGAATAAAATTATTTAAATAATTACATCTTTAATGCAAGAACGACTTCGAAAGGTTATTAAATACACATACCAGCTTTCATTGCGTATCTTTATTCTACACTAGAAAAAACAACTTTCAAGCCTAAAACAACAATAATTGCTTAAAATTGAAGAAGTTTAAAAAAAAAAATAAAAGTTTTTTATGTTTCATTTTGTTTGAAGAACCCTAGGTATAGAAAAATATGCAATTTTAATATAGCAAGGCCGGAAAATTACATGCTGTTTCAGACAAATTTTAAGAAAATTAGAGTTGTGGGTCGCCTAAGAGTCTCAAGCGGGGATTACCTAAAGGTGTTTATAAAGTACACAACACTAATTATGAAATCCAGCGAATCCTGCATGGCCTGCGGTGGTTTGGTGTCGGATCCCTTAAGCCATTTTCTTACTCAGTGCATCAAATTTGAAGAGCAGAGAAACAAATTCTTTGGTACACACATTTCTGAATCATTGTCTATAGAGCAAATCTTAAATGTAGATTGTATGCAAAAATTAAATAGACTATATTATTTTGTAATATGTTGTGCCACTAACTAAAAAGCTAAATGTTTTTATTTTTTGGAATAGGGTTCTGACTATGGTCTTATTGTGGTTCTTTTCTAAATTACTGGGTCACTGATTCTCTGATTCATTAAATTCAATAATGACTAAATATGACTTGGTGGGAAGTTATAAATCTGTAATTCTGTATACCTTGTAATTGCATTGATCTTGTTATTAAGTTGATAATTATTTATTTATTTATTATTATTATTTATTTTATTATTATTATTGTAGTATTTATATAATTTAATATTATCTATACAAAGTCCTAATGCTGCTAGACCAAAAAAAGAATTATTTTATTTCGTATGTTATTTGTACAAGAAATATCTTTTGCAAATAAACAAAAATATTGATTGATTGATTGATTGATTGATTGTATTAGCTGCAGTAAGTCTAATGTATCTGATTTGTACAATATATAAATGTATACATACAGAGAACTTCACACTATAATTTTCCAAGAGAAGAAATTTCCCAGATGCGAAGATACGAGGACCATTTGTCGAGGCTAAGCAGGAAGCCCTTAGACCAGATACGTAGAAGTGATAGGGTAATTGATGGTGAGGGATCTGCATATGAAGCAGGCCCAGATAAGGAGAGGACACGTGTCGGACACGTGGCCACTCCCACTAACTGCCGTGTAATCCTCCCTGATACAGTGTTTATGTTTACTACCTCTTTGGCAGTGTGTTCATTTCTGCCTCGTTGGATATTCACTGAGCCTTCGCCTTCCTCTGTCATGGACCATCGCTTGTTGTCATTGATCTCGTGCCGATAGCGTCGCGGAGTTGAGCCGCTCCATTATATTTATTCACAGTGGCGTATCACTGATGTCAGTTCTGCCATATTAGTTAATCTGATATAGGAAGCACCCTAAACGATTTTGACGTTTGTTGCTATAGTAACTAGTATGGAAAAATCCTGGAATGAATTGAAATCGGCCTCTGCGGAGAGGGCTTCAGTCAATTCTTTTCATAAAATGAGTTAATACTGAAAACAAATTTTCTGAAGGTAAACTGACTTTTACATTCAGAAGAAGTTCAGTCAACGAAGGAAGTCACTTCAAGCAATGCATTGAACTATCAACAATTTTTTCTGCATGTTAAGGTGGGTTTACCTTAGAAAAAGTTTTTTCAGAGCTAACTCATTTTATGAAAATAATGTACTGGCGCCCTCGTTGCAGAGACTGATTCATTTACAGTTACTTAAAAGCTTTCTCACAAATTTAGACCCATTCATAATTTATTATTTGGTGGCTTGGTATCGATCTTCAATTTGATTATTTATTCATACTTCTAAGAACTTTTACTTCTTCTTTCCTCGGTGCTTGAGTAAATCTGGTTGTTTTTAGCTTCTTGTTGTTTTTAATTCGGAGATTTTAATCTCGTCCTTTACCAGGGATTCAGAATTCAACAAAAGAGACAATGAGTAAGAAGTAGTGGGAAAAGAATACACTCTTCTTTAGCGGTTGTTGATGCTTTTAAATACTGTAATTTAGGCACCTAATCTTTACAATATCTACATATATTACTTTTTTAAGTTTTAATAAAATTTACTGACAGGCAAAAAAATTTCACCCAATTGACTATTTTATTTTCTCGGTTTAAAGTTCCATTCATAGGTGTTCCCTTCCCCATGATTGGAATACAATATAAATGCTACCATGTGTTATTATACCATATTCCAATATAATGTATAATTATTATACCATGCACCTTAATGCTACCATTGTATGTGAAATGTACAGGATCCATAAAACACACAGGATTATTATAATAATATTAATTAGATAAAATCAAATAATATTTCAGAAAAATTGAAGTTACGAAATGTTTAATTTATATGATTCGTTTAAAGTTTGCAATATGGGAACAAAACCACTTTAAAAGAATGAAATGTTTTGAAAAGAAAAGGGGGAAAAAAATGAAGAAGTGGAATTTTTTTTTATGTCACTGTACATGTTGAACTATGAGACGTTTACTAAAAACCAAACTTGGTTATGGACTTAAAACTACTTCAATAGATTCCCAGGACAGAAAAACAACTTAGATTATATTAACACTTATAACAAGATTTTGGAGAATGTTTGAACACCTAAATGCTCTAATGATGCATTTAACACCTTTTTGGAAAAATCTGCAACACATCTGTGAGCTAAGGTATCGTCGTCCCCCTATCGCATATGCCCCATTAAGGAATGGTGATCTCTGATCACGATCTCTTCTATCACGATTAAATGATCTCTTCTATTACGATTAAATCAGATTTATTTTCTTTAAATTAGTCGTGATAAAACAAGACTTTTATTGACATCCTCCTTATTAATGATACAGCTTTAATTTAATAACAATATTCTCTAGATGCATAACCATACATTGTATGATGAATATATGGTAGCGCTATACGTAACAAATATAAGAAACTAAACAAGGAGATTTGGAGATTGTTAGCGACTAGTGAGGTGAAGGGGGACACCAGTAGAGAGAAGGATTACTGTTGACAGTGACGGGACCTCTTGCCCGCTGTCAGGAAGAGTCTTCACAGTTTGTTGGTTTGTTATAGAGGATTACTATGTTCCCATCCCTTGGATAATCCTACCGGTCTCGATCCCTCTCCAAGGATAACTTTTGAGGGAGGCTTTCCTGTAAAACTACTGCTATTCTGTGGCACTCTGTTCTACTCTTTATATTTGGATTAACGGTTTATTTTCCACTTCTATTGGACTTTTTTTATTCAGAGGCTAGTTTCGGATCTTAAACATTCATCAACATATGAAAAATTCAAAACTTCTGTACTTTGATACACAGATTATATCTGTCATCACTGGCCATAACTAGTTAAGTCGAATTCTCCTCAAAGGAGGTAAGTTGATGATTGCTCATCTCTTGGGCTCTTACACCATTGGTAAAAGTTGGTAACTCTATAATGAACAATCTCCCAACAGTTTTATTTGTAAATCTAGAGTTACCAACTTCTACCAATTGTGTAAGAGCCCAAGAGTTAAACAATGATTAACTTAACTCCAATCAAGAAGTAGACTTAACTAGTTATGGCCAGTGACCAGAGGTATATCGTCACTAAAACAACTACATACCATATAATTTTTCTCAACATTACAGGCTACAAAACTGATTGTTATCCAAATAAATAAATAAAAAGCGCATTTATTGTTTTTATTTATACAAGAAAAAAAAAGGAAGAAACTTGCGTGTGCCTCCAATTCGCCGGTTTACCAAATGCAGCTTAGTTAGCATGTGGATAAAATTGTTTGTTGTAGTTATGCCTTCTTTTTTCAAAATCAGTTTTCGGAAATGGGTCCAGCACGAAATGTCCCGTAAAGAATAAGGTCTAATTAATTTTGGCTAAAATAGTATGAGATTGCTTAAGCGTCGATGTACTAATTTAAACAATGTAAGACAATAAATTAAAGATGTTGTCTAAGGAGGCAAAACGGAACAGCTTCATGACGGTATTTGTTTCAAGAGTAAACTGAAGAGAAATAGAAGGGGTGGGATGATCAGCTAAATAGACCAGATTTTTTTTATGGTTAGTCAGTTTTTATGATCCTAATGTGAACAAACGCATTTTGTAAAATATTTATCTGATCATTTAATTAAAACTTTGGATTGATTTTAAACTATTTTATTATTTCTAATGATTTGTTAATATTAGAAAAACTAAAAGAAGTTAGAGTTCTTGTGAGGAATAGGGAGAGACGAGGAAGAAAATGGACTAAGAAAGAACGAGACGAACAGTCCACGAGGATGAGAGAGTATTGCAGTAAGAAGAAAGGCGGATGGTGTGAAGAAGAATAAGTAGTGATATTTGCCTGGTTCTTGCTGGCCGATTTGTATTACAATATATGTATATTTAATGAATTTGATGGAAGTTGGAATTCTGAGTCTTATTATTAAAAAAAAAAAAAAAAAAAAAAAAAAAAACGTTATCTTAATAAAAGAAGCGGTGTATGCACAATTTATAAATTACGTAAAAGCACAACCCTGGGTACTATTGGTTCGTGGCAGATAATAAAAATGACTAAGCAGACCAAGAACACTAAACACTGCTGAACATAGAGCCTTGCCTATTAAGTTTAGATCACCTAGCTTTAAACTTTAAAATTAAGATGATCCTATTTATCAAACCATCGCAAAGTCGATATAATAATAATAAGCAGTTATTCTGTATTTTAACTTTATTATTTAATGTACATCACCTCAGAAAGCTAATAATGGCCTGTAGCTCATATAGAGCAATCTTAGCTGCTATAAATTTAATGTAGGGGTGTAACAGCTTCAATCGATAAGTACCAGAAATTATTTTTCGTTCATCGAGGGTTTAAATAAAATACTTCTAACATTTAAATAACTAAAACAGTAAAAACTTGCTGTTTTTCAAATGAAAATGTCGTAGGATTTAATATGTAATTATTTACAGCGGTGTACCGACTATGACTTTAGCCGATTAGTCAGTAATTTATTATTTTTAGATCCCATAATTGTAACATTTGGAATTCAATTTCGTCGTAAACTTACGAACTCCTTGTCTACATTATCCTTTGATAACATTCCACTGACCTCTGTTGAACAGATCCACTATCTAGGACTCCAACTAGACAAAAGTTTAACTTGGAATCTGCATATAAGATTAAAATGACAGGAAACAGCTCGTCGTTTTCGATCTTTCAACGTTTAATAGTCAAACGTTCAAACCTACCGATTAATTACAAAGGCTCATTTACATGACAAGTATCAGGCTGGGGTCCCGCTTCTGAAAGGGTACCATTTTTTTAATTATGGCTCAAAACCGAAACGAAAACAATATAGGTTACCAGTTCTTTATTCAGTATTTTAGAAGTTATTTAATTAATTTTTGATTATGTCATGATCTTTCTTAAAGATCGATAAAGATGAATCTCTATTAAAAATTATAGGACATGTATTCATTTCGATCAAAATATTTTTAAGTATCGAAAAATAAACATATAAAATGGCCGATTAATCGGCGCTTTTTGCCAACTAATACCCGACTAGTCACCGCTTCATCTATAGTTATTTAGTATTTAAAAGGCAATCGTACTTATCCCAACGGTAAAGAGGTTGGCCTAGAAGGCGATTGCTTTTTGAAAATAATGATAAAACGAGGAGGGTTATGTTGGTTTGATTGAGGGTGTTATCCAAGGACAGATGGAGGGATGGAGGATCTAGATCCAGAAGGCAGCGGCGGCGGCGGATGAAGGATGAGCAACGGATACGACAGTCACCTCTGGCCAAGGCCGCTCCTTTGTCAGGTCGTCTTTAGGCCGGCCCCGCTGCGGAGATCAATGGGTATCTACAATGCCACCTGCCTTGAGGCAGGAAGTTGAGGGGCAGTTTTAAAAAAGTATTTACTGTAGTAGCCTCAATGGTTCATCTCTTGAGGAGTTTATAACGTCCTTGAGGAAAGGTCCTTGGCTAGTTTAATTAGACTGGCTTGATGTTTACAAAGAGAGTGTTCATTTCAGGTTTATTATATTTAGAAAGCAATCTATATCTATAATCTATACTATTATATTAAACGACAAGCCATTTTTCGATTGTGATCACTAACCGCGAAAACTACTTTACCAAATTTTAATTACACCATCTTCGTAGTTCAAGGAAGGAAAAATTCGACAAATATGTGTTGCGCAATGAAGTTTGATAATCGACCGATAGGTGTAGAGTGAGGTTACAAAGTCGAATGTTACATAGAGCTAGAAGTTTATGATAAAATTTACCGTTTTTCAATTTAATTGTGATTTTTAAAAACTATAAATATGTGGTGCGACATGTGAATATAACCAGTTTAAAAATTACCACTATGGGTGAAAATATCATAGAAGAAATAATGCTCAATCGCAAATTTCAATACAAGATTTTTTCGATAAACCAATAAAACTTCAAGTATTAGTTAAAATGATAAAGTGTTTTACTTATTAGAGCGGGCGAAGCCCGACGGAAGATGTATTATATAGGACATGCCAGTTTTCGTTTGTGATCCATAACCACGAAAACAACCGAACCGATTTGTACCAAATTTTAACCACACCATCCTTATAGTTACAGAAAGGTTTAGGAATAGTTAAGTCTACCCATTTACGATTAATTTTTTTTATCTAAAAAGCGATAATATTTGGATAACAGAAAAGTTTGAAAATTGGCCGATACGTGGCGAGCGCCATTCTACACGAGAGGTTACAAAGATACGGTGTTAAATAGAGCTTGAAACTGTTCATAAAATTTATTTATATTCAATTAAATTATTAACAAAGATTTCAATATGTGGTGCGATATGTGGATCCCAGTGCAGTTTCTTTACCATTCCGCAATAGAGTTTACAATGGTAAAACTACTGAACCCATCTGTACTTGGTACTTGGTAACTTGAACTATATCATGTTCATAGTTCTAGGAAGGTTTAGCAAGACTAAAATTTACAATAATAAAAATTTATGTACAGTATTGAGTTGCAAAAACGAGGTTTGCCACACTGTCATATACTTTTATGGTTCGAAATTAAAATCCAGAAGAAATCAATAAAATTATTTCTGCCGAATTAAAATTATTTCAAAATCAAGATGTCGATCCTTTGCTTTATGAATTTTTGTTTAAAATTATGATTCATGGGCCTTTAGTTGTGCACTGGTACTGCAGTACATTATCCTCATGAGTTTTTCTTAATAGTCTCTATCCATCTTGATCACCAACTGATAGCTTAAAATTTGATGTCTAATTATGCTTTTACGTTATTTTCATCAACCTAATCATTGCAATTTTAAGCCGGTTAAAATTACTGCTATGCGGGAATCGTTCAAAAAATGATGCTCGATTGCATAGTTTAGTATAAAATTTTTTCGATTGACAAATAAAATATTAATCATTAGAAAAAAATATCTTTTTGTATGAGAGCGGGTGAAGCTAGTAAGGATATATACGAATAGGAAGCGTCGTTTTAATCTCATTTAAGTTACACATATTTTCTTAAATCATTGTACCATGCTTAATCATTAAGACTTAATTGAAGAGCTATGTTGAATGACACTAATGTGAATAGCTGATTGGACACCCCAAATAATTATGTATTATGTCTTTATATATGTTTGATATTAACAAACATATTTTAATTTTTTTGCCAACGTGTTGTATCATTAATGGCCGTGCTAAAACAAAAAATAGTGAAATACGTTCTGTGGATGCGTAGTACATAAAGGAATATCTAAAGAATTTGAGATGAGGCTGAAGAGAGATAAATCAAATTCTATATAAAATTCGTTTTTGAGTTTGCTAGACACTCTCGCATGCCTTGCTATATAAATTAATTTGAGAGGCTTTCTAATCTAAACTTTTTATAACTTTTAAGTTCCTTGGAGTACAAGTTATTTCCCCACCATTGCAAGATTATAAGATCACACACCCATTAGTGTTATAAGATTTACATGAATAGCTCCGTGTTGATGTGACAGTTGTCACTACAACTCAATTTGTGTAAAGTAATTTGAGATATTAATTAATTGAAGGGTTTGGTGGATGGAAGAGTTATGCCACATAGTTTTTTTAAATTAAATAAAAAAAGGATTTATGTGTGGAAGTGTAGGTAGCAAAATCTGAGTATTTCAAAGCAACTAGCGAAATATATATGTAGAAAATAAACAAAAAAAAAAAAAAAATGCAAGAAAAACTTTAAACATAAATTACTCAAAATTGTGTTTTATTACATAACCCCTTCTTCCAACAAAACCCTCAGTTCAGAAAATGTAGGAAAACAAAATTTATATTGAACATCTTTATTTATTATCCAAGGTAGACAATAAAGAATTTTAAATTGTTAGGTAGATGCTGGAGGCATTAACACTTCATTGAATCTTAAGAATTGATTCGATTAATTGACCAAATATAAACACATTTTACCTTCGGCTTCCCCATAATACAATAATACTACTAAATGTCTTCACCAGACGCGTCAACAGCTAGAATAAAACGATAAAAAAAACTAAAGGAATTTCCCGTGCAGGTATAATAAAGAACATTATGAGCGACAATATGGCGGCCGGAAAGGAAAGGCCTAATCCGGGTGACTGATGAGTTCCATTGATGTTGTTGTTGAATGGAACTGCTAGCTCCTACCTCCATGGGCCTTTGTACCTCCCTGCCTTCGTCCCGCTTCGGCTGCTACTGTGAGCCCCGCTAATAACTTTAACGCATGTCGGTGACCTCCGGCTAATTTAGGGAACCAGGTCGAAATCTAGAAGGTTCCATGGAAGTAAAACTTGAACTAATAATACAAAAAAATATAGAAACTGAAGAAATTACAATGAATTCAATCATCAAGTTGTGGAGGCAAAGAATTAGTCCAGCAAATGAGTGCTGAAATGAGGGGTGTCGAATGCATGAAATATGCGATTATTTTTGACTTCATAGCTTCGTTAAGAGTAGCTAGAAGGTGAACATACTTAAATTCCCCGCCCCTGGGGGTGAGCGGGAGGGGGGGATAAAAAAGTGGTGGGGGGGTAGGGGAGAAGTTAAATGTTTTTAGTTTTAAATTATATCTCGAAAACAGTTCACCCTAGAAAAATATGTTTTAAATCAAAATTAAAGCTAATTAAATTTCCTATAAAATAGATTCTATACATATTTGTCAACATTCCAACGGTTTTCGATATATACCTTATTTAAAATTGGTGATTTTCGGGAAAAAAATAAATGTCACCTCACTTTTTGTCAAACTTTTGCTTCTAGTACCTACCACAATCTTTCTCAGAAAAATATCGGAAACAAAATTTTAGAGCATTAAATTTACTTTAATTTCATTCAAACGTTTTTGGCATTTGAAGCAAACGTTTAAAAAAAAGTGAGGTAAACATTCTTTTTTATTTCTAAAAATTTCGATTTTTAATAAGCTATATCTCGAAAACCGTTGAGAGTTCGACAAATATGTATAGAATCTATTTTATAGGAAATTTTATTAGCTTTAATTTTGATTTAAAACATATTTTTCTAGGGTCAACGTTTTTCGAGATATAATCGAAATCTAAAAAAATTGAACTTCTGCCCTACCCCCGCGGGAACTTTTAGTATGTTTACCTTCTAACTAGTCCTAACGAAGCTATAAAGTCAAAAACTATCGCATATTCCATGCACTCTACAATGTGTTTATTGAGTGGACTTAATTACGCCATTATAGAACTATTTCAGTGATGTGTGGTTAACTATTTCGATTCACAAGAGAAAATATATCCTCGATTCTTGATACCGATACCAAGTATAAAAATAAATTATAACTACAAGCCATCTACCAGTGTTAGAAAAACTAACGCACTCTCTTAATTACTTCCTCTTTTACTGCTCAAGCCACGTGAGAAATCTTCTTGTAGAGTTTGATCCTATTATTTCTGTACCATACCAACATCCTTCACTTCGTTTAGTCAGTACCCATCGTGTCGAACGCCTCCTGAACACCATCCTCCCAAGATCTTTTAGGTCTAATACGGACTACAATCGGGAAGTAAGTGTGGCCATCTGAACAATCTGATTCTGTGTCCAACAATGATGAGCTGTACCTTTCGTTAGCCCTAGTTAGTGTTCCTTACTCGATCCCTCTGGTAACCTCCTTTTCTTATATTCATTCACATCTCTATCAACTGGAGTTGATAGGTGTGAGGGTATACGGCAGGGGAGAATTTTTTTTTTGTACCTGGTCGAACAGGATAATATATAAACATATCGTATGTAATATGTAAAACTAACGAATGTTAAAAATCACTTTTTTAAATTTCGTTCGTTTACCGATGTTTTCTACAAGGCTTTGTAGTAAAACTTCAAATCTGATCTGATTAAGAAAACCGAAATCTATTATGTAATTTTAAAGAATTTCTAACACTTTACACAAGTTAGGCCTTGCGAAATTGAAAAGGATTTTTTCACATTCCTTAGTTTTACATAGTGGCCATCATATATGCATTAAACAATTATATTAGGTCGATGCAAAAATAATATTTCGTCTAGGCAAGCGCTCGTCAAGTAAAGAAAGATAATTCCCTAGTCTAGTTGATGGATAATAAACAATGGTTATTAATGTTGTTCTTTTTCAAAGGTTATGCGTGTTTTTAGATGTGTTATATTTTCTATGAGTAAGGATCTCTGAAATTTCAAAATAAGATTTTTGTCTAATTTATTTTTACGAATTCAAATTAGCGGAATGGCGGCCCAAACCACAGGTAGCATCAATATTGTTCGGGATGAAGGAAGCATCAGTGAATGTACAATGCAGCGAAGATTGCAATAATTTCGTCTAGGAGATTTTGATCTCGAAGACAAGGAAGATCGCGGTGGGCCTTCTATTTTTCATCTCGACAATCTAAGGCTTTGGTTGAAGAAAACCCTCGCAAAACTACTCCGGACATTGAGATAGTATTGACCACTCAACATTATAAACCACACAAAATTATAATACATCTAACACTTTTTTTTTTTTTTTTTTTTTTTTTTTTTTTTTTTTTTTTTCCCCAAGCCCCTATTTGGATAAAGCTTGAGTTTGATGGGATTTTCTATGGATATTTGGCCTTTTTCTGCACTGTGTGCACTGTAAGGCCTACAGAAAATTTTTTTAATGCTTGTAATGTTTTATTTGTTGATCAGAAAGATAATGTTTAGGTGATGGGGCTCACCTAAACCTTGTTGTTCAACTTAAAAACTAATTAATTGAATTTTTTTTTTTTTTTTTCTAATACTTACTATTTATTAATACATTTATTTATTGCGTCGAATGAAAAGAAAGTCCTTATGGTTTCTGACCAGTGGCCAGTAGCATCTGATTGGCCCGTTGGTCCAGTGGGCTCTCATTGGTCCGAATTGCTGTTTTTATTACGGTCCGTCTGTTGCCAGCGGACCGGGGGTGGCGCTGGTGTTAATGTGCTGAAGAGGGGATTTGTCAAGAACTGAAGGGAGTCCAAAAACTTGACGTGTCGGCGCTGGATGAACTCCGGGATGGTGGGAAGATCGAAGATCTCGTGGAGGTCTTCCGGCTTCTTCTTCTTCAGGGAGGTAGACTTTGCCATCTTCTTCAGCATGAAGTCCTGGAACCGCTGCAGGTGCCGTCTGGTCCCATCTGAAAGGCGGGTGAGGAGAGGGGCACCGTACAGGAGGGCAGGTCTCAGCATGCTTTTGTAAATGCAAAGTTTGCGACGGAGGGAAAGTGCTGGAGAGGATAGGAGGTGATGGAGGCGATAGGATCTTTTTTTCACTTTGCGGTGTGTCCTGTAACAGTGAGCTGAAAATTTCAGCCTCTATCGATAGTGACTCCCAAGTAGACGATGGAGTTGGAGGGGGCAATGGTGGTGTTTGCCACTCGCAGGGTCTTCGGCAGTGTTGTCCTTTTCCCACGCTGGTGTGAGAACACTACGCAGTCCGTTTTGGCTGGATTTACTTGGATGTTAAGTGAATCCAGCCGTCGAATGATCTCTGCGCAGACCGTTTCGGCCTGACGTAGTGCTCTAGTGGGGTTCATGCTGCTGCTAGTGATGGCAATATCGTCGGCAAAAGCGGCTACTGTCGCTCTACCGTAGTTTTTGCCAACCACTTCAGCAGTGTAAATGTTAAATAACACTGGAGATAGTACTGCTCCTTGTGGCACACCGCAAGTGAGAGGTACTGAATGGGAATGGACGTCACGAACCCGCAAAGCGAGACTTCTCTCACTGAGAAAGGAGACAATGACTCCATAGAGCTGCTCGGGGCATTCTAGATCTTCAAGTTTTCTGCATAAGATCCCATGAGATACGGAATCAAATGCTTTCGTGCAGTCTATGGAGATCAGCGCTGTTGCAGTATTCCTATTGAAGTTTGAGCACGCCTCAGTTTGCAGCTTCATCAGGTGTTTTTCAGTACTGAGACATGCTTGGAAACCCGTTTGTTCAAACGGAATAACTGAGTTCTTCTTCAAACACATTTTTTTGTCACATATAAAAACCTGCATTATTTTTGCACCGACCCAATACAATGCCATCCAAGGTAAGCTAAGGTCTACATCTAATAATTTTTTAAGGATTAGATTGTGTGGGAAGCAGCCAGGAAAAAGAAAACAGGCCCAAGTTAAAAAACTCTCGGCCAGCCTTGCCGATCTTCTAAATCTTTTTTTTTTTTTTTTTTTTTTAATAATTAGTTTAAATTATTTATCGAAGTGGTATTGGCATGAATAATTATTCAATGTCTTATATAATTTTGAGGACATCCTGTTATCTTCCGTTAGGTATAAAGCGCTGACTCAAGACGCTTTCTATTTTTGCTGAAGACTTAGGCCGAGATAAAGGCCGTCCTTGTAAGGCCAGTTAATGACAACCGGCATCAATCAAAGAGCACACTTTTCCGCCACCATTATCCATCAACGGACGAAACTCAATGGATAATCACAGTCGTATTGAAACGGGTACCCAGGTGGCGGTTGCATGGAACCTGGTTGCAATTGTGATCAGGGAATGTAGAAATAATTAAGTATTGAATGAATTCGCTTATATCTTATTATCTACTTTCAAATTGTTTTTAATATAAAATTATTTTCTAACCGAATAATAACAAAACTGCACACAGAATCTGACAAGATTAACTCAATAAGATAATATTTTAGCCCCGATTATATTATTGTTTAGTATTTAAATTTGATTTTATAAATATGGGTCATTCCACCATTACATACGAATTTGTGTACCGAAGCGATTGTGGTTTCTACATGAAATTTCTTGCAACCCAACTGTGACAAGTAGGTGCAAGGTATTCATCGCTTAAACGTAATGTAGTTTTCCCCATGATTATTGATTTGTTTTCATCGTTAAATTTGAATTTAAAACTATTATGTGCAATAATATGGTTTATATAATTTTAGTCAAAGCTATTTATATATGTAGAACATGATACACGTAAGTATAGTTAATAAAATATATAATTGCATTTTAAATTCCCAGTATATACACTAGCATAAGAATATAAAGAAATTGTAAAATAATGGCGGTTGGAAAAATTTAATAAAAAATTACACTGAAAACTGAAAACTTCAAAGCGCTAACCCAAGCAAGTAGACATACGTTCTAAGCTTCCAATAAATTATAAATACTTATTTACATGACGGTTTTAAGTTAAGACCTATTTGGACATACGAAGTTAAGCTTTGGGGCTCCACTAAACCTACCATCCTTTCAATCCAAAATCCCTCGTAAACTTCGCAATGCTGCTTATTAAGTCATAAACTTATCCATAAGATTTTAAGGTTCTATATGTTGATGATTTGCCCCAAACCACATACGAATCCTTTCATAGTTACCTCCATTCCTTCTCAAATCCACTAGTCTCCCTACCTGCTTCACACTCGATTCCAGATAACCCTGGAAAGTGTCAGAAAAGAAGAAGGCCTTTATCTTAGAACTTTTATTGAAGTGCTACTTGTTGAGTTTTCACATTCACTTCACAATTCATTTTTATGTGATTGTAATAATTTTCCTCAAGTTACTGGTTTCATTTTGTATACAGCTGTAAATATCCATAATAGTTTTATCCAAAAAAAATTCTGTATTTTCTCGTGATTTAAAAAATAAAATGGGGATAAGTAGTTGTCGGGATCTCAAAATTAACCTTGATGATAGGAAGTACTCAAGTGTTTCACTAAGGATGAGATATGTATAGAGAGTTCTAGAACCACATTTTCAAAAAAATTTCACTTTTTCAATATTCTCCAGTACTGAGCCCCTTTGAGTTGTCAGTTCCGTCGGCGTGAAATCAAAAATTAACACAGGTATGTTTCCCATTATTGAAGTAGAGGGGGAAACCTGACTTCCAAAAACCTCCTTTGTGCCTAATCTTGGACAAAGGACCTCCGGTGCCGTGCAGTCTGGCCGAACCCCCAAGAAATTTACACACCCATTCAGTACCCCGGCGGACCCATTCACTGCTCGGGACCCATTGACAATTTGTACCGTAGTACCGCGTACCCTTTGTCCGCCTCCTCCCATTATACCTGGGCTCGTTTATCTTCAGTATAAAAAGAGATGGATGTTTATTTTTCCATTTGGGGCATTATTTCGGGGCGGAATTCGCAGTCACTGCAGAGGGTTATTAAGGTTAATAATGTTGAATGGGAGCGTTCGTCAGTTCATGGCGTAACTCGATTCTCATTGCAGTGGATCCGAGGCTCAGTGAACCCCCCCCCCCTCCCCCCCAACACTGCTAATCTAACGGAGATAACAGGACTTTAGTTTTCCACGGTTCAAAAAAATTCAGTTCAGTAATGATTTTACACATTACTACTGCCTCAACATTGATAAGATAAGATGTTCGACACAATAAAGAATACTTATTAACATCAACAAATCTGGTTCAAGATTCCAATTTATTATTATTCAATCATTATTTTGAACACTTGAAAGAATTTTTGTTTAAATTTGGGGATGAATTGAAAAAAATTAATAACAGTACCCTACTTATTGATAAACGCTTATTCATTAACTTTTTTTCCATACTAATATGGTATTATATAACTCAACACTATATTACGTTACAGCAAACAGTTTATATTGCAAGTATATGACAATAGTGAAAAAGATTAAACTAGTCAAAAAATATTGATTGATTACCTCATCCAAAAACACGTTTCTATCTCAACCTGTTACCTACCTAGTTTGTTTTTTTTTTGTTGTAGAAAACCACACTTTTTTATAATGATAAAATCTAATCTTTCTCTACTTTGAAACATAGTTTTTCAATGTTTTACTAAATTTTTGGAATTTTTGAATTTTGTATCAGGCTAATACCCTTTTTTTTTTGCATGGAATTATATCAAAATTATCTCTATCAGAGAGCAATGGCGGTGGAAAAGCAAAAATTAAAAAATAATTATATAAAAAAAATCTGTAAGCTAATATCACAGATACGGTGACGTCTGCTTTCCAGCCGTATAACAAAAACTTCAATTATCTCTAAATATGAAAATTCAATAGAGATAAAGCAATAGTTTGCGGCATTTATTTGCCTTTTTGGTTTCGTTTAACCGTTTTCGGCATTGTCATCAACTTGCAATACATTCTGCATATGATATTGTGAATCTTTTACTCCTTTCGTTGCGTTTCAAACTAACATCTATGCCACGGAGGTATACATCTATAGCACTATGTTGATTTATTACCAAAAATACATAATTACGTTGTTTTTTTTTTTTTGTTTTTTTTTTTAAATCAAAAACTAGAAACTAACTGCTAGAAACTTTTTAATATTACTAAGTGAGAATTCGATACTACCGAAACCGAAAGGGAACTAAAAGAAACATTCAAATAACGCATAGAATCCGAAATAACGGTCTCCCTCTTAAAAATGAACCTCGTGCAAGCTTTACTTCAGTTTATTGAAGATATTTATTCGTTATTTAAAATTAAGATGTATAAATACAATCTCTGATTAATAAAATAATACCACTCACAATCAGACAGTTATACCATTTTATTTTTGTCATTCTTAAGGGACGATATGTCCAAAATAAAGATGATTTTCTGATTTATTACGTGTGAATATTAATTTTCTAATCCTAATACTCAATTAAAACAAATCCAGAATGTTTAGTGAAAGAGTTTAGTAACATTTTCAATTCTTCAATCAATAAATTAAACCTTAGAATGTTCATCACCGTAATTAATAATTTGTAAATTGAATTACATTATTGAACATTGTTATATAAATTGATATAAATATAAATTGAACATTATTGTGAATTACAATAAATAAAATATGCTACTAATGGATTACTAATTTATTTCTTGAACTATTATCGTTCTTTCAGTCGTTTATTTAGCTTATTTTTGGATTATTTTTAAAAATAGAAACTAATTTTTAAACTGAGAATTGTGAATCGATTTCTTGTTATTTGTACCGAAAATCAAAAAAATTTGGAATCGACACATCACTGGTTATAATTATTAATTTTTTTTTTAAATACTATTTCTGTACATTTAAAGACTAAAAGCACCTGTTACATTTTGGATGTTTTCCTCTAAGTTTTTTTTATTTATTTTAAAGTTAAATGTTTTATTTTATAAACTTCTATGGTAAAGAGACATCATAGCCAAACCTCCTGTAGTTGTAATTATTTCAAAATACAGTATCATTTCATTCATTCATTCGTATGTGAATATAGTTGCATATATATATATGCAACTATCTGACAGCTTTCAGTCCTCTGTGTTATGGACTGTTATCTAGAAGACAAAATATTCCCTCTTAAAAATACCTTCATTTTTATTTTTCTCATAAATGTAGAGAATCAATATCTATGGCACCTGTGCATAGTGGACTAAGTGAGAAAATTGCAACTTTGGGAACTCTGAATTGAATGTTCGAGATTTTTTTTCCAAAATCGTCCTGTAAAAAAGGCTCAAATTTGTGGGTCTTAAACTCTTGATAGTACATTTCTATTAATGTTGGTAAGGTATGTTGCAATTCTTGCCAATATTCTAATATTTAATAATAATCGTTCCAAAAAAATCAATTTAAAAAAACCACATTACACTAATCTATTTTGTGTGAAATGGGCTAAGTGATTAATGTTAACGTAATTGACCTCTGAAAGCCAAGTGCTTAACTAATTTTAAGGGTTGAGAAAGATTAGGTGTACATTAAATAATATTTTTTCAATGTCAAAAATATATTTCTGACATTTTATATATATATATATATATATATATATATATATATATATATATATATATATATATATATATATATATATATATATATATATATTTTACATAAAAGAAAATAAAAAGAAATACACAGCATGCCTAAAGAAAAAACAATTATTTTATATGTAGTTTTTAAAACATTGAAAAAAAAATCACTTATAATTTTCTTTCATTCGTGTTCTTCTTCACCTAAATCTAGGTACATTGCCTGCTTAGATGTAGATTTCATCTCTTCATAGAACCGTCTAAATGCTGGACTTATATCTGGATGAAGATCTAACAGATCTTTCTTCTTTTCTACCGCTTTCGGAAGTGATTCAGCATATCTGATTGATGGCACTAATTTTTGTAGCCTGTCCTTTTTTTTAAAAACATACTGTTTTAAAATTAACATTTATGTCGAGAGTCGACTTGTGGTAGAGAACACCGCAGCTATCTTTGTTATAGTTAGCCATCTTACCTTCCCCCAATGCATAGTGAGTGCCCTTTTCATTATCTTTTTTTTCTATTAACTAAGGCCTTTTTTAAAAGGGACGAAACTTGTATCCCTTTTCACAAGTAAATGTTCAAGATTGGAGTATCAGCCCACGATTCAAAAAGGAATATCCTTCATTGCAATGGACGGAACACTTAGCCCGTTAATCACGATTCTGGTGATGTAGATAGCTCGAAATTCACAAAATTCGACTTAGCCCACTATGCACAGGTGGCACAGATATATAATAAATACATAAATGGATATACTACAAATTTATTTAATGCTTCCCTAAAAATGTGCTATCAGTGGCATACTTAGAATTCGATTTCGTACAATATATGTATTTTTGATACCAACATATTCCTTATGAAAAGATGGAATCGAGGATCGACTTTTGTGATCGAAGAATCCTGCTTTAATATAACTCTTTTAAAAAAAAAAATTTCGTGAGGCTTTAACATGTTATGGTGAGGGTAAAACATTAGACAGTTTAAACCAATTCAGTGTGCCATAGTTTGTTTTTTTTCCAGCTTTAAACTACTGTTTTTTTTGTTATTCATTGAATCGCCTTAAAGCAACAAACATTCCGACGACCAGTGGCAAAGAACCGACTTCCTGCCCGGACAGAAAGGAGTTCCAGAAGTCAGGGACGGGATGAATGAGACAGGTGTGTAGGCAGGTAGGGCCAGGGGAATGGAGGCTGTGTGCTCATTGTGGCCCCTGTGTGCTCAATGGATGACACAATGACTCAATCCTGTCATTGAGGGCAGCTTCTGTGCCCAGTCCGTCGTCAATGGACTTAGTTCGATCAATAGGTCGTTACTCAGTCCATTATTACAATTATTTATCAAAGGGCATTTCAAAATAAATTTTAGAACTGCTTCCTTCCATAGACAGGTGAACTATTTCATCAGGATAAAGACAGTCACCATGTTTAATTAATATTATCAGAAATTCAGACACAGGTATATTTATAAATTATAAACCAAAGTTATACAGTGTAGCCAACTTGACAAACTTCTTTGGACGTAAGGAATTAAACTTTAGGACTACACTAATCCATCCTATTCCTCTCTCCTAGAAATTTACAACCCTTTGAAAAATCCTCATTACTCCTATGTGATAAGTAAACCTTTCTATAAGGATCTTATTGTTCCATAAATTGATAAATTGGCCAGAACCAGATACCAATACTTTCATAGCAAAACTTGATTCCCTCTAAAATCCACTAGTCTTCCAACTTGCTATCGCCTCGGATCCTTCAAATATTGAACTTTTATTGTAGAACTACCAATGTGTAGTGGTGGCCACTGGAATATTACTATAATCATAATCTTCACATTAACTAGATGTATTGTTCGGGGATAATAGCAAATTTCAATAAATAGATGATAATAAACAGTGCAGTTGTGGACCTAAAATAAGATTTTGAGAACCTTATAAGTAATAAGTAAATAAGCAAATTCATTAAAAAAACAGAATAACAAAATTACTACAATTGTAATTACTATTTAAAAAAAAAAAAAAAATTGGCCGTTAGAAGTAAAATTTTTCGACTTCAAAAACGTTAACGTCCCCGGAAGAGGTAAAAAAAAAAAAAAAAAAATTATCTTATAAAATTTTACATATAAGGTTATTGATGTGTTGAATCGATATTTGAGGTCAGTTTTCCATGAAAAAAATTTCCCCCACAGATTTACAGCGGATTTCATCGGAATTTTGTATTTTTTTTTCGTAGTTTTTGACCACTCTTCTTTTGAGCATACTTTTGTTATGCTCAAAACACGGCCCTTTTTGAGCATAACAAAAGTATTTTTATTTCAATCAGCATATTTTTATATACCGATGTAGGAGTATATAGCTTTTTTCAGTAAATTTCATAATTTTTTCAACCAATTTCATAATTTTACCAATCAAATTCATAATTTTTTCTAGCAATTTCATACACATAATCCCATGAGGTATTGTTATCTAGAACTCACGTAGAATTTAATGGGGATTAGATTGATGGAATTATTTAGAGATATATAGTGTTTTGTTTTCTTTGCTTATTTGTTTTATTCATTTTTTTTTTTTTTTTTTTTTTTTTTTTATTTTCTTTATTTCTTATATAATTTTACAATTCACAATTTTAAATGCTGTACCAAAAATAAACTGATATTATCATCATTTATAAAGAAAGAAAAATATACAAAAAAAACTTTCAAAGAATAAAAAGAAAAATAACATCCTAGTAATAAAATAAACAAAATTGTAACTATACATTCTTAAATATCTATACATTTTTATATACATACACACATACATACTCATACATACTTACATACACACACATCTAAATACATACACTCACACCTAATATATACATATTCAAACATATATACGTAACATGCATAAACAAGTATATTTAAAATAACAATAAATATAATAGATTGGTATACTACATTAATAAATGTTTAGTTCTTTTATGTATATATCGTTTTGTACTATTTTTATCATAGTTACCAATATTTTTTATAAGTGGGTTTTTATTGTTTTTTACACTTAATGAAAA